>OZ023207.1:64545203-64670203 GCA_963995525.1 Escarpia spicata | reverse complement strand
AACACGTTTGCAGATACTCGTTGTTTGTTCAAAATAACGAACGTCGGAGTTCAAATAAATATATAGGCCTTAGTCGTGATAGTGTAGAATTGTCAAATAATATTTGTATTGTTATGCTATTGGCATGAGGGTAGACATATGCATTATTGTGTCAGCGTCTATTCCAAGATGCCAAGTCTATGACGCAGGAACAGTTTCCCCGAAGTTGTAGCCGCGCACGCGTCGTTTCTGCAATGATTACATTACGTTTTACGTATTACGCGCACTTTACGTTTTACATATTACGTTTTACGCTCAGCACCGTTAAAGAAAGAACGAATATAAATGTGTATTGACATGTATAGGGTATTTTGAAAAGATATAGTGGGCATGTTCTATTCTAGGGGTCGTAGATTAATCCCTGACAATTTGGCGCTCTTTGTTCAAGCCGTCTAAGAAAAAAACTACATACGCAAGCTTGATTATAGTAAGATTCCAAGACAGCCTTTACAGTAGTACACGACTGACAAATTGGTCGAGACTATTGGGAAATATTATTTAAGTAACTTTAAGACATGCTTAATAATATTAAAGTTAAACATAAAGTATGTGCAGCTAAGCAACATTTACTTGCGTCTACGTTTTCTTAATATAAATACATGGAAACATTAAATGAAATTCTGCCAAGAAACGGCAACGCACACATCGTTCTATAGGCCTATTCCTTAACTCCAATGACAGTGAAATAACATGTTTTCTTGTCTTGCTCTGCAACAGACAAGAAGCGCATAGCATGCGTGGACTACGACGGTTATTCCCATTATCTCATCAAAGGCACAACTTATTCAACGTACATGGATTTTGATGACGATATGTTCTACTACTCACCAATAAGTCAAAACAGGTATTTAACATGCTTGTGATTTACCATTATTGCGCATTGAAATGTATATGTGGCATAATCTGAGACCCTCATCGTTTAAAAATGCACATTCATGCGACATGAAGACATCTCTTGCCTTTTGACTTCTTTTAAAAGACATAAGAAAACTCATATTTAACGGGTTGCTTATTTTTCACTAACGTCGAAGTATGTTATCTTATCAGTTTTACACCATATTTAAATATAATTGTCAAATTTATTTTATACATCTCAGAAAAAGAAGCCAGATGCATTTTCCGAATTACGAAGATGAGCATTAAACCCACGCACATCTTATAATGAAAACATGCCAGCATACATTTGTTAAACACGGGATCACAAAGTAAAATAATGATACAATGATTTACTAGTATTCTTTGTTGTTTTTTCTTCTTTGGGCCAACTTAGTTTTGAAAAAAAGGACAGATATCGTATATATGTCAATTGTGGGATATACGATATCTGTATATTACGATTATTAACTATAATGTTATAATTATGTCTACAATAATAATTATTAAGATTGTTGACTTAGTAATAACATAATAGTTGTTCGTTCAATGGAAATAAAACAAAACATGTATCATTAAGTTTATTCTCAATTACAAGACATGCAACTAGAAACGCACACATGGCTACACCAATATAAGCCTGATAACGTCAATGTTGTGATTGAAAATGTATTCCTCGTAACATACGTGATGTTTTCTGCTCAGCATCCATACTACCAGACTAGATGGGAGTGGCACAGTGGTTCATCGCTTGAACCAAAAGATAACAGGAATACGCGGCATCGCCGTTCTGGCTGGAGAATATTACTCTGGCAAGTATCTACATATATCATTGTCGCAGTCATAGACAGATTTGTTCATTCCAAGAATGGAAAATGAATTTGCTTATATCACAGCAAATTAAGAATGTTAAATCAAAGGATTGCCAAAACAATATATAATTACAACAAGATTACAGAGTAATATACGTCATTAAAAAAATCAAACATTCCATGAAAACATATATTGCACAGGTATGAATATAATAATAATACTAATAATAATAATTTATTTCTTAAATAACGCCCCATCCAAATAAATGTTCTGGGGCGCTTTACAATGGTTAATGCAAATAAATAACACCATACGATATATAGTTTACAAATACTTTGCAATCATTACTACTAAATAAAATCAACTATGCTGTCTTAAAATATATAAATAAACACAATTATGCAAGCCATTAAAACAATAAAATAGACTAATTATAATACTAAATTAATTAAAATAAAAGTATAAATAATTATGATCATCGATCATCGAAGGTTAAAATAATTTGTGAAAAGATGTGTCTTCAGTGCCACTTTAAACTGATTGACACTAGTGCATTGGCGCACTGTGAGTGGTAGTTGATTCCATGCTCTTGGAGCTGCACAAGACAATGCTCGTTCGCCGGTTTTAGTTCGGGCAGTGGGTTGTTTAAGGAGTAGCTGGTCGGAGGAGCGTAGACAGCGTGTCGGGCGATACGGAGAGAGAAGTGCTGATAGATATGGAGGTGCGAGCTCATGAAGGCATTTGAAAGTGAGAAGTAGGGTCTTGAAAATAATGCGACTCTTCACAGGAAGCCAGTGCAGCTCCAAGAGCATGGGCGTGACATGGTCTCGTTTCGACCGCATCGTTATGACATGAGCATTTTGGACACGTTGTAGTTTCTCAATTACTCTCGCTGGCAATCCATTAAAAAGACTATTGCAGCAGTCAATTCGCGAAATGACTAGCGCATGCACAAGTTGTTTTGTGTGTTTTTAGTCTAAGTATCGACGAATGCGTCCAATACTATGGAGGTGGGTAATACGCATTTCTGCAAATGCTAGTTACGTGTCGCTCAAGGGTGATATTATAATCAAAGGTCACCCCCGAGTTTCTGGCGTATGTGTTGGGTAACACGCGCACGTTTCCGATAGTTACACTCCCAGGAAGAACATTTTCGGTTGCTGATTTTGGTTGGACGATGATGATCTCCGTTTTGAATATAGCACGCGAAACAGTTTAGGTGACATGAGTAAACAGAACAGCATAAATAATAAATAGTGAAATTGAAAGAATCATTACATATTAACATTTGAAGCCCGATAAGAAACGAAGTGTTTCCGGTGAAATAAATACAAACTAAACAACGCGTGTCGTAGCCGCCACTACCGCGCCTCCGACCGCGCCTCCGAATAGGGGCGCGGCTTGCAAGAAATTAATAATTTGTAATTATTAAAAAATATAAATCCCGTTATCTAAATGCCAAGAGATATGGTATTTGAAAAAGATAAATCATGTTATGATTTTCCAACGATCCTTTCCAATAAGCGGGCAACAAGTCTCTTGCTACGGGCCTACATTAAGTAAACTTTCCAGTAAAGTCAGGGCTTGGCCCGGTAATTGATGTTCCAATTCCCCCTCCATATCGACAAAGTAACACCTGTTTGCGCTGCTGAAGTCTCTCTTGTCGTGTAGAACACATTGAACAGTCTCGCTAACCACTTGAGTCCCATTATCCTCTTAACGTTTACTCTTTCCTCTCACAGTTCGCTCACTCCTATAGCCTTCCCAGTTGTCATCGTATTTTCTGTTTTCTCCACGTCTTTTTATGTCATTGTCCACCGGTCCAGATATCTAGTTACACAATGTGGTATATCTATCTCACACCCCCTCATATTTAGTAGATTTTTTTGTTTGTTTCAGTGACTAATGTCCCATCGATTCCATTTATTGCTGATGTTCGAATGGTATATTTGCTATCTCTGTATGCATTTCTGGCCAGCTTGCAGATCGATTCCCCCATCTTCTTCAATCAACTTCAACAATACCAGTTGTTTCTCACCCGTTTCTGTAGCTGTTTTTAATTTGCGGCATTTAACGTTTCCGAGTGCTTCTGTTGCATTGTCTTTTCTCAATCGATAATTTCATCCACACACTTCATTTCTCGTGTTGCTTGATCAATTCCTGGTTCCACCACCACCACGGTTCTTTCGGCTTTGTGTAGGCTTTCCTGATGTTCGGTCATATAATAGTATATCCGCAGCTGTTCCAATAATATCTTCCTTAAATGCTGTCTACTCTCCTTTCGCATCATCCCTTTGTTATTTCAGAAGCCTGGACCTTCTCTACGCTTCAAGTTTGTATTTTTATCACCTTTCTTTTACATTACCGCCATTTGATCGCCTGCCTTTGCATCGTGATGGCTATCGATCGGTTATTAGAGCTGGATTTCACGTTAGATACATAGCTTGCACTTAGCACCACGTACGGCAGATCGCTGATGTATTGCTTCTAGCGCCCAAAACCGGTCTGCTTAAGTCCTGGTTGAGTGGAAAATAAGTTTTTGTTTAATAATCTAACTCATAGCATGTGTAATGTAACCGTCAGTGCAATAACAAGTAATTGCAACATCAACAATATTCGTGATGCTTTTGAAAGTGTTCTTTCCTGAGGTTGTGTATCCTATGTGTTATGATGGCGCGCGTACATACATACCTAGTGTTATGCGTTTACCTATCGTGTCACGCTATATCAAAGTAGATACTAACTAACTGTTGAGTAGCAACTGTAATTATGACGGTAACAGTTAACACCATATTTTAATGTTGTTTAGTTGTGTTGTTTCAGAAACTGAAGAAAACAGTGTGTAACTAAACAATCGATAACTTTACAGTTACGTTCCTATGGGATATAACACAATACTATTATATCGTAACCTACAGCCGCCAGCTGCATTGTTTAGCAATCATCAGAGCTTCATTTATCTAGAACTGAACAACACCTGTGGGCTTGGTAAGTATAATAATAAAATTTATTTCAGTTAGATATCATGCAGATTTTTTCAATGTATTTGTCTTTTCCAACAGATCAACCGGAAACAGTCTGTCCTCTGTTTATTGCGACTAAGGAGGAAATATGGAGAGTTCCAGTGAACGACACAATCACACCTCAATCTTACGGGCAATCAAGTGTACTCCGCAGTGGTGAAGGTATGATGCGTTTACATCTAGTTACTCAACCTTGGCTATTTTACCCCCGGTTACAGGATATGATCCCATGATTAGTACTGTTTGGTTAATGATCCATGTTTACCAATACATGGTTATTACACAGCCGTATGCCAATTACTACAATCTGATCAGATGCAAAAAAGAAAGAAGAAACATGTGACCCATTTAAATCAGCATAGTATAACAATTATTATAATTAAGGTTCATCTACAATAAAAACGGAGTTCATACTAAAAAATACTGAAGCAACACATGCACGCCCAGAATAAAAAGCACGGACATGCAAACAGAATACAGCAACGCACATCATATCTTCCTATGGATGATCTCACCGCCAGTCGATTGTAAACTTTCGAATACGGACAGCGACTTGTTAACATGAACCTCACTATTTCAGAGTAAGACCGAATGTGCTTAGATGGTGCCAATTATTTAATGTCAAAACGTTAAACGATTGTCCCAACTAGCTAAATTTGTTAAATATATAATGTTTTTATTTCCCTTTTCGTAAATGTAATTCTTGTAATTATATTATGTTAAATAATGTGTAGCGATTTATACGCCAACAGTTTCAAACCAAGCCGAGCCAAATCGAATCAACTATTGACGTCCGTTTATTTACGTAAAATTGAAATACAAAATGAAAACACAGGTATGAGTGTGTGACCGGTTAAAGTGCGTTGTAACACGTTACGCTGACAATTTGGTAATATAATCAGGAATAGAACCATTGAAATTATAAATGAAATACACTATGTAACAATGGATTTCAGATCCACAGAACCCTATTAAAAGTATTAACGTTTAACTCTTTATTATGTCAGATAAGTAAATTGGTTGAACGGAATACAACTCGCATACACCTACAAACTACTGCATAATACCAACAGGTACTCAGAAATGAAGGACCAAGCGTCACTATAACACTACTTTCCTAGATTTGGGCACAGAACAAAGGCCAGTTACAAAAAAGGGCTTCAACGTAATTACTATCAAATTCTACCGAATATAACATGCTCAAACTATGATACAATTGTGCTAGAGCACATCAAATGTCCAACTACCTTCGTTTCAGGGTTGGCATCTACTTGATGTTCTTCGTAAACTTGTCAAATGTGCGCTGCTCACAGACAAAGGGCACTAATCTATGCAGCTATGAAATCACCACCAGAGGGCAGATATCATATGTCATCTTTCCTAAAGGGATCTAGTATAAATGTATCTGATAGGTGGCGCTACTAGTAGTGCGACTTGATGCAATATAACACATAGCTAATTAGAATACATGCATTTAGTACAGACAGTGTGCCAAATGCCTTTACATAATGTGTTATGATTTGGGTGATTAACACGCGTAACGGTTATGTTATTGCTATATAATGTTTCTTATACTCGAAAAGTGGTCAGATTAAATATAAGCTCATTTTTTATCATGATGATCGAAGGTAGTCGAAGGTTTTCAAGCTTACGTGATTATGACGTCACGCCAGCTTAGAGTGTACCCACTACACCGAGTCGGCGTCACTCGGTATAGCGGATACACTGCAATAGGAGGGAGACTGGTGTGGTCTGGCCTGCTCGGGCGAAAAGTGTCATTACATCCCGGCCTTAACGTTGTGAACAATTCCAAATAACATCCGTACGAACAACAACGACGGTAAAAAACCTTCAACAAACGACATCTAAACAGAAAGAGTTGACTTTTTCTTCCAAGTGGTCGTAGGTTAATCTTAGAAAGTTTGGAGTTCGTGGTGAAAAACACCTGATATAACATAATACAAAATGCAACATGCAACATATAAAGTACAAACATGATTTTATTACATATATGTATCTATATATACGGATATACACATATATGTATATATATGTGTATGTGTGTGTGTGTGTGTGTGTGTGTGTGTGTGTGTGTGTGTGTGTGTGTGTGTGTGTGTGTGTGTGTGTGTGTGTGTGTGTGTGTGTGTGTGTGTGTGTGTGTGTGTGTGTGTGTGTGTGTGTGTGTGTGTGTGTGTGTGTGTGTGTGTGTAAGAGGGAGCATAATATTCCAGAGAGTTCACACACACACACACACACACACACACACACACACACACACACACACACACACACACACACACACCACACAACGAATATTTCATAGGTTGCTTCGTAAAGGGGATCTTTCAGACGTACCCGTTAATTCTCGATTATCGTTAGACATTCTTTTATTGCTTCTTCTTCTCCTTCTTTATCTTCTTCTTCTTCGTATTCTTCTTTTCTCATCATTGTGCAATTGTGTTGGGATTATTTTCAAAACGAACGTCATTTTAAGGGAATGCTGTGGCCAGCTTTACGATCCGTTACAAGACGGGTCGGATACACATAAACAAACAGCTTAACATGCGTTAGAGACGGCACTTCGTGTTGTCTAGGATTATTGTGTTATTAACATATTAAATTTATTTTATTACAAAGACATAGCACAGATTGTCGTTGACAAAGTCCACCGCCAAGTCTATTGGAGCACAACTAGCGGAAACAAATACATCAAACGCATGAATCTAGACGGCTCTTCGTACAGCGAATTAATCGACGGTGAGTTGAATTGATACCACTGCCACTTTCAGCCATCCTTACAAGCTCAGATCGAAAACGTATACTAACATTAAACTTACGTTTAAGTGTTTATTTGTCTTGTTCATAATAGTTGTACGTTGATACTTAGGTTGCATCCCCCTTAAAACATAAAACTGATGCATACCGTATTTATTATTTTGAAGTCATGTTATATGCGCTTAAGTATAATCGTGTAATTCACGAACTCACTATACGAAGAATCAAACACATACGGTTGGAACTGTGTATTTTATCCAGCATTGGGTTCAAATGCGAATGGGCTCAGTTAAATGCAGACGCAAATGTTTAAAATGATTCAAAATGCAAGCCCAAACCCAAGCCTAATTATACCTACATTGGCGATGCGTTATTGCCGGTCTAACCAGTCTAATTTCCATTTTGGTGGGCCCCGTTCCCCAAACGTTGTCGGTCACGACCTTCAAACGTTGACCATCTCGATCCAGAAACGTTGTCGTTCTCCATCCTCAAACGTTGTCTGTCTCCATCCTCAAACATTGTCCGTCTGGATTCTCAAACGGTATCGGTCTCGACCCTTAGACCTTGTCGGTCTCGATCCTCAACTGTTATCGATCTGGATCCTCAACCGTTGTCTGTCTCGATCCTCAAACGTCGCCAGTTTCGATCGCCAAATGTTGTCGCTCTCGAACCACAAACGTTATCGATGTGGATCCTCAAACGTTGTAGGTCTCGATCTTCAAACGTTGTTGGTCTCGATCTTCAAACGTTGTCGGTCTCGATCTTCAAATGTTGTTGGTCTCGATCTTCAAACGTTGTCGGTCTCGATCTTCAAACGTTGTAGGTCTTGATCTTCAAACGTTGTTGGTCTCGATCTTCAAACGTTGTAGGTCTCGACCTTCAAACGTTGTAGGTCTCGATCTTCAAACGTTGTAGGTCTTGATCTTCAAACGTTGTTGGTCTCGATCTTCAAACGTTGTAGGTCTTGATCTTCAAACGTTGTTGGTCTCGATCTTCAAACGTTGTAGGTCTCGATCTACAAACGTTGTAGGTCTCGATCTTCAATCGTTGTAGGTCTCGATCTTCAAACGTTGTCGGTCTCGATCTTCAAACGTTGTCGGTCTCGATCTTCAAACGTTGTCGGTCTCGATCTTCAAACGTTGTCGGTCTCGATCTTCCCAATTGACATTTATGTCGAACTCTGATGATAACCACAGGGGTGAATGCTGCCCACATTATCGATTTTATTCTACGTCCGACCCAAAAACTGTTCTCCTCAGATACAAAAATGTAATTGTAGTTACTTTACAATCATGCGACTGTAGCAACAGCAATGACTACGACGATGACAACAACACCAACAACAACAACAACACGAACAACAACGAACAAGACGACGACAAGAACAACGTATACACTGTCATATGCTGTCTTCACATCCGCGTCACAACTTGCGTAGATTTATTTATTTCTTCTAGCAGCGGGAGTCGCATCTAACATGTGCACATTGCACTACTTTTGTCGCAGTAAGGGTTTTCTTTTCTCATATTCGCTTTACCCTGTACCCGTTTTATGGCAGCAGGTTTTTTAAATTAAAGATATGCCATGACTCACTCGCTGGCATTTTGTACTTTTTGTTATTTTTACGGGATGTTAGGATGTACATTGATGCAGTCACAGTCGTGTTGTATTTTGTTTTCTTACAGCCGAAGCTTTAGGATCTAAGCTGTGCCTTGACCCAGACGCAAACAGATTGTACTTCACAACTTACTATGGGAAAAAAGTGTGGTCATGCACACTAGACGGGAAAAACAAAAGCACGCTCGTTGAGTCTACGACGGGATGTCCAACAGCAATGGATATAGACGTGGCAAAAAGGTACTTTTTACCTATCATTGTTCAGAGTACATATGGTATAAATGGATCATGAGAATATTGCTCTCACAATGTACTAGTGATACGTAATGATCTCTACAGTTATTGCTGTTTTGTTGAGCTGTACAACAACCTGTATTGCTCGTGCAATATTGGTTGTACTGTTGAAATGATAACGTTATTAGTGGTTGTGTTCAATTGATAATTGTGCCTGATATTACAAATACTATCCAGAAAGTAGAACAGTCGAACATGTAATTATATTGGGCTTCCCAGTAATGTTTTCTTTCATATGTGGCACGGATGTGTGTCCATAATAATGGAGCCATGGTTTCCGTAGCACTGCACGACTTCTGACTATTGGATGTCCAAGTACATTTGTACAACTAACTGTGTTAACTTCTGCGCATTGCGTAGCCTACGATATCTGTCATGGGTAATACAATGAACTACCACCCCTGACTTGCGAGGATGCGGATAAAGTAGAACGCATCAAGTGAATTCGAAATACTGTTGAACTGTCAACAAGTACTGGAAATACTATTGAACTTTCCTACCGTAAAGTTTATATTTCTCTTGATAGCACTGCAATACACTATGTATCAAGGGAAATGCGTGATATATAACTAACATATGTGCGTTTCTGTGTCCCTGTGTGTATGTGTGTGTTTGTGTGTGCGTGCGTGTGTGTGAGTGTGTGTGCGTGTGCGTGTGTGTAAGTGTGCGTGTGTGTGTGTGTGTGTGTGTGTGTGTGTGTGTGCGTGCGTGTGTGTTTGCGTGTGCGTGGAGCGCGTGTGTGCGAATTTGCATATATGCGTGCATGCGTGAAAGCGAGGGTGCGAGTATGCTTGTATGTGCGTAAACGTGCACATACTTGCCTATGTACGGACGTGAGAGCTGCATGTGTGTGTAAACCAAGGTTCGCATACGGTCTTGTTTGTTGACATACCCAACTAGCAAATTGACGTGCTTGATTAAAGAGACCATTTTTAATATGCGTGTTTGAAATACATACAAACTTAAACATACGGTGCAACTCAAACAGTGTATTACGTAATCTGCCAATCCTCTTCGTGCCGTGTGGCACATAGTGCTCGCACAACATCTGGCCAGATCCTTCTGTCTTGGGCTCTCATTGCTGCTGTGCCCCGGGTCAGCCAACAGTCTTCAGTTATATTTCCATTGGTCGTCGTTTACACAGAGTAGAGTAATTCCCCTGCATTCTACCAAATTCCCCTTCCCCGGTAAGTAGATTAGTGTTTTCAGTCATCGGACAGTTTTTCCCATATCTCCATGAAGAGCTGGTATAGTATCTCGACCGCCCTTTCCGGTTCTATCTAGAGCACGTCTGCGCATAACGGGTCTAGCTTACTTAGCTTCCATACATTCATATTTGTGTTGCTGATATTGTGCTAGGTTACATTTCAGCGTATTTAAGCAAACGGTACTTTGCCAATTACCCAGTTGACGCACATTACACCTCTACAAGTTTACGTCGTTTGTGAGGCGTAGCAGTGGTTATAATATCAGATTCCAGGTTTGGAAAACCCCGTTTCCAACTCCCTTACTGCCGTTTTGAAACTGGATCAATGTCATTGACTCTCGTCCAATGCATAAATTATTACCTGCCAACACACAGTATTAGGTATATATGACATTATATTCTGCAAGCAGCAGTTAACGCTTGACTGTCACTGTGAACAGGTATGGCAAAGAGTTCAGTGTAAAATGCATCTTAGTAACCCCAACGACATGAATCACCGCAATACTGAATACACATTTACATTTGTTTGTGAAATACAACGTGAAAGAAGTCAGACATCAACACATCCAATGTTGAAACTTGTTGTTTCAATTCCTGATGCAGTCACCCTTTAACAGGTTGCTGATCTTTACCACCGCATCCCCGAATCGCGTCTGCAAGGCAGTGCTGGACAACGGCTTGGTAACAGACGTAGTGTCAACAGACATCGGCTTTCCAATAGCCCTTGCTATAGACTACGTCAACCAGATGATGTATTGGATTGACCGTGGTAGGGAAAACGGATTTCCGAACACGCACACACACGCACGCACACATACACACACACACACAGACACACACACACACACACACACACACACACACACACACACACACACACACACACACACACACAACTAGCAAACACAATTTAGAATGTTCTCTGTGTCAACAAAGCCAATAACACCACAGAAAATCGAGAACTGTACTGGTTTTCAAAGTGTCAAGCGTCACAACGGTGTGTGTGTGTTTTCATTGTAATGCAAGTTACTTAAAACCAGCAACTTTTAAATTATATCTTACCTGTTTTACGTGTTTGTTTTTCTTATGTAATTTTGCATAATTATATTACTGGTTTCAACTGTTCCTGTACGCTATGTTTAGACAAGCGCATGCAGTGTGTCAGCTATGATGGTCACAGTCGAAAAGTTGTCTACACAGCACCAACAAGGATCTCCGCCTTAGTATTTGGCGGTGGCGTGTTGCACTACAGTCAAGTGAATCCAAACAGGTGATGTAAACACAAACCCACCACCGCATACACACGCACATACACGTACATATACACACGCTCGCACGCGCACACACACGCACGCACGCACACGCACTCACACGAGTGCTCAATCAAGCACACAAAAGCGTACATACAAGCTCTTTCACACACACACACCGACACACACACACACACACACACACACACACACACACACACACACACACACACACACACACTACAGGCAAATGTGCACATTCGCACACGTGCACACATGCACACGTTCACATTCTTTCACATGACCACGAACATACGAATAAACGCAAGTACGACTATTCAATATTTCATTCGGAAACGCATGTTTCCTAAACTAAGATAATACTTCAGAACCTACTCAATTGATTTACATGTACAGGCTTTATTCCATTGTAACGTTCCAATTCTGTTTAGGGTATTCTCTGTGCATGTAGACGGGACACACAACCACGAACTTCGGATAAATACGCAACTACATGCAATACGTGACTTAGCAGTTGTCGGAACGTGTTACACGTCAGGTGAGAGGGGGAATGTGTCGTAGCTGCGTCTAATGACGTGACATAGTAGATGTGTCTTCAACGTTGAACATGGGTAGGGAAATGTGGAGACCCATAGCCATAGGGCTACTGAGCTACCCCACGTGACTTTGTTAACAATGATGAGATATTTGATTGTTCGCGTTATCTAGATGCAGTCACTAATGGGTCATGATAGCGCCCAAAATCACGGTTGTATGTTTTTTTCCGGTACAATAATCGTGAGTAAATGTGTTGTTTACTCTTGTTGTTTTACACTTCTACCATATGATGCAATTTTTTATAATGACATATTGACAACAAAGAATGCATGTGACGTCGATACCTGCAATAATTATTGGCAAGTGGTGGTCTAATTTTCGATATCTATTATTGTCCGTGTACTATTCTGATCTGTCACCCATGAGCCGGAAAATGTGGTGTTTCATAGGTTCCTGTATCGACTGTTACGAACCCCACCACTGTTTAGAATAAATGTATAGTAGCATCCGTTAGGGTTAGTGTAACACGGGTTAAGCGGTTTCTTGTAAATTCGAAACGATGCCATTTTAAGTGAGGAGAAATGGTCGTTGGCACTAGTTAACATATCACGTAAGTTTACACAATGAAAAGTAATTGCTAAAGTTCACTGTCCGATGGTATTGCAAAGAAGACGAGCAATGTGCGAAAATCCTATTGCCAAGTACGTACATTCTCAGTCAGTTGTGTCGATTGGACTAGCTGGTGTTGCACTACTGACTGCATTACCTCTGCCAACACTAATAAACAAGTTTCATATAGGCAAGTTACGCACCATGTATGGATAGTACTATAGCGTTATCGTCGGATAACAGACCCGTGGTCCTACAGGCATATGGGTCTGTTATCCAGCAGCTAACTCTCAAGTAACGTCCTCACACCGTTTTTCCGCTTATATACGGCAAACTAACTGCAGAGGAACCCCGCTTTAAGGTCACCTCTGTAATACAGACACCTCGCAATTAACGTCACCGTAGGATAGTCCCACATCTGTTACAAGAAAAAATAGGAAAGACAGTCTCGCTAATACAGTCACCTCGCCATTCAGATAACCTTTGTCCAGTTACTAGGGTGATTTTATTTGTGTATATATTGCCGAAGTTTAATATTTGTATACATAAAAAATATTAATGTATGTATGTATATATGCATGAATGTATGTATGTATGTATGTATGTATGTATGTATGTATGTATGTAAGTATGTATGTATGTATGTATGTATGTATGTATGTATGTATGTATGTATGTATGTATGAATGTATGTATGTATGTATTTATGTATGTATGCATATACGTATATATGTACGTACGTACATATGCATGTATGAATATATGTATGTCCGCATGAATGTGTACATAATAATTACTGTTAAAAACATAATATGTGTGTGTGTGTGTGTGTGTGTGTGTGTGTGTGTGTGTGTGTGTGTGTGTGTGTGTGTGTGTGTGTGTGTGTGTGTGTGTGTGTGTGTGTGTGTGTGTGTGTGTGTGTGTGTGTGTGTTATGCATTCATAAACTATATATGCCTATATGAAAAATGTCTGGTTATAATTCATCAGAGGTAACGTGCCCAAACATCATCACGCGCAGGGGTGAGACTTACAAGGATGCAACGTGTACATCGGTCAAGAAAGTGTACAACGACACGTGTGATGTGACGTGTACGCTCGGATACAACCTGACAAGCAGTGACAACGTACACAGGTGTACGGAACACGGCAACTGGAGCAACGATGTATCATGCAAAGGTACGTTTAACATAAATGTTATCTCACAAGCAATGAGTGACTTAATGTGTAGATGTAAATAATTTGATAATATGATTTCTATTGTTTATTATTTTATCTAACAGTGCATAAGTGTGTTTGTGTGTGTGTATGTATGTGTGTGTGTATATATAATATATATATTTGTACATATATATATACACATATATTTGTATATATATATTTGTACATATATATATATATAATATATAAATATATACATGTATAATATATATATATATATATATATATATATATATATATATATTAATTATATATATATATATACATATAATTTATATATATGTATATATATATTATATATATATACACTTATATTATATATATATATACACTTATATTACGTGGACGGGACCTCCTTAAACCAAACCACTACACGATAGTGATGGAATACTTTAATGCTAAGAAGGGAAACGAACTAACGTAATGGAAACGGCAAATTTGTCCTAGGAGTGAGAATCGAAAGAGACGACACCTTGGTAGAATGGGCAACATCATGAAAGTAAAAAAATACGAATACCATGTTTCAGAAGAAAGCAGGGAGGAGATGGACGTGAAAAAACTCTAATGGAACGAAATTGACTACGCCTTGCTAAACAGGCCAGGCATGTCACAGAAGTAACAATTATCGATGAATTCAACATCGGAAGTGACCACATAATGGTAATGAGCAATATCAAACAGGACATCAAGACTGAAAGGAAGAAGTTGATAAACAAGAGACCACCAAGAGAACAACAAGTACTAGATGACATCGACACCATGAGCAATGAAAATCCCAGAGGCGAACCAACTAAGTCCGACAAGTGTAGCCAAAGCAATCAACATGCAAGTAAAGACGATAATATCGTCACCAAAATTAGCCTTGGTGAAAAACACGACGAGAAATGGTGGAAAACTGCGACCGTAAAAAACAACTAGAGTACGCAGAAAGGTTCAAGACCACCATGAAGAAAGCGAAGGTGGACACCAGGAAGTACAAACAAGATATCATACCAGAAACGATTATAACATAAAAGAGCCTGAAGAAATCCAGTAGAAAACAAATCCAAGCCGAGACAGTCTGATTACATTTCTCAATAAGCAGGGTAGAGAAATACTAGACCAATATATGATCATGTATGTATGTATGTATGTATGTATGTATGTATGTATGTATGTATGTATGTATGTATGTATGTATGTATGTATGTATGTATGTATGTATGTATGTATGTATGTATATATGTATAAATGCATATATGTTTGTGTGTGCGTCTAGCTGCATGCGAGTGTACGTGTATGTGATGATTGGTACATCACACGTTATAACTACCAGTGAGTGTCTGCCATATACTACGTGCTTTCAGTTGTCACGTGTCCAGCCATCAGACTGTTAGAGGGTGAAGTGTACGACAATAAAACATGTACGTCCGACTCGAAAATGTACAACGACACGTGTGAAGTGTCGTGTACACTCGGATACAACCTGACAAGCAGTGACAGCGTGCACAGGTGTACAGAAAACGGCAACTGGAGCAACGATGTATCGTGCGAACGTACGTTATAACTTGCATATATATCACCAATAAAGGCCACTAGTGTAATATGATATAAATTTCATGTAAAACGATTTGTTGGGTTATAAATATGTAACATGTTTAATACTACCTTTATTGATCTTCACGTGTTTAAGACAATCCTTTTAATATTAGAGTATATGCTGATTCTATGCAGCCAACCAAGCTGCGGTTAATGATGTCAATATATTACAATTTTGATATTAAAGTGAAACAATTTTGAATACTGGTTAAAGGGAAACAAAACGCATTTTGCCTAGGCGTACGAACTACTTAATTATCCAAGAAATGGGAATATTATGTTGTACTGTTCATAGTTTTTAGCTAACGTTTTGTTCGCGTTTTAATTATATTTTCTCAGCTGGTTATGCCACTTGCAATTAAGTAAGTTGTTTTGTATGTATATTTTGACAAGTCTATTTCGACAACTGGTACTATCTACATTAGACCCAGCAATGAGAAGCGAATTTTTATTGCCGAATTTGCTTTGACGCTGTAACAATTAAAAATGTTACGTGCACATGCCGCACGGTATTGCATTACTACAAGGGTTACAATTGTTACGTGCACGTGCCGCACGGTATTGCATTATTACAAGGATTACAAGTGTTACGTGCACGTTCCGCATGGTATTACATTACTACAAGGGTTACAAGTGTTACGTGCACATGCCGCACGGTATTGCATTACTACAAGGGTTACAAGTGTTATGTACACATGCCGCACGGTATTGCATTATTACAAGGGTTACAAGTGTTATGCATCATCACAGGAGGTGGCGTATTCATATTCACGTGAAAGACAACAAACATTCGACGCGTCACTCAAAGTCAAAGCCAACGAAGTTCCAGGCACTTAGTTGTCAATCATCGGGGGCGTGTATCAATATGCCATCGGGGGCACGTATCAATATGTCAATCGACGGAAACTCATTGTATCCCTCTTTGAAAATGAATTTTGAGTAAACCACTGACATGATATTGTTGATAGTAGTTGAAAATGGTTGGATTACATTAACTCCTTTAACGCATATGCCAAAACGTTTGTCTTCTATTTCCCCTCTTTAACGAGGTATACAGAATGTTCAAATTGTAAACAGGCAATACTAACCGCAAGTCAATGTAATTACTGTTTGAAGTTAGTCGAAACCTGATTGGTTCCCCCAATCAAGAATTCAATTCGGACGAAGTCCAGTTGATGCTGCGACATTCCTGCATAGACTAATATCACATCCGGTTTGAGGTAATAATTCCGAGTACGGAACACACCCACGGTGTCACTTGTTCATTTGCTTGTTCGTCGTGCGTTTATTTTGAACGGAAAAGCCTGATTAATGTGTGGGCCATACATCTTCAGTGATATCGTGTCCTTCCATCCAACGTCTCGAGGGTGAGATGTACAGCAACGCAACGTGCACGTCAGATACAAAAGTGTACAATGACACGTGTGCATTGTTGTGTACACTCGGATACAACATGACATCTAACAACAACGTACACAGGTGTACAGAGCACGGCAACTGGAGCAACGACGTATCGTGCGAAGGTATGTTTTGTCTCGTACGGTGTATAAAAACCGCATCATTCTCAATTCAATCAAATTGGTAAATTGAGCGCAGCGAGAAAATCAAAGGCGTTCAATAATAGTAATATATGTTGTAATGTTGTAATGTTGCAACTAGTTTATATCACATTAATATATTAAAAACAAAACAAAAATTATGAGATTTCCAACGCCTTCATTGTGAGACATCCGAGTACGTATGTTGGTTCCACACACACACACACACACACACACACACACACACACACACACACACACACACACACACACACACACACACACACACACACACACACACACACACACACACACATATATATATATATATATATATATATATATAGATAGATAGATATATGTTGTTCCACATATATATATATATATATATATATATATATATATATACATTTGTGGATGTATCAGGTAATTACAATGAACGCGTATATATATATATATATATATACATATATATATATATATATATATATGTTATATATATATATGTGGGTGTGTGTGTGTGTGTGTGTGTGTGCGTGTGCGTGTGCGTGTGCGTGTGCGTGTGCGTGTGCGTGTGCGTGTGCGGGTGCGTGTGCGTGTGTATGTGTGTGTGTCATATATATGATATTCCATTCTGATGGTTAAATTGTAATTCTAAACAAACTTCGGTACAATGATCAACGTAATATATGGTTGCAAGTCTAAAATGAAATTATAAATAAACAAACGATATCACGGGACAATTCTCATGTCGCTCTGACTGCTACGTGTTTGTATTCAAAACATAACACACAGACACTTTACAGACATAACCTGTGACGCATTGCCTGATGACGCACACGGACTCTACACGAATGCGACGTGCACTACGCGTGACAACTTCTACAACGACAACTGTACACTCGAGTGTCACCTCGGCTACAGAGTCAACGGTGAACCAGTGAAGACGTGTCAACTGGACGGAACCTGGAACTCGTCCACTCGATGTATTGGTAAGTGTCACCTCGGCTATAGGATCAACGGTGAACCAGTGAAGACGTGCCAACTGGACGGAACGTGGAACTCGATGTATTATTAAGTGTCACCTCGGCTACAGAATTAACTGAGAACCAGTGAAGACGTGCCAACTGGACGGAAACTGGAACTCGATGTATTATTAAGTGTCACCTCGGCTACAGAGTCAACTATTAACCAATGAAGGCGGAACATGGAAATTGTGAACTCGATGTATTGGCAAGTTACACCTCTGCTAGAGAGTCGACGGTGCACCTATGAATATATGTAAACTAGTCGGAACGTGGAATTCATCCACTCGAAGTATTGGTAAGTGTGTCCTCGGCTACAGAGTCAACGGTGAACCAGTGAAGACGTGTCAACTGGACGGAACCTGGAACTCATCCACTCGATGTATTGGCGAAATAACAAGATTGGCAGGACAATAATATACCTTCGACACAAAATAATTCCATTCATGCGAATGTACGGACAAAATTTGTCTACACAAATTATGCCTGATCGATTGATATGGAATCATTATTAATTATAATGGCAAGGGTAGTTTTACGATCTCCTCGATTTTGTAGGTCAGTGCCACATCTAAAATCACTGCATTGCCCTCCTGTGCGATATCGCTTTATTTTTAAGATCTGTACAATGACGTATCAATCCCTATCATCCAAACAGCCTGCACACTTACATCATGTGCTTACTCCAACATAGAAACCTAAACAGCTTCGGTCGGCAAACTAGGATCTACTTTTTATTCACATAGTTAAGACGAATGATGGAACTTGAGCATTTTTTATTGCTGCACCCGACTTTGTGGAACTTACTCCCTGTTGGTGTTAATTTAGTATGAAATGTAGTTTCATTTTGCAATCAAAAGAAATATTTTTTTACTGCATATCGTCCTTAGCTTCATAGCAATTCCCCCCATCTGTTGACGACTTTTGCTCTCTACAAAACAATGACAACGCTTAATTCTTTGGATTGGTTGTGCCTCTAAGCTCGGATTTTCCGACGATATTGGCAATAAAGAAGCCATTCCTTATTATTATTAAACATACATAAACACTCCTTGTTCATGCGATGTGAATAGAAGTGGTGCATCATTGGTGAACGTAATGAATATAACGTATTTTGTTTGATGTGATATTATCTTTTAACAAAGATCACCTAATTGGGATTGTTGTTAGCTTAAAGTAGTATAGTCAGTTATTGTTTGTTGATCTTTTGATCAATGGAACTGTTTTGGATGTGTCGTTCAGAGACCACCAAAGAATTATGAGGGTATAAAACATTTATGTCAACAGTGCGTGATTGTCCGGCGATCAACGACACTGGCCACACACACCTCGTGTCAGGCGGACCGCCCTACACGCCAAACACTGTTCTCGAGTACAAATGTCAAGTCGGTTTTGAATTGTCCGGCGGCGACTTGCAACGATCGTGTCGAATGGACGGAGTGTGGTCGGGAGATCCGCCTCAATGTACAGGTATATGTTCATGTGATGGTCCCAGACTGTACACCCAATTATGGGCTAGAGACTGGCCTCGGTGTATAGGTAGAAGTATATGTGATGGTCCCAGACTGTATTTCTGAGAGTAGTAGTCAGGTGATCCGATCATTTGTAAACGTACATAATAAATATATATATATATATACATATACGTATATACTAATATATATATATATATATATGTACAAGTACACACACATATATATATATATATATATATATATATATATATGTATATATATATATATATACATATATATATATATATGTATATATACATATATATATATACATATACATACACACACACACACATATATATATATATATATATATATATATATATACATATGTATGTGATGCGCCCAGTTTATACTGCTGGCTGTTGGCGGGAGACCTGTCTCAATGCACAGGTATATATACGTGTATGTAATGGTTCCAGACTACTTCTGTGTTCAAGAAACCCCTAATGTCACAATTTTTTGCCGGCATAATCCAGCAATAAAGTGCCCAGTGTTGACGTCACCGAGCTACACGGAAGTTGTTAGCGGCGACACGAGTGAGAATCGGTTCAACGAGACGATCGTGTACACGTGCAAGGAAGGCCACGAACTGATCGCGGGAGATCTGTCGACGACGTGCCTCAGCAGCAAGACTTGGTCCGGAGAAACTCCCGTCTGTAGAAGTAAGTAGGATCAGACGTCGTGCGGAGAAACGTTATTAGGAGAAATCCCCATGTGTAGAAGTAAGTCGGTCAAAACGAGCTTACTTACTTGCAAAGGGTTATTATATCAAAAACAAAACATGACCGACTCATATTTTTAATTATTTGTTTCTAACGCGTGGACAGTATCATTTAAATATAGGGGTAGGTACCGAGTAATACTTTTTTCTCGTATTGGGTTAATCGAATGGGTTGATTATTACAGTCGTTACAGTACACACAATGTACTGCGTATATATCTTGATAGCATGAAATAATAGTGTATTATCTGATAGTGAAACTCTCAATTTGGTGAAGAATCTGGGTGCACTTTCTGTGTATGTCAAAGAGCTTTGCCAGTTTCGTTTCTATTTCCTAGTCGTGTCGTGTGGTCCCCTGGCGCCCGTAGCTCATACGCTTGTCAGCACGACAGACGACGTCTACCTGACAAACATCACGTACGAATGTCG
Organism: Escarpia spicata; assembly: GCA_963995525.1. Taxonomy (NCBI): domain Eukaryota; kingdom Metazoa; phylum Annelida; class Polychaeta; order Sabellida; family Siboglinidae; genus Escarpia; species Escarpia spicata. The sequence goes on along the minus strand of OZ023207.1, from coordinate 64,649,117 downwards.
TCCAGGCTTCAAACGAGAGGCCGGCGGAGAATGGACGCGGCAGTGTCAGGCAGACAAACGATGGAGCGGAACACCGCCAGTGTGCAGTGGTATGACAAATCAAATAGCCTAAGCTATGATACAGTTATAATAACAAGTGCCACGTTACACACAGTTTGTACTAGTTCGACACTAGATGTTTTTGTCAACTAAATATGAGGAAATTGCATTGATTTAAAGGTATTTGCACAATGCAGTTGTCTTCCACCTGCGACAACGAAACTACCCAATCGTATCCCGAAGTGATACACTTATTTTATTATAATCATATTTGCTTGTATCACGTTGACATATTTCTTGTATATAAGCAGGCAAACTTCCAGTATTATTGCATGCCTATATGCACATTATGATTGTATATATTCTGGTAATTTGCTAACACGACCACATTTGGATTACTATAATGTTCCAATAAATTAAGTCACTGTAAGCATTTGTTGTTTGTAGAAATTATCTGTATACCTCCGCCAAACATCCCAGAGACGTCGTTGACGACAGACGGAGTACGAGTGAATGACACAGCGACCTATTCCTGTCTGTCCGGCCACAGACTGGACACAGGCAATCTCACCAAAGTGTGTGACGTCAGCGGTCAGTGGCTCAACGAAGACCCTGTCTGCATCGGTAAGTCGCCATTATTAAACATTACATTAAACAACTGATTCATAAGTACCTTAACACGTGTAGATACATATTAACAAAGCACTAAACATAACGTGGACAATGAATAAGTATCTTGTTAAGTGTATTTGTTATTTTATTGTCCAACTTACAAGTAGCTTTAAACTACCAAATGCTATTATCTTAAACTGTGTCAAGCGTAGTAGTAACGTTACATAAGTATCCACTACAAAGTAATACTGAGTTAATTGTAAAGAAAGACAATCATTCACCTTAGTTATCTACTTGAAAGTATAACATGTAATACAGTTCGCTCATATTTATAAGTATGTCTTCAAAAAACATTTGCAGAGGTGCACTGCGGATTGCCGCTAGAGGTCGCCAGTGCCAACTACACGATGCACAATGGCGACACTGTTGGCGGAAAGGTTGTTTACTCTTGTAACCATGGTTACGAGCGGTTGTCAGGAGTTGGGTTCAGTCGTTGTGAGTTGAACGGCAGATGGACGAAACCGTCACTGATTTGTGAAGGTGTGCAAACTTGTTTACTAATTATAACTTGTGGGTTTTGGAAATAGAACTGCAAACAAAAAGTAAAAGGCCAAAGCTGTTGTTTATTTCTTCTTCCGTTATTTATCCAAGTTACATAGTACATACAGCCATCAACTTTCTGAATGATGAACATGTTTCATTGTTTAACTGACACGTTTCAAATTTGGTGGTTTCATATATATTGATATAAGTTTGCATCAGAGCTTTGTATTCAACCAACAAATATATATATTCCATATAATACATACATGTATAATATATATATATATATATAATATGTAAAATATGTGCATTAACCTATATAATTATAATACATAACTCAACCTCAACAGAACAGCAAAGGTGGGGGAACCAACCACGTGCAGTATAAGCTGGTCAAATTAAGGATATTTAGGTATCCATCAATTATCTATGCAAGATCATCGTTACATTTGTTGATATTTATTGCTGTCGTAAATTCCCCTCTAGAATCGATGAACTCGGGAAAATAATGTATCAGTGAATCTGACAATGAAAACTGTCTTTACTGAGCACTACCGCTAGTAGCCCATATAGGAAGCCATCTTTCTAGAATATGAAATAATATGAATAAAAACAAGCGTGTATTATTTTATTTTCAAGGGGTATATTTTTTACAAATAAAAAACTATAATATAACCAAATAACCAAATAGACACTCATTTTGAAGAATGTTATGTACCAACGAATTACATATTCTGTCTTTTTAACCAGTGCCAATCATTGTAAATTCACTTTATTGTTATGTCACCAGAAGTGACTTGTGGGCCGCCTCCACCGGTGAAGAATGCCGTCACGGATGATGGCTGCGTGCGCAGGGGATGTGACGTCACCTACAGCTGTAACGTCGGCTACGAGGGCATGCCGGGACAGTCCCTCTGCACGGTCGACGGACATTGGACGCCGGTGTCTCTCAGTTGCAAAAGTACATCGTAGTGGTTGCATGCATTATTGCTACTGAGTTGTTCCGTAAAGTCACACATCAAGAAAGTGCAACAAAATCCCGCAAATCATCTGCTCAACTCACCAACATTTCACCGGTTTCATATTGAAAATGAAATATTAAGTTACATTAATTGTTATCTTATAATGTTGTTTTATTAATTTAAAGCACAATTTATAATTTCCTTATTTTTGTGAACACAAATCATACTCTATGGCCTTCTAGCATGAAATATCATTTGCATGATTATTTTGATTATATCTTGTGGTATTTATCTTACACTGATAATGGTTCGTATTTGTAATAATGTATCTGTTGATAAAAATGCTTATTTTGCTGTCAAACATGTTCGCAACTTCCGACCAAGATATTGACCATTAATAAATGTCTTGATGTGTTATTTTGGGATTTTTGTTAGAATATATCTCCCGTGGTATCCACATCCATCCGCCCTTTTCCATATTGAGGACGTATTGAAACAATAATGGCTATTTGCAGTTACACATTTACTCGTTTTTAATATGCATTGTATTTTATTGTATTGTATATTATGCCATAGATAACTTGACTACTGACATTGAACTGAACAACTGTACTGCTATCTGCAGAGAGGCGAAATTCTTACTGAATAAAGCACAATCGAATACAACACGGACTGTCGTAGGGATCCGGTGTGGCGAGGTGGCCGGCGTCGGCAGTGAGGTGGAGACACAGACAGGCGTCTACTACGAAGATGTCGTCACCACGCGGTGTCTGCCCGGCTACCACAGAGTCAGGGGCAGCCAACTGAGGACGTGTCTCGACGGAAGGGCGTGGTCAGGAACACCTCTCGTGTGTCAACGTACGTCACGTTATGTCTATGTAGTAGCATGCAATCATTTCCCTGGGCATTAAGGCGTGTAATACAATTAGTTGCATTTTATGGCAACTATAGGGTCAAACTAAAACAAATTGCAACAAAAAGTATCTCAACTGTGGTATATTCAGGAAGGTGTTCGCTATAACATATACAAAGTCTACCAGAATTCTTCTAGGGGAAAATACTTAAATTAGAGAAAATATTTTCGCTATTCACCCCATGTTAAAATCCTATTTTCCTATATAGACTAAGCCCAGATTTTTAAAAAGTGCTGTAGAGAAAGTGAATGCGGCATTTTAGAGTAAAATTTGTAACACCTTTATGTCTTTTGACCTCCTGAATCCAAAAAAGAGTGCTACCAAGCTAGATTTTAGCCCCATCATCTTAACAATGTCCGCCACCCTTCACAATATCTGTCGTATCTCGCTTCCTACGCCATATATGAGGTCAATTTTTTTTGGTTATTCCTATATTTTCAGGGCCGATAAGTTCAACTATAATAGTTTCAGTTACGTGCAAGGCCGCCATTTTGAAATTCAAGATGGCCGTCGTTGTCATTTAATACCATTATCGCCGTATATCGGCTCCATAGCCACATAGAAGGTTCACTTTTGTGGCCATACCGGTACAATCCAAATATGACTGTCATCGAACTGAACTTTGACCCCACAACTTTCAAAATGGCGATTCAATGTGGCCGCCACTCTTCACAATATATGTCCTATAACAAATGTAGGAGGTACATTTTGGTGGTTATTCCTACATTTTGAGGGTCGAGTAATTCACATTATGACAGTTTCAGTTGCGTGCAAATTAATATCTCAATGAAATTATCCCTAGCAGTAAAAAAAACACGTGCTCGTGTTTGGCTTTAACTGAAAATTTACTGTTGTGATGCAACAGTCATTTATTAAACATTAACAGTGTCACTTTGCATACTGATTAACTCTGGTCTGCCACAGTTATCGTCACCATCGTCTTCTTTATATGCCAACTGTATTGTGTTCGTTCATTCCGATCCTCTGCAGTTGCTACATGATGGAGAGCATTGTAATCCTTATTTTTTACATGAACATCTCAGACTACTGCAGTCATCCTAGCAGTTGCATCTCATTACTAGGAGCAGCTCAGCTCGAGGTCAAGCTGTATAATGTTCGCCGAGAAAACGCCAACAGAAACACAGTAGTCTTTCATAACTTGATAATGCTAATAATGCAAAACATATATACTGTTCTTCTGAGTGAAACAATAGGTGTAATAAACTGATTAGTGACTCTCACTCTCTATATAGCGGGTTCGAGTCCTATTCCTAGCTCACTCAGATGTATCAATATATGTACCAAGCTACAAAAACTACCGAATATTTACGTACGAATAATTTTCGCCCATTGATTACAGCGTGGCTGAATGTCGAAATGGTGATCGAATGAACAGGCATTGAACTGTTATGCGCTTTAAACAGATACAACGCTACACAAGAACGTCCCTCTTTTTAGTGTACATGTTTTAATCGACACAACCACTCTGCGGAATGAACTGATATTGGTGTAGGCACGTTTTGTTAGAAAGTATTGTCGATCTGTACAGCTACATCGTCATAATTGTGCGTGATCAAAACAGGGTCTATCATGTACGAAGAACGCAGTGGCCTTTTCCACATTATCCCACTATTACATAAATGTACTAATGCTCTATACTTGTTTTTATATAAATGATTTCATTCCTTTGCAGAAACGACATGTCGGGCGCCGATAAACGTCGTCGGAGGTGAACTTTCAATAGGAGCTCTGACAGTCGGGTCGACGTTGACGTACCAGCCTCGATCTCGATATCGTCGAGTCAGCGGAGATTTGATTCGCACTTGTGGCGAAGACGAGCTTTGGACTGGAGAACAACCAGTGTTTGAAGGTGCGGTACTTAGATGGAGCAACTGATGTAATGATTGGTTTAATTCTATCAATGCAAATATGTTTAAGGATTAAATATATATATATATATATATATTATATATATAATATATATATATATATATATTATATATCTGCTAATATTAACCAAGTTGTTGAAATATCGACAAAACAAAATATTATTCGCATTGTCGTATTAAGCTTGATATTTTGGATGGATTAAAAATATGTTAAAGTCGTATCAAACAATTAATTTTAGTCATGTTACTGTCATCTTCAACAGGAAGCACGTATTTTATGTTTGTTTCATACTAATACCTTATGATTACCTTTACTTGGCACAATCAGTGCGTCTTTCAAATGTGTGAGTGTGTGTGTATGTTTGTGTGTGTGTGTGTGTGTGTGTGTGTGTGTGTGTGTGTGTGTGTGTGTGTGTGTGTGTGTGTGTGTGTGTGTGTGTGTGTGTGTGTGTGTGTGTGTGTGTGTGTGTGTGTGTGTGTGTGTGTGTGATGTGTTTTGTGTGTGAGTTTTGTGTATGAGTTTCAAATGTGTTTTCTTCCCACATTTACACAAATGCTATCATCTACTGAGGTACATTGATGAAATGTTGAACAATTTTGTTTCAGAAATAACCTGTCCTGATATTCAAATCCGCGAAGACTCGAAAGTTCAGTTCTACAGCGACGGTGTTGTTGTGGGGTCAAAGGTCACTTACTCTTGCATTCCGGGTCACAATCTCACAGCAGGTGATCCCTCCTGTGAGTGTAAACTGACGGGAAACTGGAGTTGTGAGACGCCGACGTGTACAAGTGAGTAGCGAAGCGCCTATGAATTAATATTTTCGTTGTAATAGACTTAAACACATAGACGCTGCTGGTCTCGATAAAAACAACATGGAGGAGACGGCACAAGAACGCAACGCATGGCGTGCGCCCGTCACGAAGCAGCCGCAAATGCTGAATTAGCAATGGCAGTGGATGCAGAAACAAGAAGGTACCGACGTCGCAGTCGAGCGCGCACACTTGTTGCCTCAAATGGACAGCTGCTAACATTCGTATGCACACACTTTGGACAAATCGTTTTTGCACGTATTGGAATAGTGTCACGAGAGAAAACCTGCTGAAACACAAACGTACGCACAAGCATACGCACACAAAGGCTCCCCCCCCCCACACACACAAACCACACGCACAGGCACAAGCATACGCACAGATAACGCATATGCACACGCAAGAACATATGCACACACACACACTGGCGCACACACACACACACACACACTCACATACACATACACACACGCACACACACACGCACAAACACACACACAACACCCACGGGACGGTGGATGTCATTTCAGTAGATAACTGCGTTGATGTGTACGCGTTCGTGTATGTTTGCGTATGTTTATGGGTTTACACACATATGAGTATTCTATTCGGCATTTCTCGTCATATGTTGTGTTACAGAAGTGACCTGTGGTGAGCCTCCAGTCGTGGACCATGCCAGGAGTGAGACGACCGGGACAAGATACCTGGACAGAGCGACGTACACGTGCGAATATGGCTACTACCGCGAAGGTCACCAGAGTCACCTCGTCTGTAGCAACCACGCGACATGGGAGGGCGAAGGCGTCGTGTGCACAGGTATCTCGAAGCACTGGTATTCGGTATACTTTTTGGAACGTGGAAATACAACAGTATTATGTTATCATTGGTTTCATTGGCGTCATCTCTTCTTAGATGTGTGTGGGTGTGCGTGCGTGTGTGTGTGTGTGTGTGTGTGTGTGTGTGTGTGTGTGTGTGTGTGTGTGTGTGTGTGTGTGTGTGTGTCTGTATGTGTGTGTGTCTGTATGTGTGTGCGTGTGTGCGTGTGTGCGTGTGTGCGTGTGTGCGTGTGTGCGTGTGTGCGTGTGTGCGTGTGTGCGTGTGTGCGTGTGTGCGTGTGTGCGTGTGTGCGTGTGTGCGTGTGTGCGTGTGTGCGTGTGTGCATGTGTGTGTGAGAGAGAGAGAGAGAGAGAGAGAGAGAGAGAGAGAGAGAGAGAGAGAGAGAGAGAGAGAGAGAGAGAGAGAGAGAGAGAGAGAGAGAGAGAGAGAGAGAGAGAGAGAGAAAGAGAGTGTGTGTGTGTTTGTATGTCGTAGTCTGTTTGACCTAAGATACATATCTAGTACACACCATGATGAGATCAGTGCATGTCCTACTAATAAGTGTTATTTAGGACTTTCGCTGATATCCACGAAGAGCTAACCTGCCTCAAGCCAGAAGCAAGATTTGTATATATTGACGTTTATTTTTCGCAACAAAATTACCCCTTTTACCCCTTGAGAGACACAATAAAACCGTAAATACCCCTCCATTTTATAATCAAAAACTCGAAAAATATAACATTAGCTTACTAATAACCTTTAACTACGATCAACCGTTTGACAAGCAACATTTTATAGATGAAACTATCTGTGTGAATGGTTTAAGTTGTTTTAATAAGCCTTGATATGTGAGCCTTTGTCACAGCTGGAACACACCACAAGTCATCAGCAAGGTTCAACATATATTGTGTCTTAATTTTAATGTTGATCCTTGTAGAAATGCCAGTTCTCAACAGCACCACATTGGCACGAGGACTCTAAGAGTTAACTAGATATTCACCACTTGCCTATTCTCTTTATAGTTACCTGGTCAGAATCATACATGTTTTCTTTTAGCCTTCTAACATCTTGCAATCAAAATAACTCGTCATTTATCTTGAACGATTCTCCTACCACTAAAAAGTAACATCATGCATACATTTTCTCATTGTGTTCCATACTTGGGAAATATCCAATAATATGGTCTCTTCTCTGGAACCTATGTGCGATACGATATCACCACCAAACGGACACTGCTTTTTGTTCTCTTCAATTGGAGTTAACAGTTTGTATGACATGAAGACCACTAGATTGTGTAACTTCCGGGGTGTAATTATCCCCATGTTAAATACCGCTGCTTTAAAGGGTTGTGTATTGCGATTGTATTTAAACCTTTGATGAATATATGGTGTTGCCAACTACTATATATCTCGCTATGGCTTCATTGAAGCGATCACGTGTCCGATGCCGGAACTGCCATACATGGGAGCGCACAACGTGACGTCGCTGACGTACAAGTCACGTGTCGTGTACACGTGTCTCGGGGGATTGTCGTTGGCCGGGGGAGACAGGGAGCGCACGTGCGAGGCGAATGGCACGTGGAGTGGACAACCTCCGAAATGTCAGAGTGAGTTCGTCATTCAGATCCGACAAAGTACAAAACCTGACGCCTGGTGTAATTTGTAATTATATCTAAGGATAAATATAATTAGAATATGTTATGCAATTACGCTATCGCTATAAGAACGACTGATACATAAGGAATATTGAAAAAGAAATATCTGGCGAACATAGTATTATATATTTCCGTGGATATATGGAAAATCGATTGCAAGGCATAATTTCACAAAGTCCCACATTATTCAGAACTCAGAACTCAGAATCAGTTTATTTGACCTATATATACGATATATACACAATGAATAACATCAATACTAGATAAGGTCGGGAGACTCCCATTAAGATATACAATATCGCTAGCACAGGAGCCACCCCGTATAATTCCTTACGTCGAACATCCAACCAAGCCTAACATATCAAAATCATGTAAATGAAGGCAGTGAAGTATTTTCTAATTGACTGTTTTCTGTAGAAATAGAGTGTGCTTCGCCTCCGAATGTAGTCAACACGACGTGGTACGAAGACAAGAAGTCTCTCCGCAAGAGACGAGTCATCTACCAATGTCTGCCTCGGTACAGACTCGTGTCTGGGCAGTTGTGGAAGGAGTGTAGACCGCGGGGCGACTGGATTGGCGACGACGCCATCTGCGAAGGTGGGCAGGAAATGACAGCGGTTCGTTGACATTAGCAATGCAAGCACATGTATTTAAGGTCAAATCCTTGTAAATCAAATCGAATAACATGTATGTATACACCACATATCTTTACAAAGCAGATTCGGGGGTGTTTACAAAATAAAACATGATGTAAGAATATATTACGTAGTCGTTATAATATTACAATGCATGTGTTACATATGCTAAAACAACTACACATTTCGAGTATTATGTAGGTCACATATAACATTAACATGTGTTTAAAGAGTTTAAAGAGAAATGTTCTCAGGTCTCTCCTAAATCGTCCAGAGTCACGTTGGTGTCTTAGTCTCTAGTGGAAGAGAATTCTAGAGGGTACAAACTGCACATGAAAATGCGCGTCGGCCGAACCGTTCCAGGTTAACTCTAGGAACAGCTATGATAAACTGGTCGGCCGAGCGAAGAGTACGAAGGGGAACATATGCAGGCATACGGTCAGAAAGCTACTGTGGAGTGTTTGCATGCACAGCGCCGTGCATCAAGGTCACCAGTTTAAATTGAATTCGCTGCGCCACAGTTAGCCAATGTAGCTCTCGTAGTGCCGCCGTCAGGCTTTGTTGTGAACGCCGACGTAAGCAGGGGACGACACGCGCAGATAATCGCTGGGCCATCTCTGGTCGGTGCAACAAGGTTCCAGTAATGCCGTACAGGGCCACGTTTCCGAAGTCGAGTCGCGACGTGACTAGCGCGTGTACAAGCGTCTTGCACGCTGAACGCGGGAGAGATGATCGTATTCGCGCTCTGCCACGTAGTTTGGCGTAGGCAACCCAACTGGTACGGCTAATGTGTGCGGCCATCGACATCGTGGAGTCGAGCTGTACTCCAAGGTATCGCATGTTGGCGGAAGTGCTGACGTTGCATCTCCATATGCCGAAGGGAAGAGGCGGTAGCTGCAGAACACGGTTGTTTGATGCTGCAAACAGTATCGGCTCTGTCTTCGCCTCGTTCAAAAACAGGTAGCGCGACTCTAGCCATGCTTTCACATCAATCACACAAAGGGATATCCGGTCGACGGCGGACGCTAAATCGTTTCGCAGAAAATTTACATAGAGTTGGGTGTCGTCAGCGTAAACATGGTAGAGAACATTGACCAGCACTGTCTATAGAAAATAATAGAGGGCCCAAAAACACTGCCCTGTAGAACTCCATGTCGTAGTCTGCTGTCACAAGAAAGTTCGGTCGGCAAGGTAAGAGGCGAACCAGAAAAATGCGTCGCCTCGCATGCCGATTCGATCTAGTTCAGCGACAAGAATGTCATGGTCGATCGTGTAAAACACAGCGCTAAGGTCAAGTAGAACTAGAACTACATGCTTATGGGCATCCGCTGATCTTAACACGTCGTCTTGGATACACAAAATCGTTGTCTCGACACTGTGTGACGGGTGGTAGGCGCTCTGAAAAGGAACTCCGATGCCGTTGTGTTGCATACGCAAACGCAGTTGGACAGAGACGCGGTATTTAAGTAACTTGGATGCGTACGGAAGTTTCGAGATAGGTCGGTAGCTGGCGTAGTCGTCGACGGGAAGACCGGAACGTTTAAGAAGAGGCGTGATGACTGCGTGTTCAGGCGGGCGGGAACAGTGGAAGACTTGTCGCACAGGTTGATCAATTTCACGAGAATCGGCGCCAAGATGGGTGTTTTCCCCTTCAGAATTACGGAGGGCCGTGGATCAAGCTTCGACGACTTTGTCTTGCCACTTGTGATCAGTGTTACTTCTTCGAGAGTAGCCGATTGAAACGCTAGCAGTGTATTGCCTTAGTTGCTAGCAGTGTATTGCCTTGGTTGATAGCAGTGTATTGCCTTGGTTGCTAGCAGTGTATTGACTTGGTTGCTAGCAGTGTATTGCCTTGGTTGCTAGCAGTGTATTGCCTTGGTTGCTAGCAGTGTATTGCCTTGGTTGCTAGCAGTGTATTGCCTTGGTTGCTAGCAGTGTATTGCCTTGGTTGCTAGCAGTGTATTGCCTTGGTTGCTAGCAGTGTATTGCCTTGGTTGCTAGCAGTGTATTGCCTTGGTTGCTAGCAGTGTATTGCCTTGGTTGCTAGCTGTGTATTGCCTTGGTTGCTAGCATTGTATTGCCTTGGTTGCTAGCAGTGTATTGCCTTGGTTGCTAGCAGTGTATTGCCTTGGTTGCTAGCAGTGTATTGCCTTGGTTGCTAGCAGTGTATTGCCTTGGTTGCTAGCAATGTATTGCTTTGGTTGCTAGCAGTGTATTGCCTTGGTTGCTAGCAGTGTATTGCCTTGGTTGCTAGCAGTGTATTGCCTTGGTTGCTAGCAGTGTATTGCCTTGGTTGATAGCAGTGTGTTGCCTTGGTAGGGCGTTCACAGCTATATTAAACATAATATGTTAGCAATCGTGATCGTATGAGTAACTTTTAGTATACGTTTCATACCACACTGTCAGTATTAACAATTAAATAAACTAAACAGATACATATAAGATATGAGGGTTACTGTCATAGCAATGGTCAATTTAGCAAAAACATTAACACCCAGTCAAGTAAATGAGCCATCGTGTTCCGTGATTACTTTCAATATCAACCTTATTTTCCATTCAGCAACCGGAGAAGAAGTCACTATTTTTGTCCCTAAAGACGAGGAACCAAAAACGGATTCGGCGAAAGTGATGGCGTCTATTGGCTTCAAGAAGGCAGACCAACAGTCGCCGAACATCGCGATTGGAGCTATCGGGATAGTGATGCTCGTTGTTCCTGTCCTGCTCATCATTGCTGCTGACTTCTACACGTTGAGGAGTCACTTCGGGATGATGAAGAGAAACCTTCAGTCAGGATACAGAAGACTGTGTCGGGGGAGGGCAAGAGTAGCGCCCCAGTTGTAAGTGCTGAGTTGATGATGATGACGATGACGCTACTGCTGGTGGTGGTGGTGGTGGTGGTGGTGGTGGTGGTGGTGGTGGTGGTGGTGGTGGTTTGTGCGTGCGCGAATGTGTACGTGCATAAAATGGAGTAGGTCAGCACTTATGTGAATGCACGTGTGTGAGCACTCCCAGGTATAGATGTGTGCACATCGTCTCATATGATACATGACACTGTCGCTATTTGTACATTGGCTCATATGATACATGACACTGTTGCTATTTGTACATTGGCTCATATGACACATGACACTGTCGTTATTTGTGCATCGGCTCATATGATACATGACACTGTCGCTATTTGTACATCGGCTCATATGATACATGGCCCTGTCGCTATTTGTACATCGGCTCATATGATACATGGCCCTGTCGCTATTTGTACATCGGCTCATATGATACATGGCCCTGTCGCTATTTGTACATCGGCTCATATGGTACATGGCACTGTCGCTGTTTGTACATCGGCTCATATGATACATGGCACTGTCGCTGTTTGTACATCGGCTCATATTATACATGGCCCTGTCGATATTTGTACATCGACTCATATGTCATTTCAATTACTGCGATACGATGGTTTTAACAAATCAACACGGGCGCCTTGGAGTCAAAGATATGATTAATACTATGATCACCCTTGCGTTAATGTGTTTGTATTAAGTGTACACTATTCATAGATGTGTTTGCACGACAGTGTGTACACCACAATAAAATATATCGAATATACGACAGTTCCTGCATTAAATACAGGTACTTGGGTCACTCCTATATCACAATTCCCTAATGTGAAAACAATATAACATGTTATCATGACACAGCATTTCGTTGAATGTGGTTATTGTAGCACTGTTGTAAATAAAAACATGTCGCTGCTAATTAGTTTAGTGAACAAAACGTTTTTTTTTATAAAATGCAATGTGATTATATTATGCGATTGACTCTCTTAGGTGTGACATTTTAATACGGAGTCAGGGAACATCGCGATAGATTCCGCGCGGGCCAACGTATGATTGTATCATTCGCGACACGATTCCACTGTCCACACGTTGCAATTAATAAGCAATACTATTGTAAATGAAGTTGCGTAACTGCATTAACTGACGTATTCCAAATATATGGCTTACATAGTTTATTTTACATTGGTATATGTGTGGATGTGTTTTGTAGGAATGCCATAATGCGTTTAGAAATGGATCCTCCACACACAAACTTGTAACGTTTTCGAGGTATCGATGGCTGGTTTTGCACTAAGCACATATGCGATGATGTGTGTGTTCTTACTTATCTGGTATTCACCTCACGTGTGTTGCTTTAGTTTTGAATTTTGATGCGTATTGTGGGGATGTGGAAATAAGTGTACTTTATTTTATTAAAATTGGGTGATATGACCGAGTTTGCGACTAGGTATTTATACTTTGTTGAGTATGGCTAGTCAATGTGGGGACATATTAGTTTAATGTAGGTTGGCTGGTTTTCTCTGCATAATCTAGTCTCTTAATTAGGTAGGTTCATTAGGCCTATGTCAACGTCATGTGTGACGTCTCTAGGCAAGCACTGTAGCATTATGGTGGAAATGCCAGAACCTGGGGAAACAATTTGGATTCCTCATAATATATATAATCACGTTTACAAACATCTACAATTCACAACGAACCAACAATAATAAACTCAACGTATACATAATATATATAATCACGTTGACAAACATCTACAATTCACAACGAACCAACAATAATAAACTCAACGTATACATAATATATATAATCGCGTTTACAAACATCTACAATTCAAAACGAACCAACAATTATATACATAACGTATACATATGTGATGTGGGAGAAGAATTTAACATCATGTCGGAGGGAAAGGAAATTAAGCAAGTGGGCGGCTTTTTATACCTTGGAGGAATGGTTACAGCGGATGGGCGTTCAAAGGTGGAGGTGCGACATCGAATACAAGCAGGAGCGAATACTTGGAGAAAGGTAGAGGTAGTCATGATGGCAGAAAAATCTCGAAAAAGCTGAAAGGGAAAGTACTGAGAGTGTGTGCTACATCGGCATGCCTATTATGGTATGGAGACAGAACTACAACAACAGAAGCTGCAATGTTGTTAGATCAACTGGGTTAGAAGAATAATGTCGTATCTAGAGGGTACATAGAAAAAGGACATATGATTTGAGAAAAGAGGTTGCAATGCAATGCAGCGTAAGAGGAGGTTTTCCGGGAAGCTGGGTGAGATGGGCAGGCCACTTGGCAAGGTTGGATGCCACAAAAATAGCAACGAGAGCAGAGGCGGAACAACATAAAGGACTCAGGAAAAGGGGAAAACCCCAGTTGAGATGGGAGGAGGTGCACGAGGAGGGACATGAGAAGGTCAGGGAAGGATGAAAGACGGAGAGAGGGAGCGATGGACAGAAAACTGTGGAAGGAAGTCACATCGAGTGGTTCAGCTATACTGTACCTAACCCTCACCCTTGTACAGAAGGGAACAAGGAGGAGAACAACTTATACTTAACAAATTATCATAATAAATAAAGGGACAGCTACTCTTCAGGGGGCGTCACGGTTTCTGGCTCCGTTATCTAGTTGATAACGAAGGAGCTGTTACTGATGTGTTGTTGGCAGTTGATACGCAGTAGACGGCGTTGACATCGCATATAGCATACATCGAGTTGTGGGAGATGAGCACTGGTAGTCGTCCACGATTCCGCGCCATATATAGAAGGACAGACATTTTCAGAGCGACAGTCGGCTAAGCGTTTCTTGCGATACATGTTTTGTTTACCCCAGTAGAAACAATGACCATTTTATTATTCCCGTTTTAACAAGATTTTGCTATAAATGTAAAAATCGTGATAACGTACGTGGTTTCTTGCATTCGTCACGCTAGAATACTTTCGAATGAATAATCTTACAGCAGTCAAAACACAAATACTTTTGATACTAGACAAAAGATCGACAAAAGGGAACGGGTTGTTTACTTCCTTCTGTTTAGTAATCGCCGAAGAGACGCCCTTATTACGGATTTATACATAGCTTGTAATCATTATTACGGATCTTAACCAAGACAATATGACATGCAAGGTTGGAAGAATCACCCCTGTTGCTGACACAAAACTGGTTTTGTTTTTAAACGATTGATGTAATTCCGCGTAGTAAATCAGCTTCGCTTTTTCCTTGTTCGCGAGGTGGCGCCACCGTCATGTCACTCTCCCAACCGTGTGGCTTCCGTCACAATTAACATTGTGGCATACCTCCTTGAATCTAAGCAAACACTTTCATTATTATTCCTCATAATACATTTTGATCAAACACCAAACACATTTACAACCTTATACAATCCAAACGAATAAATAACTGTAAACTTGACAACAATGAAGCACACGAGACATTGCAAATGTATCGTCCTCTCCTAGTTTAATAGATCCACACGCCTCATTTGCGTTCTTGAACTATTGGCGTCTGACCTATTAATTGGCGGTGTATGTCCCAAAAAAAGTTTTATATTCCTGCTAACGCTCCCTTGAAATCAAGGAGTCTCCCGGATTCTAAGTGTGTCTTCCGGTCTCCTGGAATGCAGGTATATCTCCCGGATTTTTTCTGAGAACATCCAACACCGGCCTGTCTACTTCGAGACAGCGCAACACCACTGGAGATATGCTGAGACGTGCTGAACCGCTAAATTTCCGGCGAAAAATCTCCAACAGCACCCCCCCCCCCCCCCCCACGTCTTCGAGGGAATGAGACAGTGATCCGGTGAAGTTCCGACGTAAACAAATTCCACAGCAACCAACCTCCCTCCGTCTTCCGATGTCATGATTCGAGACAGCGCGACACGGGAAGCGAACTGAACCGTTGATGAATCCAGAGGCGTGTCCAGAGTGCGTAGTATAGGGGGGGGGCACAAACCTCCACTGGCGGCCGAACCAAAATTTTGTGTATAACTTCACCTTCGACTAATGCTAGTGCTTTTGAAAATTGTTTGCCGCCGCGACGACGTAATTTCAGCTTATTGTAACCTCAACAGGGGCATATTAATTTTCCAAGCGTCTAGGTGGGGCACGGTCGCGTGGGCCCATCCAAAGAGGTCTACGGCACGCGAAATTCCAAAGGTCTTGAGGGGGACACGTGCCCACAGGCTCCCCCTAGACACGCCTGTGGAACGTCCCGGATTTCAACACAAAATAGGCAGGTAACCTGTTATTTAGAGCTACTAACTGTGTTCAGTAAACATATTGAGTTTGATTGCTCCACAGAGCGCCGCTGTTTCAGGCTCTCTGTGTGTATATCATCGAGTTGATATCACAACACAGGGTTTGTTCCAAATACTAACTCCACCAGGACACGCTTGTAGGCCCCACTGGTGCTGTGCTCAACCGGTAGACACTGACAACTAAGTCAACTGATTTGAAATTAAGGTCTCAACATGAATCAATCAGACAACATATGGAATTCGTCGGTAACAATCAAAATATGTATATAGGACCAAACTTTTATATTGGTTAGGAATAGTCGGTCTGGCGTTTGCGATATGCTTTCTCCTTTCAGAAGAACATGAACACAATGAAAAAATTCCCAGAGACGGCGCTCTTGGTAAGGATTTGTATATAATTTCTAAACATTAATATGGATTTTAACCAAGTAAAGACGGCAAGCCGGGCTTACATTTTCTTAGAATCCATTTCTTACTCGCAGAGCTGGGCTCTGTGAATTAGAATTCGTTTCTTATTCGCAGAATGTGTGCGCTATAGAGTAGTTCGCAGATTCCAGCTGGGCTCTGCGTCTATTTTTCCTCAGTCACGCTTATTTTGGCCAGTCATTAAACAGACATCGCCGCATCTTGCGGCGAGATCTATACGATAATTCAAGGGACAGTAACTGGAGAGGGACGACAATTTTATTACAACACTTACCTCGTGGCGTCCATCTTTGCTGGTTGGTCGGCTCTGCGCTGAAATTCGCTATCTAATTGGTTGATCGCGGGCTCTGCGAATAAGTTTTAATTTCTTATTCGCAGAGCAGGGCTCTATGAATAGCCAGTCGCTGTTAATTACCGTAATATACATATATTCAGGCATATTTTCCTTTTCCTAAAACTTTCGAGGAATACTCACATGTCCTCTAACTGGATGTCCATAGAATAATAATAATAATGACGATAATAATCATAAAAATAAAAATTCGTCGTCATTTAAAACTTACTTATCTTTGTAACCTTGCATATCCGTCATTATTATTATCGTGATTATTTGTATGATTATTATGGTCATTATTATTATTATTATTGTATGGACATCCAGTTAGAGGACCTGTGCCTATTCCTCGAAAGTTTTAGGTAAAGGAAAATATGCCTGAAGATATGTATATTACGGTAATCAATAGCGACTGGCTATTCACAGAGCCCTGCTCTGCGAATAAGAAATAAAAAATCGTATTCGCAGAGCCCGCGATCAACCAATTAGATGGCGCCTTTCAGCGCAGAGCAGACCAACCAGCAAAGATGGAAGCCACGAGGTAAGTGTTGTAATAAAATTGTCGTCCTTCTCCAGTTATTGTCCCTTGAAGTATCGTATAGATCTCGCCGCAAGAATCTGCGATGCCTGTTTAATGACTGGCCAAAATAAGCGTGATTGATGAAAAATAGAGCCCAGCTGGAATCTGCGAACTATGCTATAGCGCATACGTTATGCGAATAAAAAACGAATTCTAATTCACAGAGCCCAGCTCTGCGAATAAGAAATGAAATATTAGCCTCGACCAAATGTTTTTTTATTGTTTTAGCAAAAACCTAATCAAATTCTTCCGTAAGGTATATACAGCTGTATGTGCTAAATCTCGTAACTCATATTCTGTCAAATTTCCGCAAATAAATACTTACGTAATTGTACTATTTGTATTGCTACTAGTAGAGGACAATACGGTGATCAGTTAATTTATAATTAAGCCAAGTAATCTTTTACATTCCTGTTTTAGGTGATTGCATTGTCAGCATGGGTGACTTCCAGCTAGGTAAAAATGTCGGTCTTGGGAAGAGTTTGAAATCTACCAGCAAGAACATTTGGTCCTATGCACAAAAACCGGTTCGCGAACGGTTGTACAGGCGAACAAACGCATCAAAGATGGACAACCTTTGTATGCTGAACATCTGCAATATGCATACGTCACGTTTGGCTGCAAACACTTCGGCAAACCACGACTTTCTGGGCACGGTGTCCGACCACAACAGAAGTAAGAATTTTTCGTGCAGATTTTTTTGGGTCATTATTTTACTACTGCATCGCTTGCAATATTTTATTTAATAGTTTTATGAGTAATTAAATTATGAAATGTGAAAGGTGTTCTAATACAGAAACATTATAAATACAAAATTGTTCGATGTGTTTGTGTGTGCTTGTCTGTGTATGTGCGTGCGTGCGTGCGTGGGTACGTGTTTGCGTGTCTAGGAAATGTTCTGTGACATGTATATGTGCCAGATGGTTAGAAATTCAATCATGAAAATATTTTAAATTATTGTTAATAGTGTGTTAATAAGCTGTGGCAGGATCTCAGTTGTAATTAGTTTAGACAAGTATATTATATAATAATAATAATAATAATATTTTATTTTCTTAAGCGCCACATCCAATATTGTTCACAGCGCTTTACAACAATATACAAGTGTATGTTAAAAATAATGCATTTGAATAAAAACAATAGTTATTATATCATAGATAAAATGAACTAATAATAATAATAGCAATTAAAACAATAAATATAGTAGAAGTAGAAAAGGAATGTGATGTATTATATCATAAAATAAAATTGTTAAGATAATTTTTAGATATATAATTAAACTAAAATTAATGTAAACATCAATAAATTAGGCTAAAATATATACGAAAAATAAATAAATAAATAATAAATAAACGTTAAACTTAAATATTATAGTACGTCCCGTGTTTATGATTTTAATACAATCAATCATTGATGCTTCCTAAGTAGATATTACTCCCCTTCAAAAATCATAAGTGGAAAACGTTTTAGTGCGTTAAATAAGTTGTGTATGCATCTGTGACGGACGGTTTAGTGTTTTCTGCATCACTATGTTCCATGTGTTGATATGTAGGCAAGCATGTTGTGTATTGTTATGTACCATCTGTGTATAATATGATTGTTGTATAAATATGTTGATGTCGAGATTTCATGTAATATGTTTGTCACAATATATATTGTGAAAGGAGTTAGTTTTTAATAATTATGCAAGGGTGATGTGTATTAGTATATTATGTGTGTTACTATTTAGGCCAGTGTTGAAATACCGGGGTATATATGTTTATAAGTTAATAAAAACGATTCTATCTATAATTGCGTTGTGTAAGTAATAGTAAGCACCTTGTTTTCCCATACTCTTTTGGTCAGCTTGGCCATAGTGACAGTAGCTGCTTTTGAGTTTGTTAACATACTAAATTAATTATCAATGCCAAATCCTTTAGCAGAAATGGTTAGTCACCAGCTAGAATGCATTGACAACTGGAAAACTACTTATGGATTTTGAGATTGACCAACCCTTTTGTTTTGATGCGCCTCTGAGCTTGGTTTCCAAGGATTTAGGCGCAATAGAAGTTATCTTATTATTATTATAATTATTATTATTAGGTAAACCTTCTTAAAGTGAAGGTTAAGTCACATATCTAGCCTCCGTGCGTTCGTTTGTGCGTGCGTGCGTGCGTGCGTATGATTGAGGTTATCTGTCAGGCAGGGCCAAACTTGTTCTTGAAACAAAATCACATTTCATGGTCGTCTTCAAACAAAATAACTTCTTTCTAACCTATATCTATATAGCGCACCTTCCACTTGGATACACGATCAATATCAAGTTGTTTTATTTTGCAGTCGCCCAGCCGTCGGATATGTAATCTCAATTAAAATTCTGACGGTCTACATCAACTATCTGTATACTACGTTCGTATCTTGCGGTGGCAGTGTGGAGAATTCAGGCCTGTTAAAATGTTGAGCTGGTGCCATTAGACCTGTGCATAGGTAGCGAGACACAATCCGCTAAAACAAAGAGTCCTCTTGAGAGGATTAAAAAATGAACATTCCCCGTCTTCCGATTTCATGTCCGGCAGTATACTTGCAACTACGGTGTTATGAATATATAACATATTACGATGTTATAATGCATAAATCATCAATAAAAACTTTGATATTTTATTAAGTAACTGTGCTTTCATTCTTAACAGTTTACAGGAAACAATATTGTATGGCCTCGTTGCAGAACGCTTCCTTTTACCCGCGCTCGCAAATTTATTTGATATTTATGTCATCAAGGTAATAATGTATTCTCATAAAGGTGTAAGAAGAAATAGCTGCACCATGGGTAAAATGCAAAGCGCCTACAGCGGTTATTAGGACTGGATACTGCGCTTCATAAAACAAATCTTCTAATACACAAAAAGCTTGTATGAAAGCTACGTTCAGGGGTTTTTCGTTTGATATACGACACACATGCCCAAATTATCGGTCTTCTATGTCTGATGACATGTGAATTTTTTTGTATATTCGGCAATAATTTCAGTTAATATTTATTAACATATTATTATTATAGAGCAAACAAATCAAAACAAGTCATTAATCAAAATCAAGTCATGCGTGCAATTCATAAAGGTGGTAATTGTAAGTAATGGCATAATAAAACGAAAAAACGATGAAGTTGTATAAACTTACAAAAGCCCCAAGTACTACCACTAGTAACCCTTTATGTAAACCCTGGTCTGTTCTTGCCCCAGAAATGTCTACCACTCCCCGTATGTGTGTATTGTGCAGGGCCTGTCACGGGGGTGATCAGCAGATTGTAAAGAACCACCGAGGCAAAGACGATAATTATTACTTATTAGAGGAAAATTGTAGGCGTCTAACAGAAACTCCACATTCACAGTTACATACAGGCAAACAGGTGGACGTCATTATCCTGGGTCAGCTTAGGGCACTCGGGTGTGGTACGAGAGTGTTTGTTTCCCGTGTCAACATAGCGGATACGGTGTTTGACTAGTAGGGATGGTAGCGAATTTCTAGAACGGAAGTTCACCGCCCTTGAACCCGTGTCCTGGATTTCAGAGTTTTCCGGAAGCATGTAATTAATCAAATGCATGCAGCCATGGTTCATCTCCATCCCCACTGTATGACGGCACACTGTTGCAGCTACGTGTACGGTTCCTTTCATCAGGGGGTCTATTTTGAGTGGAATACGTCAATGTCCACGCGGTGGCTACGTGACTGTCGGCCTTAATTTACAAACACAGCGAGCAGTATCACGTGGTATTCATACAGTGAATTTCACTGGTTGGTGGTTCCACTCTACACACCCCGCAAACCCATAAAAGGTGTATAATACTGAGCTTCGGGCGCATATGATCAGAGCCTCGATTATCCAGGCGCCGTGACATGTCAGCATTCGCTTGGCTCAACACTACGGCCTGGATTATTAAGCTCCAGCCAATGTTACCTGTAAGGGGCTTTACCCCAGATTCGGGTAGACACGGTGATTGGCTCTCAGGCCAACTATGAAATAACAAATTAAATAAGGATACACTTCTATCAGATAATACTATACTATAACAACTATTTAACATTAAACTATTGAAACATGCGCACACAAAATAAACCAACATTATACTTTTTTCGTAGTTTAGTGCCTTTTAATCACATGCATATTCACTAGGTGGCAGCTATCGCGGCTGCTTGTCGAAGATTCCGTATTGCCTTTCTTAGCTTATGCTATAGCAAAAACAAAATACTAAGTGTGAATAAGCATGATATAAATACCAAAACAAAGACAAATTTAACTAAACAAAGTGCAATCGATGTCTCGCGCAACGGTCGGATTGCTAACTAATAAATAAATAAAATAAAATCTTTACTGTCGCACATTAAAATTTTAATACTAAAATGTCCGTAATGATACGGTCGACATCATCGTCGTCTAAAATATTGCGTGTCTTAAGACCATTCCTGATGTCTAACATTTCTGATAATACGTTCAAGTTCGATATTGTTACGTTGGACACACCAGCCTGCCACAAACGGCCAATATCACACGTAGACACTTCGTACATTGCATCACATCCACTTAAGATATAGCGGTAGTTTCAGCTACAATTTGACCATGGATTTGCAATGGACAACTTAGCAACACTGCTTATAATCGGTGAATTGTGGTTCATAACTTCATGAATGAATTTGGAGATCATTTGCTTTAAGATTACGAATAATGGCAAACTATCCCATAACAATGCTATAACATCACCGTGTGTAAGTGGTGCTAGCCCCCACAACTTTCTAAGCGCTTTTCGCCATGAAATGCAAATAATGCCAACAGTCTTACTCTGAACATCCCACAGTGGGGCTCCACAATAAGAGCAGCAATATTGTTTAAATAAATTGCACTTTACATTCGTCTTAATATGACCGAAATCGGCCATGAACATATTATTATACCCTTTCCATAATTTGGCAGTGGCATCGACGACTAGACTATCACTATTAACAACGGATATATGATGGCCCAAATGTACAGCATATTGGGCACTGTCCAACTCGGTATGATTAAAAAACATAGTTCTGTTGTCAGGTTTACAGCTACGACCTCTAAAAATCAAATATCTACTCTAAACAATCCATCCATGTATATGGAGAAAAGAATAGGAGAAAAGATTGCTCCCTCTCTTAATCCGTTACATACGGTAAACTGGGATGACATACTAAAGCCCCATCTTACTTGAAGTGTTTGTTTTGTATACATATACAACAGCAGTCTTAATACCAGAGGTGATACCTTACGTTTTAGAAGTACTCTAAAAAGCTTACAATAATTGACCCTGTGAATGCTTTGCTGGCATGTAACACGAGTGCTTACACATTACTGCCACATGAGTGCTTACACATTACTGCCACATGAGTGCTTACACATTACTGCCACATGAGTGCTTACACATTACTGCCACATGAGTGCTTACACATTACTGCCACATGAGTGCTTACACATTACTGCCACATGAGTGCTTACACATTACTGCCACATGAGTGCTTACACATTACTGCCATTTGCATGATAATAACTGATTGTCTCCATCATAACATATGTGTAGTGAGGGGTGGATATATTTGGTTTAAATTGCAAAAACGATGTTGCAAGCGCACTTCGTTCCTTAGATAGTACAACAACATCAAACAGTTTGGCAACAATGCTGCCAAGAGTAACAGCTCTAAAAAAATATCGGATGGACAACTAATTGTCTCTTGTCTTTTGGTATAGGAACCATAGTTCCAACTAACATTGAGTTGGGGCTAAAACCATGTATCTAAGTACTATTAAAAATTAACGCTAACAGCACAAAGAGTATTTTCGGACCATGTATAATATGATCAGAATTGAGATCCCCTTCACCATCCGATTTACCCAGCTTCATTTGCTGGACACCTTCAATAACCTCATCAACTGATAATATATCATAAGCAACATGTTTTTTAATCTGCTTGTTTATTTCCGTATTTATAGCACTCATGTCAACAACATCATATCATATGACACACTGTTGAAGAGGTGACTATATTTATCGGAAAACAAATGTATAATATTTCTTCATCACCTACCACACCATCAATACTTGAAGGCAAGAATTTATTTCTGCCCTTTATCCGGCGTACCTCACACCACAAGTCCTGGTTTCTATTTTCACTAATGGCTTCGGCCATCTTAGTAGTACAAATGATGCCATCCTCTCATATAATATGTTTAACAGCCTTATGATACCGAGCTCTTGTTATACGACTCATTTCTGTAATTTCATCATGATGAAGCTTTCCCACTGCTCGCCACTGTCGATGCCACAAAACAGCCTCCTGTTTCAGGTGTTCAACTTCTTTTGACCACCCAGGAAGTTTCCTTCCGCAACCAATTGAATTAAAATTAATTAAGTTGTTTTTAGGACAGGTGGTAGGTATACGTACATTCCGATGATTCTATGCACATATTTAATATATCATTGTATACTCTAGATAATTCCTTATCATGTTTTTTACACATGACATGATATATGTCGTCGCCAAAGTACACGTAAAAACGTCCTGATATTGGTGGCTAAATTAGAAGCGTGTCGAGTTGCTATTTTAGGGTTCTCGGTACGAATCCCACAGAGTACTCGAAACTTTTGTTTGTGTTAATTTAGTTTAAGATTAATTTTATTTTGTATAATACTATTTCGGGCACTATTTCGTAATTTCATTTTGTTATCGAAAACATACATAATATATAAACATTCTATAGCTAGGGGATAGACGTGCTAACTGGCAGTGAGCAGTCAAAACGCGATTCTGAGCCAGGCTATCTTCCTGGCGAAGTCACGCAGCGAGGCGAGAGTCGGTTAAGCGAGACTTATAATTTTTCAAACACGGCAAATCCTGACAATACGTCACATATAACTTCATATAACGCTTTAATTCATGAGTATACCAGTGTTGCCATCTAGCGGATAACATTCAGAGGGGCCATTCAGAGCCAGACTATCGTTCTGGCGAAGTCACGCAGCCAAGCGAGAGCACCCGGCGAGAGGCGGGTTAAGCGAGACAATCTACACGATCGAGAAATCCTTATTTCGTTTCACTGAACTTAAACCCGTCAACTCAAACTGTAAGTAGAAACTAGTTATAAACATGTCACCACCGATTGTAGACATTCGCAGTTGTCATAGTTTCCGTAGTTAAAACATATACGTGTGTCGGCGAAGTGTTTCTGATGTAAACAGGGTGATGTAGCCTGTGGCAGTGCGTTTTGGTTGTCACTGTGAGTGTGACTGTGTCAGTCACTCAGCGGAATATCGTGTTCATTTGTGATCTCTGTAGAGGCCACTAGGATTTGGAGCTACAGGGGTCTTATGCATGGACCGAGACAACTAATAGTCTGAGACAATGCCATTGTCCGAGACAATAAACGTCGGGACTTCCGCCGTCGCGAAGTTGCTATGCATGGACCGGACGTTAGGCCGAGACAATAAAGTCAGAGACTTTATTTTTAACGCGATTTTGTGTTTGGCTAATTTTAGACGAGGGGATCACGGGAAACCCCAAATAGTTTTGCGAAGAGCGCAGGCGCCTCCCGTTACTTCCTTCCGGGTAACATTCGTGTGATTCGAGTTGTAAACACGGAGCTTAGAAGTGTCATTATTTATCCTGATTTTACGTTGATCCTCATGTTTTATAATGTAATCGTGGATATAACAAGGAAGGGATTCAGACATTGATTCGCGTACTCCTCTCCCTATGCCTGAGTGAGGTATATCTCCATGTGTCCTTTTTTGCTGCAATGTTGGTTGACATTATTATGTCTTTGATTATCATGATGATATGAACCGCTGTCGCCGGCGCTGGCTCCATAAATGATTTCTCTTTTCCATTCAGTCACAGTGACAGGTCAAAATACGTGTCACTGAAATCTCTTCACCCTGTTAGCCTATTTTAATATACTGTCTGGTCTTGCAGTGGTTCAAGTGACACGTTCTGGCCAAAGAGCGATTTATACAGCGCATATAGGACGCACGGTTTTTGGCCTAGTCCTACGCGTCTTTGTCAGTTTATGACTTTGAGTAAATTACGATATTTGTATTCCGCCTGCCTATTTTCATAAGAACTTCACTCAAAACGATTTTTCTAACTGTTTGTTTTCACAGCATTGATAACACATGTATTAAAGATTTAGAATATTGCTGAAAGCCTAAATTGATACGGAAATATTAATTTGTCTTCAAGTTTTTATAAAAACAGCATAAAACATTAGGACGCACGATTTCTGGTCCCACCAGTATACCTTGTCTCAGTTGACTCGAGTAGTGATGTCAGATGCTTTCAATCTCTTCAAGAAGTTCATATTACTCAATTCATTCCAGTATCATTCTGGGCGTCCTCTGTTCATCACTCCTTCGTCTTATATTTCATGGCTCAGTGTTCACCATGTAGATGCACCTAGCGTAGAGTTTGCCTTCTAACAATCTTGGATGGCTTAGCTTAGGCTCAGCCCACTGCTCCGTTACTTCCAGTTTGTCTGTTATTATTACTCCAAAGTCTTTCTCTTTGTGTGATATTTCTATAGGGTCATTTCTCATGATGCAGTCATGTTCTCTCTTCTTGTGGCCATACTGCACTCCTCGTGGACCATAACTAGCATAGGATTTGCCTTTTTGGATGTTTTGGCATACACTGCTTTAATTTAAATAGTATCTCAAATTTGTTTAGTATTATCAAGCCTAAGTCTTTATCTTTGCATCATGTTTCTGCAGGGTAATTTTCCATGATGCAGTCGTAGTATTATAATATTCTTGTGGAAACTGCTGTTTTGTTAAAGGAAGTTTTTTTCATTTTTGAAATGGAATTGCTCTTTTAAAACTTAGCAAACAGAGGTGATCTGGCAGATGATTGCCGAAGAAGTGAATGTTGTGGGTGGCAGTGGGCACACAGTGGTCCAGGTTAAAAAGACATGAAACAAGCCATTTGACAAAGACGGGTCAACTAAAAACCAGAGTCATGGAGAACCTCTACCTGAGGTGCCCTATGAGAACTTGGCGAGGCTCATCATCAACACCAAGATGGCGGATGGTTTAGAGGGTAAGTGTCCTGTAATCTTGCATTAAAATTTACATCACCTTAAATAATTTATAATATTTTTGTCTTGTTTCAATAACAATGCATTTGTTCCTAGCATTACTCTGGCAAATCAGTTAAGGTAACAGTTGACGATCAATGACACACCATAACTCTGTAGAGTGCTTTTAGTGGTCAAATTTGCCATAGCATCTCAGTAGGCCTTTTACAGATAGAACGATATAGTGTACACTTGGTGGCAGTGGTATTTCAGTGTTGTGTAGGAGTCTCAACCCCTTCTGGTGTCTGTATTTTACAATGAAACATTAGATGTGTACATCCACTGATCCCATATATTGGTGTGTGTTGTAGTACCACTGGTTATCCCATCAGCATATATGTACTCTAGGTAAGTCGTAATTTCCATGTCATGTCATCTACAAAACTAAGATATTCAAGAATATGACGAGACCAGTTCCTACTATGTTTGCTTGTTCAGTTCATAATACAATTATTGTAATGTACCGGTATGTTATTAATTGCTAATCTACAAAGGTTTATAGGGCGTAATTATATGTCGGTGATAATGTGTATACATATTATATTCCCATTAAATCCAGTTAAATGGAAAATACTTTATAGCCCAAGGAAAAGTTGTGGGATTAAAAAGGGATTAATATGGTACAGATCATAATTTCAGTTATAAAATAAAGGTGTTAGTTAAAAACATCGAGAGAGAGAGAAATGATACCAGTAGGTGGCCTCATCACATATGGTTACTACAGGACATTAGGAATGGGTGTGTCAGTTGTTTTGTAATTTCACTAAACACCATGTTTCATTATTTTGAATAACTTTTATTCCTATGAAAAAGCACATGCTACAACATTTATATAAATTCATATAGAAAATAAAGAGGCTAGATCATCTTAACAGTAAAGTATAATTTAACCCCTTTTTACATCAATTAATAAGAAATCTGATAGAAGTCCAGATATGTGCTATATTTAAATGCATACTAGTACACTTCTTCATTTGTTTTTAATTATCTACCAATCACACGGTTTTTATTGGTTACATCAACATTGTTCCAGATGCTGGTCATGGGGTGTTAAATGCTGTGTCTGAAGATGCCCCTGGGGTACAGCCCTCAAGCAGCTGTGGGAAACAGTGGTAGTGGTCCATGACATCCAGTGATCCACCTTCCTCCTACAGTGGTTCATCAGCAACTGTCAGAAGATTGGCTTCATCACGCAGACAAGAAGAAAGAATGGCTGACTCCTGATAGCAGATGCAGAGTGTCCAGTTCTGAAGGAGAACATTTTCTAATTTTAAAATGGCTGCATAGAGAAATGAAGAAATACGGTGCAATCACAGAAATGGTGCAGCTAAAATATAGCTCGCCCTATAAATACAACAATTAAAGCAACCAGAATGCATCATCAGTGAAACATAGCATGCAAAATGGATAGAATGTAACTACCTCTTAAAAAAGTAATCCTTTGTTTCAAAAGCAAGTTATGTCAACCCAGTTTTGGCAATAAGACAATTAGTATGCACCATTTATATACTTGACTGCAAACGTACGGCAGAAGATATTGTACTGCAGTGCTGTCAGAATGTATGTCAGAATGAACTATTTGAATATTAGCTATGCTATTGTTACCATTGGGATTTTTTTTAACACAAGTAATAAAATATATTTAAACACATTAATTAGACACCAATTGTTTGTGTATTCTGCTGAAAAATACCATTTTTAGTGTATACCTTCAACGTTGGTGATGACGGATGATCTGTAATTGTATGTCTACATTTAATTACATGTGATTGTCACTGGTCAAAATCCTGCATCCTTAATTTTAAAATTGTCAAAACTAAAATGCTCCCTCCTGATATTGTGTGACAACATGTCATGAAAAAGTTACGCTGACACTGTACAGTGACATGAAACTTGGCCTACGCTACACTACAGACAGTGTTATCAGAGCTGGTAAATATTCCAGTAGCTCAGGTGTTATGACAAACAATATTAATGATATGAACCATTTGTTTTTGTTTCAATAACATTTATAAATTATAGTTTGTGTATAATGAAATTCCTTGTCCTTGAATAGGCTATACATAAGTAACTGGTCATACTAAGTAGGCTTACCGGATTCTAGGTTTGATAAATTATGGAAACATTGTTTACCTCACAATACATATCTAATAAAATATTGGTTACTCGAAAATGCGTAGTATGGCCTGCTCTTGATTACTCGTATTTTAATTTATCGTGATTCGAATATTATTTATTCGTATTAAAAATGGAAATAATCACTGGCACTGGCTAGCCTACAGTATTGCTGGTCGAATCGAATGCTAGGTTTGACATGCTGTTTTGTAAATAATTTAAGCACACTTGCATAAATTATCAATATTCTAAATAACTAGCCGTTATATTACATCGATGAAATGCAAACAAGTCATTAGAAAAGATGTTTAGAGTGACATACGATAGTTCAACGACAGAAACATGCTTCACAACCACGACAACAAATTTTATTTATGGAAAGTTCTATACTAGTATAGGCGTGTTTGAAAGATGCAACGGGACCGTTCGTTGTCTTTCCTATGACTAGTACAACTCAAATCAAGTACAATTACGTAGACAGTCGGACAAAAAGGTGAAATATATGCTTTCATCACTATCACCGATTTGCCTCGACGGCAATGCGGTACCGGTACTCGGTAGTAGACCTACCATCATTTCTGATAGATGTTCTAGTAAAATGCGTCGTCCGAAAATCCTGTTTGCGTAGGGCCTAATACTTCATCGAACATGATAACTTTTGGTCGGACTATCATACTTCCAGTGACTATATCCGACTAACAATGTATTTAATTAAAGACCCAGTGATACCCGGTGTATCTGATAAAGTTTATCGATTAGACACACGTTAGTCGCGTTACTGTTACATTCACAGACACTATATATGCACGATAAAGTTCGATAATAACTACTCTAAGTCCTCACTTACCTGAACAGTGGTTTGATTCTGTTCGATTAACGAATTCATTGTGACATTTGTATTGTTATTGTGGCGCTATGGAATGCAGTAATTGGTCTCATCAACTCATCCGATCACATAAACACAATGCCAATGGCAGCCATTAATTACGAAATAGTCAGAGACAACTGCGTTTAGGCCAGCGTTATCGCGGGCCTAAAAATCGTGTCGTTTCGTCCCGCGGAAAGTCCGAGACTTGTAGTTGTCTGCGTTCGTGCATAGCGATTATCCCGTCAAAGTCCCGACGTTCGTAAATAGTCCGAGACAACGCTCATTGTCTCGGTCCATGCATAAGACCCCTAGGTATCGTGTTTGAATTCTGCACAGGCTGAATAGCAAATACGCAAGTCAAAATAGTTGCATGCAATAGAAGAATTTTTTTAACATTTATCATTATTTAAACATTGAAACATCACGCATAAATATATAATAATTTGTGACACATTTACTGAATCTACGCAAGTCAAAATAGTTGCAAGCAATATAAGAATTAGTTAGATTTCTAAACAGAAGCAGGACGGATGGTTCGGCCCATAGAACCCGCCGACACCGGTTACAGAAACGGTTGATTCGGCCCACGCGAATGCAAGCAGGTCACGTTTAACCGGTTGCGTAAACGGATGGTTTGGCCCCATGGGCCGAACCCGTCGGGGGCCGAAACATCCGACTCTTATAGCGTAAGGACATTACCGTGATTACGCGATAGCACCAGGGTTCGAATCCTACTAACGATTGCTGATTTGAAACTGGCAATTTTGTTATCTAGACTTGTCTTAGACTTAGTTGTCTACGGGTATCTTTCACAAGCCGTTAGTTTCTTCTACCTGGTTTCTCTGCCAGGGGAAGTAAAGTTCCCACAACGGGAGTAAATGTAGTGGACTCACTAACTCTAGAAGACTAGAGAAGGAAACCTCTGAAACAAACCACTCCTACGTTAACTGGTTGGAGCTAAATATCGACATCAAGTTAGACTGTCTGTCTACAAAAGAACGCTTCAAGTCAGTAAACATCCTGAGGAGAGACATGAGTTATGACTTGTGCCACATGACATTTTTGTAGCGTGTGCGGTCGTAGCACCAGGCACAGTGCCTATACCATAGTATAGTCTTGTTGTTTTTTCCTAGCACATATACAAGACTTAGTACACCGTATGTGCCTGTATGTAATGAGCCATTCTACAGTAACATGTATATTTCAACTGATAAATTTTACAAAAAATGTATTGTTTAATTTATCCAAAACATTGTTATTATAATGGACCAGTGTCTCAACCCCAATGACCAACAGTCAGCAGCGATCGATATTAACAAACTTACTGAACATGTGTATTTGAAAACACCTACCATCATCGCATGTCTGAACCATAACGACCGTGTTTTTAATTACTTGGGCAAACCAATGCCAATTTTTTATTTTTTATCAGCTTTCGAAAATGAATGCACTAATGTGGTAGTATAAGGTTATAATCTAAATTATGCTAACTGACACAACATATCCGGATGTTATGTATCCAATAACCTGCATATTTGGTTTTATGTAGTAATTGTAGTTATGCACTGTAGTTGGTAAACACATCAACAATTGGGTTCATGAAATCACTACTTAGGACAGCTACTTGTCAGTATAAATACAAATCATTGTACTGTGTTATATCACCACATAAAAACAATAATGTTTAACTTGTGTTATGGCTAAGACAAAACGTTATGGCTAAGACCAAAAAATCTTATTATCACTGGTGAGTAAAATTATTTCATATTTACGTAATACTACATGGTCTAATCGTGTATATAATTTTTATGGTCGCCAAAAACACCTTAATCCTCTCATAAAACCTTGATTACCACCCGCCCTTGACACTTGCCACAAAACAAACATTCATACTCACGTTTACTGGGGGGGGCAGAACCATGTCTGCCCCCCCAGCGAAATTCCAGGTGGCACAGCTGACCCCCTGTTCCCATGCCTGTGGCCACTAAGATGTTTCATTAAGTGGATATGGTTTGTTATATTATGCGTATTTAGTAATTTTATAGTGTGATGGCATAACAACTTACAGTAATTTGGTTGAATATATATACCAGAGATGGAGTAATCGTACTCATACTTTTTGGTACTTGTACTCGATTACATTGGTCAAAAAAGCCAAGTAATCGTAATGGTACTCGATTACATTACCAAAGTAATCATAATCACGATTACAATTTTTTATATAAACAGTTGCAAGCAAATAGATTAGACAGATAGAAATAGCAATACCAGAGGTAATC
Organism: Escarpia spicata; assembly: GCA_963995525.1. Taxonomy (NCBI): domain Eukaryota; kingdom Metazoa; phylum Annelida; class Polychaeta; order Sabellida; family Siboglinidae; genus Escarpia; species Escarpia spicata. Next base: position 64,617,430 of record OZ023207.1, on the reverse strand, counting down.
TAATAAATGTAATAGTAATTGAGCTATTACTTTCCTATTACTATTGAGCTTTTTCAGTTGCATAAACATTCAGTTAGATTTCCCTAATTAATACTTTTTCTCCCAGTAGAAACCAATCCTAGCCACATCACCCTCCTTCTTACTGTAGTAGTACAGAGTTATAACAGTGACAGTCTCTGGGAAGCAGTGCAATAAATAAACCTCCCCTACCATCTTGCTTTGTAATTTTAGAAGCCATGCCACTTGTACTGTTTGAACTGTTAGTATGGTGTGAGTGATTGGTCATGGTTCCTACCTCATGAGTCCTGACTGGGTGCCAGTGGGTGGCTAGCTATATATAGATATATATAGATATATATAATATATATATATAAAGATAAAGAACACTTTATTAATTCTCATATGAAAATTGCATTTTTGCCTGTGCAATACATACAATTATAAATGTAAACATAAACATGCTAGAGTAACAGGTACAGGTACAAACAAATACAGGTAAAAACACTCACATACACCTATACTCTCATTTGTCTTTGCTTTCATTCCTAGTTCTTCCTCTCTTCTGGTTAAAGACAAAGATCTTAGAAGGCACAGAAGAACCAGCGTATCTTGTCGTTCTAGCCATAGATTTCGACATTTCCACTCCAGCAGACAGCTATAAGTAGGCACACTAGAATTGGAAGAGGTAAAAACATTTGTAAAATGTGAGAACTGATGTCAAATGTTCTTAAACAGTATAAACGAGTTTGTGTTTTTTGACATTGGTGTTGACGTTCTCCTTCCAGCTTAAAACATACATATATAGCTTAATACATAATTATATGTAAATCCAGCTTATGTAATTATATACAAGCTGAATTTACACACACACATATATATATATTATATATTAATTTTGATCCGGAGTCACTGATATTTATATATATTATATATAAATATCAGTGACTCCGGATCAAAATTAATATTGGGTGAGCTGGATGCTTTTAAATATGTTAAGCTCACCTCTAGAGACTAACCAAAAATCTCCAACTGCACAAAAAACACTGAGGCCTCCCCAAAAATCTCGAATTACACTCTTTGAAAACCTCCAATTGTATCAAAATGCATCCTCTTTCCTATATATTGGGGGGCTAATCCTATTTCCAGCCCCCACCAAAAATATGTGGGGGCTGGGACTCCCAAATCCTCCCCGGTTCCTGCGACTATATATATTATTATTATAATTGGTGTAGCTTTTTAAACTCTATAATTGTTGGCTTGCACAAAGTTATTAAACAGGTTAGGTAAAATACGATTGTTAAATACATGAATTAGTGTGCATTAATACACCGAGTATGCTGCTGTTATACAAATATGTTGTGTCGATGGTTAAAGGCCATATCGTGGGATAAAATGTGCTCTGTCCCTTAATAACAAATGGTTGATGGCCTTTCAAATGATGATATTGCCAAAATGTTGAAATATCGTATATGAGCATACAACATAAAAAGAGCCTTTAAATTTGCCATTTTACAGAAACTCCCGAGCGATGCCGGGTTTGCATTTGTTGCTGAAACGGTTCCGCCGTGAGTTAGTGCAGCGGCTTCACGCCTGCGCAGTCGCGCGGTGTCATGTAAACAACTCGATACAAATGGCGGCTTACTCGAGTAGTTCAGAGAGCGATGTCAATTTTGACGCGGATCAAGAAACGTTTGATCGTATATATTTCGGTGACAGTGAGGATGACATTGCCGAGATCGACAATGTTGATGTTAGTCAGCACGTTGTGGCACCGTATGAAGACATGAACCAGTGAAGAAGCCCCGACAACTGACCGGGCCCACTTGCGCAGATTCGCCGGTAACCGATTCGCCTTCGCCTCTGTTGTTCCTCGAAGGAACGGCAGATTTCTTTACATCTGACTTACGCCTGAAAGACTATGTAAAGCTGCAATGCTACATTGAGCTTTACTGATCTACACACAGATCTCCGACCGTTTGAACTGTGGCCCGAGTAAGGGCATCAGTGCATGGGGTTTGACTAAAAAGGCGCACGGCAACGGAGTTGACAAACGACCACGCACGACCATGTGTTGGTAGATAGTTTGGCCGTTGATGGTATATATATATATATATATATATATATATATGGTTTATATGTGCATTATTACAAATTTTTAGTCTGTATTTCAGTCAGGAGTTACACAATTTAGGCATTTAGTCCGATCCGTAATTTTAATTGGCACAGTAGCGCCACCTGGTGAATGCCATTATAACTACAAGGATAAGACCACAAGCAATGATAAAAGTTGCGAATTCTGTTACTCCAATGTAAAGTACATGTCTGGAATTTGGTGAGCTGCACACACATACCTCCTACGTGCCACCAACAGCCCGCATGGTTACCAACACTACATACATTTTGGTCGTGTGCCTTTGACTAAGTTTTAGTCATACCGAGTGCATGTGCATTGAAATGAAATGCAGCGTGTGTTGAAAGTCTGTGCAGGGACATGCCTGCCACGTGAACCACCCGCACAGTAAGTCTGTGGATTCGTGTGTGCGCACAGCGTGCATATAATATAGGCCTGACCTGGGGCCGAGTACATTTTCATGAGTACGAGTACTTTGATGATGGATGAGTACGAGTACATTGCTGAGTACAAGTACGAGTACATTCTCACGAGTACGAGTAAAAGTACGAGTACATTAAAAAAATATAAATATTAGATAATAACATATTTTTTAATTAGTAATTAATCTAATTTATATAACTCAGCACAAGTGAATATGCAACAGCAGTTGATAATTTATTTATGAGGAAAACATATATTTCATCAACAATGAAATGCACTTCGTTGGCATTCATTTCGGTGGCATCCTATCATCTATTTGCCATTGCACCGAATGAACATGAGTTATTCACAAGTTGAGTCTTTCAGGCTGCACTGCTCAGGGCAGAATACCGTCTTGGCAATGCTAAATACCCTTTTAACTGGGGCTGATGAGGCAAGAAAGCTGATATGGTGACGGACCAACTGAGCCACAGTTGGAAGACTCAACTGCAGTGGGTCACTGTGACGATCTGTACATGGCTGACAGAGGTATTCGTTCACCTGTACAATCAGCAATCTGCTGATATAAGTTTCGAAGTTATATTTTTTGATTGTAGACTACTAATTGTTGAGAGGGTTAGCATATGTCCACATAACAGGCTCAGCATCCCCTTTGGACTTTTTAGCCAGGCTGCTGGCATGGGATTATACTAGGGTAGGAGGCAGTCTGACTTGAGCCACCTTACTTCTACAGAGGAAGACTGGCAGTTCTTGTTCTTAGCAGTTAGTACTGTTAGTCACTGTCAAGTGGCATGGTCTCCAGACTACATCAAAGGCATTTCCTGTCTAACTGGTGGGTTAACTGCTAACTGGCTCTTTATGGACATCCTGGTGGCTCAATTAAACAAACAGGTTTATGGCCTGAACTGATAGCCTACAATTATTGTTTGCTGAAGAGGGTGTTTCTGACTGGGAAAAGATGCTGCCTGTTGCCATGTTTGGGTATCATAAAGTCATGGTTATCAGAGGATGTACTATGTGTAGGGATAGTACCATAGTAAGGTGGTATTCTATCAGAATTAAAGTATTTTTAAAATAGTTGAACATTGAAATATTTCACGAAAGTTTAATTTTATAACCAGATATATTTATTTTCCCCAGTACTTATTGAGAAAGTACTTAGATGTACTCGTAATGTACTCATAGCATCCGAGTACAATGAGTATGTGTACGAGTATGAGTCCATGACCCATAAGTTTTATGAGTACGAGTATTTCAAAAATGTACTTGAGTACACGAGTACCGAGTACTTTGGCCCCAGGTCTGATTGATATAGGCCAACTGGGCCTTAACTGGAACCTGTCGCGAGACCGTCAAATACTATAAAAACCCAACATGCCTAATCCGATGAATGTCAGATAGGTACGTTTACATAATACGTATACTTAGTTAGCTGCCAATGTTTTGCATTAGCTATGTAAGTTGACCATCTGAGCTTCCTTTATGTAGCTGTGCAGAAGAAATATTGCTACACTACTACAGGTCAGGCCGAGAAGAACAACGTCATTGTAGTCCTTTCGGTCCAACTTGGTGTGTGTGTGCACGTGCGTGCGTTAATGCGTGCATGTGTGTGGCATCTGTCACTGTGTGTATGTAGGTACATGTTATGATCGTTTGTGCTGACACAGGTACTGCGTAAAAAACAGACAAAGTGTTATGAATTATTCCAATATTGTTATTCCTTTAATGTTCCATTTGTAGACTAGCAATGGCTCAGGCTGCTACTTCTTCTACCGGGACTACTGCGGCAAAGACTCTAGGTAAAGCACATAGACTAGCCATGGCTCAGGCTGCTACTTCTACTACCGGGACTACTGCGGCAAAGACTCTAGGTAAAGCACATAGACTAGCCATGGCTCAGGCTGCTACTTCTTCTACCGGGACTACTGCGGCAAAGACTCGAGGTAAAGCACATAGACTAGCCATGGCTCAGGCTGCTACTTCTTCTACTGCCGGGACTACTGCGGCAAAGACTCGAGGTAAAGCACATAGACTAGCCATGGCTCAGGCTGCTACTTCTTCTACCGGGACTACTGCGGCAAAGACTCAAGGTAAAGCACATAGACTAGCCATGGCTCAGGCTGCTACTTCTTCTACCGGGACTACTGCGGCAAAGACTCGAGGTAAAGCACATAGACTAGCCATGGCTCAGGCTGCTACTTCTTCTACTGCCGGGACTACTGCGGCAAAGACTCGAGGTAAAGCACATAGACTAGCCATGGCTCAGGCTGCTACTTCTTCTACTGTCGGGACTACTGCGGCAAAGACTCGAGGTAAAGCACATAGACTAGCCATGGCTCAGGCTGCTACTTCTTCTACTGTCGGGACTACTGCGGCAAAGACTCGAGGTAAAGCACATAGACTAGCCATGGCTCAGGCTGCTACTTCTACTACCGGGACTACTGCGGCAAAGCCTCAAGGTAAAGCACATTTTCATGCTTGATTGACGATTGCCCATCAATTCCATACCACACCAAGGCGGAAACAACATGCGACAAGCAATGGTTGCTTCTTTATGCTAATGTGCTGCGTATTTTTCAAAAGACGTTACATGAACACGTATCACCACTCCTTCAAAGGTTTTTTCCATGATTAAAAAGCAAATATGACATTTTGAATTAAATAAAACCTTTTGCATGTGTGGTTCTCGGTAAAAAATCCCCGACAAACAATTGTTCAGAAGATCGCCTTATACATTTCCAATTATTGTCTATGAAACTTGATGTAAATATGTGACCAAATAAGTGATGTTCTATTATATTGAACGTCTGCATACCAGTTGGTGCTTAACATTTATATATGCATTAACCTCAACACATATTGATGGCGTAAGACCACATTAAGGATTCGTCTGCCATTACCGAGTTAAAGATTGCCCTTGAAAATAGCGTTTTGGTGTGATGTGTTAATTTTTTTCGGGCACTTTTACATAGGACATGTTAGTCCAGTGAATATTGCATTAGATCTTTCACGAGCTAGAAATAAATATGCGCTAGTCGCTTGCATATTCGCACAGCGGCTATTTTGCTGAACGAATGCTCCAATATTTAAAACTCCATCATCAGATTGATACAAAAATGAGGTGTGAGAATTTCACGAATTTTCCACAGCATTTGTGTAAATGGAGGTTAAATATGCTGTGAAATTGTCAAAAAGATTGTTAGAGAAACTTTGCAGGAAATGAAAGAAACGTTATAATGGCCGCCTATGTAAAATCTAATGTATTCTAGCTTACTCCTGAATGTTTGAACATGTTATTTCAAGTTGTTATTTCATGCAGTCCCCACACAACTAATGACACCAGGTGTTATTTTGTCAGCTCAATTTGCGAACAAGTTTCTATGGAGGCTCGCTAACTTTGAGTTGGCCCCCGAGGACCAGTTCTGCCTTGGTGTGCTGTTGGAGTTGGAACCCACAGCAAAACGCGCAATGATTGAGGACTTGGAAGACGCGGCGGCGACCAACACGTTTGTGCTATTGGAGTCTTGGCGGAGCAATAAGAAGACAGTCGGCAACTACGCAGCGTGTGAAGCGTACCTCGAGTTGAAGCGGGGCGACATCGCCGAGTTCATCAGGCGAGGTGAGTGTCACCGTTCAGTCTTAACATCAGGCCTTTAGCCAGAAGTAATTTTTTGCCAGTCTTGAATTTATAAAAAATGTGCCTTTTAGTGTGGGAACGGCTTCCGTAGAGGTCCTTCATGTCAATCACAGTCGTTATTGACCAGTTTAGCTTTTTCTGTGTCACACCTGCATAATTTGATACGTTTATTTAATTGACACTTATCCATTTGATTAGTTTCACTACCAGCTGTGACAATGATAGTCATTAATGTTGGCCTCTGGGCTTGACATTTTTAGTTAATCTAGTGGCCAGCTGGCCCCCTCTAAATCTTGGCCAGTCTTGAAGATGGGCGGACGGGTCTCTGGCTAAGTCCCTAGCAGGCATTCTGCCCCCTCTAAATCTTGGCCAGTCTTGAAGATGGGCGGACGGGTCTCTGGCTAAGTCCCTAGCAGGCATTCTGCCCCCTCTAAATCTTGACCAGTCTTGAAGATGGGCGGACGGGTCTCTGGCTAAGTCCCTAGCAGGCATTCTGCCCCCTCTAAATCTTGGCCAGTCTTGAAGATGGGCGGACGGTCTCTGGCTAAGTCCCTAGCAGGCATTCTGTTCCCAGTTTTTCATTTATTAATTATTATAATGTTCTTAAGACTAGTAACTATGTTGGATGTACATTGCCCGCCAAATTATGCTTAGTAAGCCCGTAACGATGTTCGCAATTCGGAAGATACGACCCCACAGCATGTTCAAATGGTAAACAAAACATCCAGTTTTAAACAATCTTTATTGTCAATACTGCTGAGGCGGGCTGAGTTAACCACAATAACCTTTAATCTTCAGCGATATCCCATTTTCCCACGTTCAACACAGCAGACTTCCTGTTACGAATTACTGTGCCGTTTCCGGATAGAAGAAAAGACTGTCCCCTTTACCTTTAATATCTTGCCCGTTCGTAGATAAATTAATCCAAGGAAGCGAATGAATACTCGAGGCGACTGGACCTCAACGGATGGGAGAGATGAATGCTTATAATGCCCCCAAATTAACGTATTAATATGTAGATGCTGGTTTCTGTTGTGTTAAAAGTGAAATATGCAACTGGCAAATAAGTGACATACTGCTGATGTAATAGTTGTATAGTCTAATGTCTATAACAATTATGAACATGCTGCTGATGTAATAGTTGTATAGTCTAATGTCTATAACAGTTATGAACTGCTGCTTTTGTAATAGTTGTATAGTCTAATGTCTATAACAATTATGAACTGCTGCTGTTGTAATTTAGTTGTGTAATCTAATGTCTATAACAATTATGAACTGCTGCTGTTGTAATTTAGTTGTATAGTCTAATGTCTATAACAATTATGAGCTGCTGCTGATGTAATAGTTGTATAGTATAATGTCTATAACAGTTATGAACATGCTGCTGATGTAATAGTTGTATAGTCTAATGTCTATAACAGTTATGAACATGCTGCTGATGTAATAGTTGTTTAGTCTAATGTCTATAACAATTATGAACATGCTGCTGATGTAATAGTTGTATAGTCTAATGTCGAAAGTAATTATGTCTGCTGTGTGTTACATCATAATATGAGTTACATTTACAACAGAGCAAGTTCGATGCCTGATGGAGCAACTTGATGAGGCGAAGGAGGAGAATCAACGTAGAGTTCAGTTCAACGGTACGTCTGACTTGGAACCAGGAAGTCTGTATTACAATGTCATACGTTACTGTAAGGTGACATAGAACATAACGTACCAGCATACCGGCATACATGCAGTGGTGGGGTACCAGTATACTGGCATACATACAGTGGTGGGGTACCAGCATACCGCCATACATGCAGTGGTGGGGTACCAGCATACCGGCATACATGCAGTGACGGGGTACCAGCATACCGGCATACATGCAAGTGTTGGGGTACCAGCATACCGGCATACATGCAGTGGTGGGGTACCAGCATACCGGCATACATGCAGTGGTGGGGTACCAACATACCGTCATACATGCAGTGGCGGGGTACCAGCATACCGGCATACATGCAGTGGTGGGGTACCAGCATACCGGCATACATGCAGTGGTGGGGTACCAGCATACCGGCATACATGCAGTGGTGGGGTACCAGCATACCGGCATACATGCAGTGGTAGGGTACCAGCATACCGGCATACATGCAGTGGCGGGGTACCAGCATACTGGCATCATGCAGTGGTGGGGGAAATAATGCATACAAGGTGCAGAACACTGTAATGCAAAGAAATATGCAAAGTTTATTTACAGCACGCTTGTCCAACTGTTTGTGCTCGAGCTGTCTTGGATGGTCCAACATATTTTCCATACGATGTTCACACAAAAGTTCTTTCAGGCTCAGTAAGAGGTTGCACTCCGCTTCGCCTTAACGAGTGCTTGAACCTTCTTTGGCATTTTGCCTACAATCCTGTCAATTTCAAGTTTTCCAAGAATGGGACACCATCTGTAGCTTGTCATTTTGAACAAAGAAACTAAGATAACATGGTACTGTGGATATGAGATGTTTTCCAAGCATGGGACACCATCTGTAGCTTGTCATTTTGAACAAAGAAACTAAGATAACATGGTACTGTGGATATGAGATGTGGGCAATGGTAGGATTTGTTTCAGAACAAATCCGAGATGCGAGGGAGGAATTCAGAAAGGAAAGAGAAGAGTTCGAATCGACCAAGAGGACGTACGATGGTGAGATGGAGAGACAGTTATAAAATGATCTTCAAATATTATTTTTCATGAAATATCTTTGTTTTATTTACAACTGGGTTCAAAGAAACACGAGGACAAAGAGGGTGGACGAGAAAGGGTGAGTTACCTGACGAAAGGGGTTAGTATGTAATGCAGCCTAACGGGAAGATTGGTGAGATGCTGGATGAGATGGACAGGCCACTTGGTAAGAATGGATGCAGCAAACTAGTTAAGAGAGCAGAGGCAGAACACTTGAAGGACTCAAAAAGGAAAGGCCACAGCTAAGATGGGAGGGCTGTGAGAGGAGGGACATGAGAAGGCTGGGGGAGGATGGAAGATGGAGAGAGGTGGGGCTGATAGAAGACAATAGAAAGAATGAAGAGAACTAGTGGTTTAACAATATTGCACCATGCTCTCTCTCCTCTCTACAGCAGGAAACACGAAGGAAAAACAGGGTTCGTTATAATGCGATAATCTCACCAATAAATTCGCACTAACAGTTGGTAAATTAGTTTTATATTCTGTGTTGACATTTAAGTACTGAATGCATACGAAACGTATAATTACAGGGGCATACCCAGGATTGACATGTTCAGGGGTTTCCAAACGGGTATTACCAGTGGCGCGGGAATTAAATTCATATTGGGGGGGCTACCGGAGCTTCAGCACCACTGAACAAATTTCGCCGCCGCATATCTTCACCTCTTCCTTCACCTTGTGGCTGTCTCGGTTGGCTCGATAGCGACATCGGGGGCTGTTGAAAATATTTCCCTGCTGCGCCACTGTTACTTCAGCTTCTCCGCTGTGAACTCATGACATCTGAACACAAGGGGGGACAGTGCTGTTCAATACCAAGTTATAACCCTAACCTTGTTCCAGCGCCTATCAATATTACCGTCATCCTTCTGTCTACTCACGTACATTGCCATCATTTTGATCATACAGCAGTGCAGACATTTTGAGGGGTTTCCGAGCAACCACTCCCCCCGCCCCGTGTACGCCCCTGTTACCATATGGATCATACAATAGTGAGACATTTTTGCGGGGTTTCCAGGCAACCAAAAATCCCCTGGATATGCCACTGAATTACATAGGAATTGTTTCGTTTCAGAACAAATGCGACTTGCGTGGGAGGAAGCAAGCAACGCGAAAGAAGTATTGAAAACTTACAAGGAAAAGCATGAAGGTAAGTAGCGGAATTACTTCAGTTGTCAGAGAATTGTAGTTTTTAAAGAAAACATAATTTTATTATGAATGTCATTAAAATTTGATATGGCCAACAACAATGGATGTTATGAAAAAATTAATATTCAATTCTGTAGATTAGTTTCGTGTAATACGTTCCTCTTTAAAACCAAAGCGAAAGTCTACGTTTGGTGTTAAGCACCTAAAAGAATTAATGCAAGCTAACCGTTTGCAACTATGATCACAATTTTCACTTTAGTGGTTTACTCAGAAGTTGGTCTCACAGTGGAAGAATCTAATGAAAACTCTGATATCATGAAGGCTGGCATATTAACACACTTAATGTGAAATGACTGGTTAATGTATATTTATTACCATAGTTAATGTGGTTTACTGTTCGCATAAATTATACAAATATCTTCATAATCGTGGACATGGCCTTTTATTGAAAAGTGTTGAGGTTGTGCACTAATTAGCTAAGATTGACTAATTAATTAAATTATTAAATTATTTGTTAATATGTATTTATTACCATTATTAATGCGGTTATACACATTGCATAATATGTATAAACAATTTCATAATCATTCCCGTTATGGCTTTTTACTGAAATGTTTTGGTCTGTCAAGGTTGCGCGCTAATTACCCAATATTGACTAGTTAATTAAATTATTATTGACGCGGATAAACGAGCAGCAGGTTTTTTGTAAGCATTTGCTGAAAAGAAAATACAAAAATGACAGTAAGAAGAATTCTTCCTTGTCTGTTTCAGCGGTGGCTGCACTTAAAGTTGCCGCCCAGTCAGGTTTGTCTCCTTCGTATTCTTTCTGCTTCCACGTGACGCTCCACAATGTCCTTCTCAACCTGCTACTTTCAAATTTGTCAGCTTGTTTGTCTCCACAATGGACAGTTGACGTCCCCCATCATTGAAATTCTGACATTATGGACCAGCTTAAGCAACCAGACAATAACTTTGTACGGAAGATGTTTTGAGGAACTTACATATTCTGACAGAATACAAATGGTCGCTTTGTAGAGGAGCCTTCTTATAGTTATCTATAATTTGTAGGCCTATATATTGTAATACTGGATTCGAAATATAATAGAATGTTTCCGCTATAAGTTCCATGCTCTTCTGAACGTTTTGCGACACTTTAAACGTAGCTTGTAAATTTAACTTATCTCATATGTAGCTGCAACGCAGTTTCAGATATAAGTTCCAAACGGTCAGAAATTACCAGTTTAGTACATGCGTTTTCATGGGAGATTTGGCAGGTATACTATATCATTGACCCAATCAAGAGTAACTTGCTGGGAACGTATGTAGTTTGTACGTGGCGACATGAACAAGCAGCTATATTTAACCGCTCTTTGTCGCATGTTTTATTGTCCAGCGGAAGAGGAAAGCAGCGAGGATTCGAAGCATCGGAAGCTGCATGTTATCTCCCTTCTACGACAATCCCAGGAACCAGCTTTGTGGGACACCGTGTCTCAACACATCATCACAAACGGGGAGTTGAATATCAGTGGCGTCACCCTCGATGTACAGCAAGTACAGGACGTGACATATCTGTTGGCTTCGTGTGCAGGAAGTACTGTCTCCATCCTGGAGTGAGTTCCTCAGGGCTTACAAATTATGCATTGTGTGATTTTTATTGTGTGTTTGTTCATACCAACTGACGGACGCACTTACATATACACAACAAACATCCAACTCGCAATGTATTCACGTGATTTCTCTGGATGCCAATATGTTTCTGAATTCAGACACCGAAATTAGGAATGCGATCAGATGTTTGCTGGATGCATGCACTATTTTTATGTCTGAAATTGTAATGACAACATTCGCCAGTTCTTATCAGCGGCGTACCTAAGAACTCTGAAAGCGAGGTTAAAGTGTCTGCCTTAGCCACCCATTGTTGTACCAAGCTAAACCTGTAGTCGTACTTTGGAGAACACAATGAAGAAGATTTCTGGGGGTATGGCCCAATGCTTCCATCCTAAACGTACTAGTGACGTAAACTGTGCACGACGTGTTGTTGCGAACATACGTGTAAACAACGACAATAATAAAAAGGTATAACACAAATTTAAAAAGTCACATGTTATGGCTACCAACAATATAATATATATAAGTCGATACACATTCTCTACATAAATATATATTATAAATTTAAATTACATAATTTTGTGATAGTACCGTTGTTCTAGATAAATCACATTTCTACACAAAGATATGGCATTGTGTCTTTCATTCAAACTTTTAATGATTAACTGATTTTAAAAGTTGCGATCTTATCGTGTAATCTTACTAAAACAGAACGAGACCAGCAAACGTTGATATTGTACCCTTTCAAGCGGATTGAGTACAATATATTTTCACGTATTTGCCTATTTTCACGTCCTTTAAACAGTCTGTGTAACTGTAAGTTGTCTGCGAAACGTGGTTTAGATAAATATTATAAAATAACACTAACAGGAAACTGGTCGCCTGTAATTACGACGGTTAACATTTCATAAGACACTTTTTCAAAACACCTGTTAAGTACTACTAGCGTTCGTCTGACGATTTGCAATGCGATTCACAAAGTTTCTTGCAATGTTTGAGTTTGTACTATTTTGTGTATGTAAATAACTCTGGCTGTGTTTGTACTTTCTTTGTGGATTTAATGGTGATATTAGTATAGTCTATAAGGATAATAGATTAATTGTTTTCAAAAATTGAACAGTGAAAAGGCAGCTGATATATCAATATCACAGACGCAGCACGCAGAATCGCCGCCTAGTTTGTAGCAATTGACATCAGGCTTAACTCTTAGCCCAAGCCTTAGGAACTTGTGCATATCAACTTAAAATTATAATATTTATCATATCCATGACTACTGTTACAGTAAATCAACTGACATAATATGAAATATTAACTTGTCACGTTCATATCGTTTGACACATGTTTACGAAAAATATACATTTGACATGTTTCCCTTAATTACCGTACTTTAAATGTTAATAATAACTATCTGTGTCAGTGAGTGACCGTGTCTCTGACCTCTCCATGACTTTTGCACTCCTCGTGCGAATATTGTTATAAATACGATTTCCCAGATAATAATTTATGACCTATAGTATATATTACTACTACTACCCCGTACTCGTCTACTGGTACCTAATTTAATTTTTGACCGGACAACCAAATCATGCTAGCTTTCGCTGTTAATATTGTGGTGCATTATTCAACATACAATCTGAAAAGTATCAATACCAAATAAATGTTTATGGCTATTTTATTGATGCAATGTTTTATGATAATGTGCGTTGCAAGTGTAGCCAGCGTACATGAATATATCATTTCCTACCATATTTGAAAATTATAACAGTCATCAAAGGCATATTGTAGTGTCGTTTATAAATAGTACAATAATTTACAAATATATTCACTTACACTGCCTTAATCAACAAACAATTAGAATATTTTGTATAAACGTTTTAGCAATAATACTATATCACTTCCCGTGCTTTGTGTTCCTGTCATTTGTGTCACCACTGTACAAATGTCACAATGTCAACGAACTGTTCTGGTGACAGGCTTGGTTCCAACTCCATCAAAGATGTCACCGCCAGACGCGTGACGGAGACGGTCGTGACATTACCGGCATTTTGCACACTCAGGTAGGATGTTACGTTCTCTTTATAAACTGCCGTCTACCCTGACATCGGGTAATTACCCCGCACCCTGTCTCCTGTCACCACATTTTCCCACCAGTGACACCAACTTTTCCCCTCCGAGTTTCTGTCCTCAAATTCCCTTCATGCGAATGTGACACTTTGTTTCTTTTCACATTCAATGTCTATATTGTGGCGCGTTATTCAACATACAATCTGAAAAGTATCAATACCAAATAAATGTTTATGGCTATTTTGTTGATGCAATGTTTTATGATAATGTGCGTTGCAAGTGTAGCCAGCGTACATGAATATATCATTTCCTACCATATTTGAAAATTATAACAGTCATCAAAGGCATATTGTAGTGTCGTCTATAATCAACAAACAATTAGAATATTTTGTATAAATGTATCGCGTGTTTGTGTATGCGATTAATGTGACGTTGTTTGTTTATTTTGCAGCCTGGACAACTGTCATCTCCCCACTGGCTGCGGGGATGAAGTGGCTGATATGTTGGAGGCAGCAGGTCGTTTGTTGGAGTTGACAGAGCTAAGGTATAAGTTGTCATCAGGGACATTTACGGTTTGTATTTAATGTGTGTTTCATTAATCTACATCTTAGTAAATATAACAACTTTTATACAGATAGCATTATGCATTTTGCTTTCAACGTGAATTATGTGATCACAAACTACGTTTACTCACATCAATAACTTTATAATAAAATACAACAATTGGATGCCAGTAAGTAGTTATTTTTTAAATTAGGTGTAATTAATAAATATGTAAAGAACATTCATGGAAAGTTTATGCAATTCAACATTTTGCTTGTTTCCTGAAACTTTACATTATTTTCAAAGTAAACTTTTCGTGCTATGTCGAATCTACGTTTTAGAAACAAAGTAACAAACACGTCAACAAGACGCGTCGTCTTTTGACATTTCACGGATTATTCCTTCACAAAGTCGCTTTATTCAGGTGTGTGTGAAGAGACAAATGTCGAGTGAGTTTAGTGGGATGTGTTTAATGTGTTGTATTGAATGAACTGTTGAACTGATGTTGCAGTCATTTAGATGTGACGTTTGTTTAGACTCTACGGCAACGACCTGCACGGCCGACCAATGTCCGCTGTTGCCGGCAATTTCGACCACTGGCCACGGCTGAGGCTATTGGGGTATGTTAGATTACATTGAACTTACAATGTCTGACGTCTCATTAACTACAACAAACTTGTTATTAACTCACCATCTATAAACACATCTCGCAATATTGTCAACGGATTCTAAAGATTGAGACTTTTGTCACAAAAGTGGGTGTTGATAATGACAGCATCTTGATCATGTGACTAGTTTGTTTACTTGTGAGTGTTACTGTTAGATACTAAATAAACAGTTGTGTTTGTCAACAGTCTGAACTGGTGCAACCTTGATGACACAGACGTCGGCCGTCTGGTGACAACTCTGCCGTCAGCGACGTCGTTGAAGTTGTTATGGTGAGGAGAGTCCTGAAGCCTACAGCTCACGCACTAACACGTATCAACACTGGGCACACAACACACATGCACGTACACACGCATTAACACGTATCAACACTGGACACACTACACACGCATGTACACACGCATTAACATGTATCATCACTGGGCACACTACACACATGCACGTACACACGCATTAACACATATCAACTCTGGACACACTACACACGCATGTACACACGCATTAACACGTATCAACACTGGACACACTACACACGCATGTACACACGCATTAACATGTATCATCACTGGGCACACTACACACACTAACTTACACACAAGTTTACAAGTACATACACACAATCTAATTAACCTGTACACACAAGACAAGTAGACACCCGCAATATAACATATGTTACTATGACGCACATACACACGTAATAACACACACATGCAAAGCACGCAGTAACACATGCACGTGGTCTTTTAAAATAGACTCGCAACCAGAGACTGACAGGAACAAATAATTCCCTCAGTGGTATGGCATCAACTGGGCCGGGTGTGTACGTAGAACTGTTGGGGGTAATCACCCCAAGGGTAACTTTGTCTGTTGCAGTCTGTTCAACAACTGGCTGAGCGAGGCGGGCGTTGCGAGGTTGAGGAAAGCAGTCCGACAAATACCCCGGGTGTGGTTGGCGAGGTAAGTAGCAGCACATTTGATGACATTATTGCCGCTGTCACATCGTGTGTGAGTTGACACGAGTGGAGAGAGACAGGCGACAGTTAGTTCAGAAGTCGTTGTGTCTTGTTGCAGTGTCGACTTGCAGCGTCCACAGGGCCAAGGCGCCAGGCACCCTGACCCCATCGTGCACAACCAACGCTGGGTGGACCAGCTCCAGTCCACCCTGACCCGCCTAGAAACACGCCCCCTGGCGGGCAGGGGCCAGTGGTGGGGCAAAGACATGGACGCACTAGAAGAGTGGCTCGACATAGCAGAAGACAGGCTACAAGAGGCGAAGGCTGAGAGAGAGTCTTAAAACTAATTGTCACCACCACCTCAGGTAAGCACCCACGACACACCTCCTGTGACAACTCCACCTGATATTAACACACCACCACCTCAGGTAAGCACCCACGACACACCTGTGACAACTGCACCTGATATTAACACACCACCACCTCAGGTAAGCACCCACGACACACCTCCTGTGACAACTCCACCTGATATTAACACACCACCACCTCAGGTAAGCACCCACGACACACCTCCTGTGACAAGTCCACCTGATATTAACACACCACCACCTCAGGTAAGCACCCACGACACACCTCCTGTGACAACTCCACCTGATATTAACACACCACCACCTCAGGTAAGCACCCACGACACACCTCCTGTGACAACTCCACCTGATATTAACACACCACCACCTCAGGTAAGCACCCACGACACACCTCCTGTGACAACTCCACCTGATATTAACACACCACCACCTCAGGTAAGCACCCACGACACACCTCCTGTGACAACTCCACCTGATATTAACACACCACCACCTCAGGTAAGCACCCACGACACACCTCCTGTGACAACTCCACCTGATATTAACACACCACCACCTCAGGTAAGCACCCACGACACACCTCCTGTGACAAGTCCACCTGATATTAACACACCACCACCTCAGGTAAGCACCCACGACACACCTCCTGTGACAACTCCACCTGATATTAACACACCACCACCTCAGGTAAGCACCCACGTCACACCTGTGACAACTCCACCTGATATTAACACACCACCACCTCAGGTAAGCACCCACGACACACCTCTTGTGACAAGTCCACCTGATATTAACACACCACCACCTCAGGTAAGCAGCCACGTCACACCTCCTGTGACAAGTCCACCTGATATTAACACACCACCACCTCAGGTAAGCACCCACGACACACCTCCTGTGACAAGTCCACCTGATATTAACACACCACCACCTCAGGTAAGCACCCACGACACACCTCCTGTGACAACTCCACCTGATATTAACACACCACCACCTCAGGTAAGCACCCACGACACACCTCCTGTGACAAGTCCACCTGATATTAACACACCACCACCTCAGGTAAGCACCCACGACACACCTCCTGTGACAACTCCACCTGATATTAACACACCACCACCTCAGGTAAGCACCCACGACACACCTCCTGTGACAAGTCCACCTGATATTAACACACCACCACCTCAGGTAAGCACCCACGACACACCTCCTGTGACAAGTCCACCTGATATTAACACACCACCACCTCAGGTAAGCACCCACGACACACCTCCTGTGACAAGTCCACCTGATATTAACACACCACCACCTCAGGTAAGCACCCACGACACACCTCCTGTGACAACTCCACCTGATATTAACACACCACCACCTCAGGTAAGCACCCACGACACACCTCCTGTGACAAGTCCACCTGATATTAACACACCACCACCTCAGGTAAGCACCCATGACACACCTCCTGTGACAACTCCACCTGATATTAACACACCACCACCTCAGGTAAGCACCCACGACACACCTCCTGTGACAAGTCCACCTGATATTAACACACCACCACCTCAGGTAAGCACCCACGACACACCTCCTGTGACAAGTCCACCTGATATTAACACACCACCACCTCAGGTAAGCACCCACGACACACCTCCTGTGACAACTCCACCTGATATTAACACACCACCACCTCAGGTAAGCACCCACGACACACCTCCTGTGACAAGTCCACCTGATATTAACACACCACCATCTCAGGTAAGCACCCATGACACACCTCCTGTGACAACTCCACCTGATATTAACACACCACCATCTCAGGTAAGCACCCACGACACACCTCCTGTGACAACTCCACCTGATATTAACACAATTTATGGGAACTAAAGTCATATTGGAACTGCACAAAAATGTACTTTTACAAGTCAGTTTTAAAATAATCTACTATTTTAAATGTTCAAGTCGAGTGAGTGGCCACGGAGTTAATGATGCACATTACTCGTATTTGTGGAGATCAGACATGACACTCATTATGTGGACACATTGTTTTTGTCCTTGATCAGTACCTTTCCACTGAATGTCCATCACGCCCTCACACCACTGTCACTGGGGCAACCAGATTCACCCCGGCAAGGGTAAACACTGTTTGACAACTGTATTTCTGGTCCACATTAATTTATTCCAGCCCTGGCCACTTGAAACAATGTATCAAGTTGACTGATAAATAGATAATTGAGGGATTGTTTCAAAATCAAAGTGCAGGTGTTTGTTAGAAATAGGTCACAGGCTCGCTCAAAAGTAATAAATGCACGTTCACTGATTTTGCTTCATTTTTAAACACAATCTTGAATTAATAGTTTTAATACATTTTAGTTAATGGCAAAATCAACATCAAACTTTAATGAAAACACAAATATAATTTTATTTATAGCCAACTTATTTTCTAATTAGGCCCTATTTTTTATGTTTTAATAAAATCAATAAACAAAATGCTTACATAAATAATTAATATATGTTGTGATTGTAGTCAGTGCATAATATTCCTGGTTCAGATTGTTTTATTTCATCATTGACACTGAATGTTATTAATTGTTACAAGTTTACTATAAATAAAATAGATACATTCGGGGCTGGTTTCAAAATCAACCATCAGCTTGTTACAAATAGGTCAAGGGGTGGCTCAAAAATCATGTATTCAAATGTTTGTGTGTGTTAGATGATTCTACTTATAAATCGATCTTGCATACATTTAGCCGATTTGATTTGTATATAAATTAAGGCCAGATATGGCAGGTGATTGGGTTACAAACGAAATATTGTGAAATCATGATATCAATTTTTTTTTTATTTTGCTAAAGTGCGAGCAAAAAATTTTTTTGCAACAAATATACTTATATCTTTCACATTATTGATGATTTTAAAAAGTCTGATCATTTCACAGAACAAATTCTGCTGAATGCAACAGTAAATATCTTATTTGTATAGCATAATTACTCCCAGAAATATCTTGTTGCCAAATGCATAATCTGGCAAAAAAACACTTTTTTGAGTATTTTTTGTCAAAAAACACCATATCACATGGGGTGTCCATCTGGCCTTAGGGGATTTCATAGTTGGTGTCATGATGAGTAGTGTTGACATTTGAAACAGTAGGTAAGAGTGGACAGAGGAGATAGTCCCTCATAAGGTCACATAATATATCTTTTTATTACTAAAACATACATTTGACATGTCTGAAGGCTGATGTTCACAGATGTAAACATCTTAGGACATTCTACTTCATTCACCTTATACTTGACAACTGAACTTTGTCTGTTGTAGTCTACCCGTCGCCTGTCCTGTCCGTCACCCGCCACTTGTCTTCAACAGAACAATCGATGGCAGCGGTCGGCAACCTGCGGCCCGCAGGCCAAATACGGCCCACAGAGCCATTTCATGTGGCCCGTGGATTGAACCTGAAATTGTCCACAATGCAGCCCGTGACATCAGTAGAGCCACCTTCTACGCTTGGAAGAACTGCATCGTCCCTCGATAAACCTCTATGGCAAATAAATGAGCTGAGGTTTGGGATTATGTCGTGTTCACGGAGCAGAAGGGCACAAAGTACGTAGATATGGATTTGTGATTGTGCATTTCACGAGGACACCGCGGTGCACCTCAGTCCGTGTAATGTTCAACTCCAGGGATGAGAACATCTCATTAGTGAACTTAACCAGTTCGTGTCCGCTTCCGACCTTGCTACTGTGGAAGACAGCTGCAGAACGCCAATTACGTTCACTTCCCAACACTCCTGGAAAACAAACCGTCAAGTCCAGATAGGTAAGTAGCGTTCATTGAACTGATGAGACGGTAGTTTGTAAAGTGCCTTACTGATCTTAGCACTCACTGTGGTATGTACGTAGCATTCATTGAACTGGTGAGACGGGAGTTTGTAGAGTGCCTTACTGATCTTAGTACTCGCTGCAAGACTTTGGTCGTACTAACCAACCTATTCCATCTGCAACTCAACGATGCACTGGAAGCTGTGCAGACATAGTTCACTGAACTACGGTGCGGCTGTGACAGTCAAAGTTACCTCCAAGGAGTTGACGCTCGTCAAGTCCTATCACAAGCATTTGCCAACGGAACAATTTCCTCATCTGGTCAAACACGCCAAGCTCATTGCCGATGATTGGTTGCATAGTAACTGCACAAAGTGTCACACTTGTCACGGCGATGTCATTTTTTGTGCCAAGAACACTGACCAAGTATAATAAGTGCTGTTTGATAATGACGTTTACAAGGCTGTCATTCTGCCTACTCTAAGGTGGTCGTATCACCACACGAACTCATATTGCATGTGGTTATTTTGACGTCGCTACGTAACGTGGTGAATATCAATTGCTACAGAGGTGCCACCTAGCGAATGGAACATGTGTTAACATACATTGACGCTGTGGATGTGAGAACGGGACACCGTGGGTAGTAATGAATTGCCAACCATGACATATGTCAGGTGAATCTGTAGACTTAGCTGTGCTTATTGGGACGATTAGTCGTATGTCATTGCCCTTATTTGTTGTCTTGTTGTCAAGGTGAGCCACCATCTTGGCTATAACCAGTCGAATGTCGTGCATTGTCTATCATGGGACTTAAATAATGCTGCAGTATTTTGATGGACTATACCAAAGCGTGAGACTAATAAGCAATTATGAATAATGCAAGTTCTTCAGTTGGCGGGCGGAATATGCATTGCTGAACAAATAGTGGAATGTTTCCTTCATGTGATTGCAACGGACGCCGAGATGCCTTCTTGCAGCTGCTGTGTACAGCCCGCTAGGATAAGTAATTGCTATAACATGTAATTGCTAAACGTCTCAATTGGAAGCGACTGTTACCTGTGATTTTGGAAACCATTTTGAATATTACTTTGCACAAAATGTGCATTATGCCTTTGTGATATTCATTGTGTATATTACTACTCCATTTACACGCACGCGCACTCACACTCACAAAACATGTCATGAACACATGCACACTTAACACACACACTTGTACAAACACATAACAAACGTCTGTGCACACATGCACACTTAACACACACATACAGACACACACACGTGCACACTTACACACACTAAGATACAATGACACACAGACACACCGACAAACTCCGATACACACTGACACACCGTCACACACACACTCACAGAGACAGAGACACACCGACACGGAGTGACACACAGAGACACACCGACACGACACACGGAGATACACTGACACGACAAACAGAGACACATTGACACAACACACAGAGACACACTGACACTTGACACACAGAGACTCACATCAGACACTCCGACAAACAGAGACACACTGACACACCAACACAGAGACACATTATTCTGTAAATAACGTTTTCCTACAAATTAAACTCACTGTTTTTAACTTACGAACATTTTGCTTGTTTTCCTTTTTAATTGATACTTAACTGTCTGAAAACAGCCAAAAGCACCCACTTTCAGGTTCTCCAGAAAAATAAAACACCCACTAGGTGCTCCATAAAACATCAATTTGCATCCCCCTTAAAGCTGCACCCGAAAATTCAGCAACATTCCCAAAGTATTGTTGGGTGGGGCTAATCCTATCTCCAGTCCCCCACCCAATTTATTGGGGGTTAAGCCCCCCTCAAACCCCCCGGTTGCAATATCAATGTGTTACTTTTTGAAAGGAAATTTAACGCTTGAAACCAGAATTTCAGCAAATTATACAACGGGATGTCCGAACGCTCCACGTGTCCGCGATCGATTGGCATCCATTATTTGGCTTGAACGACTTTGTTACACAACAGGTCACGTGGTGGATAGGTCAATTGACGGATCCGTGGGCCCGATGTCACGGTTTGTCTACGTCAAAGTCAAAATGATGTGCATGACCTGTGCCAAGCTTTGTTTTGCCAACAATGTTGATAACAGTAATATGTGCATTTGTAGGGGGCCTATATTACATACTAGGTCGGCATGACACCGTCAACCATTTCAGCATACATTTCTTAATTAATTTCAATAAATTTTTGTTATATTTTTGTTTAAAAAAACAACCTTTGAGGTCAGAATTTCCAAAAAATATACGACGGGATGTACGAACGCTCCACCTATTTGGTGTCCATTTATGACGGCTTGACGTGATCACGTGGTGGACACGTTAATTTACATAATGGCAAAACTTCCCGTAGGATACTTTTGGAAACCGTCTTTTGCGTCTGTGTAGGGCCTATGTGTGACCTGCGGTGTTCCGCGGGTCCCCAAACCAATTGGATTAAACCAAGACAAACAAAATATATAAGAGGTTTATTTCCACAAAACAATTCAGAAACAGTGTCTTATAACAAGCTAACTAAAATGTATTTATATATTACCAAAGTACTGCTTAATTGAACCGAAAAAAAAATTGACCAAAACGGACAGACCTAAGCGGATAAGATTAAAACGGATAGACCAAACATGGATAGGAATAAAACGGATATACCAAAAACGGCGACTGCTACTCGGAACACAGTTACCTGTCACGGTTAGAACACAAATTATTCTTAGGCCGCAAACAAATGGCATGTCCTAATAAACAATCTAGTCAAACTTTGGACACATCATTAGAATTGGAGTAGCATCATGATTCATAAAATAGAAGTAAAGACTAGGTTTAGTTAGAAAACATATCCCAGCCGTGTAGAAGTGGTCCATTTACATGGCCAGTGTAAACAAGCGCTACTGGCAACTGTGAAGAGAAGGAAACTGACATGGTTTGGACACGTGACACGTCAGGCTAGCCTCCCGAAGACGACCTTGGGGGGCAGACGTCGCTGTGGACGTCAGCGGGAGAGCTGGATGGACAATGCTATGGAATGGACGGCCATCTCCGTGCCAGAGCTCCTCATCACAGCCACTGACAGACAGGAATGGCGGAACATCACAGCAGCAACGTCACTATTGTCCCCACCCGACGGCCAAGTCGGTCAAGGGACTAAGTAAAAGTAAAAAAACTAGCTCTAGAATTACACCGTTACAACTGTTATCGTTAACGTACATTCAGTATAATTATAATAGACAATAAGGATAAAAGACGGGGCGTAATGTCATACACATACAGGTCACAGGGTCACACACACACATATATGTATATATATATATATATACATACGGTGGGGTGGTCACAGGTTCCTCTTGGTGACCTTTTGGCGGAATGGCCCCACCTTTTTGTAATTGCATGTGTCTATTGGTGGTGGAATGTTTGTATTGTTTGCTTAGGTTTATATTCATAGTGGTTTTATACCTCTATAGCGACATATAATGTATGTCTGTATATTGTCGTCATGTTGTAGGAATGTGTGCCTGAGAAACTTTGATGGGGCTGTACAAGGGTTCAGTTTCCCATCTGGTTTGCATGTTAGACATCACATTCCTACTATCTTTATGCCCAAAAGTGGCTGCATTAGAAGCAATCCACTTTCCAATAAAAAACGTCATCCTTTGGCCAATTTCAATTCTCAAACTACAATGGGCTTGTGTTGGTTATTGCATAAATGAAGGTATGAACGCAGAGCATACTGTATTTTATGCAATGGCCAGGACAGGCCTAGTGCGGGTAGTGAGGTAACTGGCTGAGGCGATAATTACTTCCAGCTGTTTGGCTTAATAAAACCGCCCAGCGCCTTCAGCCAATCATGACATACCAGGATTAGGCCACAGCGTACGATTTGGATTAGCGGTTAAGCCGCCACTTGCGCGTTAGGTATTTGTGTCTCATGTCGTGTATATCCTGATACTTCTAAATCCGCCCTCCTCCCCACCTTTTTGCCTAGGTACGTTTAGTTAAACAACTATTGTACACCGTTGGTAGAAAAAGAAGTTGGAAAATGTCGCAACGCTTTCCCAAATTTCGGAGTGAACACAGGGCATATCCCAAATTCTTGAATGTGTTGGGTTTTGGTGCGTCGACAGGCTTTTTGTTTTACAAACGGTATATATTTTTCCTTATGTTTATACAGGATAGGCGGAATGGCCCCACCTTTTTGTAATTGCATGTGTCTAATGGTGGTGGAATGTTTGTATTGTTTGCTTAGGTTTATATTCATAGTGGTTTTATACCTCTATAGCGACAAATAATGTATGTCTGTATATTGTCGTCATGTTGTAGGAATGTGTGCCTGAGAAACTTTGATGGGGCTGTACAAGGGTTCAGTTTCCCATCTGGTTTGCATGTTAGCCATCACATTCCTACTATCTTTATGCCCAAAAGTGGCTGCATTAGAAGCAATCCACTTTCCAATAAAAAACGTCATCCTTTGGCCAATTTCAATTCTCAAACTACAATGGGCTTGTGTTGGTTATTGCATAAATATATATATACAGGCCCCTGTATACAGCTGTATGTAGCGCAGCAGTTCTCCGCATTTTTTACTGTGATCAAAATTCCGGTCGAGAGAATTGCTTCGCGACACAAACCTTCAAACTGTTCAGATGTGATGGGGGTCTAAATCTATATCATCAAATATTTCGTTCTCTGTTTGTATGTGCACCCACATCTCCGTTATTTTTGCATGTATCGGGTTGAAATGTTGCATGTGAACTAGCGGGCCCATTGAACCGGTTCGTAGATTTAGACATTTTTGAAATTCGTCCGAAGGATACAGAACATGGGGAGCTCAATATTTCAAAAGGTTGTACGTGGAATTCCAGCCGCTGAATTTAATAGCTTTTTATATCACCGTAAATATAATTATGCCTTCTACAAATATGTCGCTTGATGTATCCAGAAATTTTAAATAGTTTTTAAGTTATTACCGTGTGAAAATCCTCAGCGCTTAACATGCACCAGGTCTACCCGTCGTTGGTCATGTCCGCACGCTTATAAGTCAATCAATATGTTTATTTTCTAACACAGATAATACAGATTATAGTATAAATATATATATATATATATATACACACCTATATATATATATATATATATACACCTGTATATATATATATATAGTAGCGCCAACTAGAGTGAAAGGAATACACCGTAGCTCTGCACAATCAGACACCACCAATAAGGTAATAATGGGTTATTGTGGATTCTTATATGAGCGATAGACAAACAGTCGTCAGAACATGGCGGACACAATCAACACAAGCTTTATCTCCGCTAGTCCCTCTGACCGTTAGGCGGCGTAGCTGTCTAGTCATAAACATAGTCGTGTTGACGTGATTTATTTTCTCCGTGTTCGTTTGTTCATTTTCTATGTGACGTAGTCGCTTAAATATTTTGGGAGTTGTCGCTCTCTGTAGTAGATCGTCGAGGTTGAACACCATCGTTCACTGGTGTGTCAGGTATCTCAGGGATTCAGCTACATCGGGGAGTTCATCGATCGGTGGCTGAGTCTAGGGTTCAGACAACTGTACTGGTACGCTTGGCGGTGGCGTAGTGTCCGGTATGTGGTCTGGGTCTTGAATCGACTCGTGTCTGTCGAACAGCGGCGACACGAGTGTTTTTTTTCGGCAGGGACGCGGTAACACTCAGTCCGCTTCACCCTGCATAACGTAGCTCTTAGTTGATTCCAGATCAACTTACGGATATTAATCCAAATACTGTCAACATTACAACCAGTTATCTGTTTCGAGCGCGTGTTTTGTTTCGGTCGGCATATATATAAACCAGATCTCCGATCACACAAATGAGGTTGTGACCAGACACCGGCATGTGTTCGCTGGTGTACTGGTCACCCTGAGTCCACATCTAACGAGCAGATAAACCCCTGTTGCGGACACGGGAATTCAGAGTTGCGGTTGCGACGGCCAGTGTGACGTGTGTAACGGCTCCGCCACTTGGTTGTTACAGGAGAAATTCACCCTCGAGTTCCGAACGGACTTCTCTGCCTCTGGGTTTTTATTCGGCTTCTTCGCGCGTCCCAGCTCGACTGTTATGCGATGTCGGGAGAGAAGTTCGTCGTTGTCGAGTGAGGCGAATCCTGGCGCTGGGTCGGTTCGTATGACTGTGGGAGGGCCATCGAGCGGTTTCAACCCTATGTAGAGCGTTATCAAAGCATCTCGTAGAGTCTCGCGGCGTTCATTTTCGATGATGCACGTCACGGTGTACGAAGTTACGCATTCTCGCAATACCAAGATCAACTGTCGCTCCCGCTTGATGACATCAGCAGCGTAGGAAATTCCTACGACTTCTGGGGCGTCATTCGTTGATTGAGGTATCGTTGTGTGAGGGACGTTACGCAGTGATGCGCAGTGGTGAGAACTTCGTGCGGCTGTCTCGATCGCCTTGTCAAGGTCGAGTGCATATAGGTATCGGTGCATCACTTGTTTCAATTACTAGGAGGAAGGGTGATCTAACTGGACTGGTCACGCCGATCTGCTAGTGAACGGAAGTGCAGCTTTGCCGGATGTTACATATTGAGCAGTTATACAGACAGAGTCTTCCAATCGCCTAACGAATGTGCAGATTTGACAGTGCTGGTCAGTACACGTGGATGCGTTGCGACACGCGAAGTCGGATGGAATGTTAGCTGGTCCTGCTAGGTGTCAAATAGATGCCTGATATCTGCTGACAACTGACAATAATGGATACACACGTGGACTGACTGAGAATTCTCCGCGGCAGAGTTTCTCGTGTGCTTGTACGCATGCTGTCGGCATGACAAACTGTGGCTCCTATGCCGCACTGTTTCATTGATGCGTCGGTTACGATCCACAACTCATCTTCCGGTCGTGGCAAATTTATTGTTTTGTTTGTTCGTAGTTTGTCCTGTGTGCGTTTAAACGCTTCGGGTAGCGTGTCTGTCCACTCTATGCGGTCGTTCGACTGGCGTCTGGCTGTCACGCTATCGAGAGGATCAAGTAGTGTCGAACATCCGGAGACGACTCGTGCCAACATCTTGTATTTTCTGACGAATGAGCGCATGGCTTTCCCTGTCACGGGCGTGTCGCAACTGGCTAGTGTGATGATGCGGTGTGGGCTGGCCTTGATGGTGCCTAGATGCCACACCCAACAGAGTATTACTGTGGTTGTTGGGCGTACAGTCGTCTTTGCGGCGGATAAACGGAGTCCGCTGTTGGCGATGCACTATAGTAATCTTTTGAAGTTTCGTTGGAGTTTTGTGATGACATTTCCCCCGCAATAAATGTCGTCTGCACCGTCAAGTATGTCGATAACCTGTCGTGCTTTGGCCATTATAGCGACGGTCTTTTTTCTGGTAAGAGTATGTATTAGCTCAGAAAATGACGAAAGTTGCTACGTCCAGCTTGTTTACATAGTGGGCACACCCTGGTGCTTGTCGAACGTCGGGTATATGCATGTGGGCCTGGCGTACGTTTTGGCACTGATGGTCTGACTTGAACGAATGTTTTATGGTCGCATAGCTGTGGCGTCTTCTGAAGATCTGAATTCGTATAGGAAAGACGTTAAAACGCCTTCGATATTTCAGGCATGATTTATGCTAATGTGTGAGTACGCAATTCGGTGCCATATCTCTGTTTGACGAGTTTCGGCAAATCTGATTGGATGAGCTGCAACCAGGTCAGGACTACGACATTTTCCATTGTTGGTGTTATCTCTTCATATTCTGTGATATGTTTATCATGGTGTAAGAATTTGCCTTCAGATCTGAGCAGATTGTCTTTGACGAAGGTGACCAAACGTTTGGTAAAAGTCCTCTGGCTCGAGGCGTATGCCAGTGAAATCGATGCAGTAGGCGCCTGTGGATTGGAAACCGTAACGTAGTCTAATGACTTGACAGATTGCTGCGAATGAGGTGGAACTTTTGACTATTGTATTTCTTGAGATGATGGGGCAGTAATATGTGATTTGGCCAAGCATGAGTTTCATTATGATCGACACAAATCAACCGGATCTTTCGTGAATCACTAAGAAAGTTCAATTTATATTTGAGTCCAATAAAACGAACTTCATTTGCTTATACATTTTTGACCTTGCTATTACAAATAGGTCGAATAATGTATATTACCTTTTCAATTGTAGTCAATTAAGTAACATTTGTATATGCCTGATGTAGCCTGTTTAGGGCAGATTTCACTTCATGGAAGTGGTAATGATCAACAATTATTAAACTACAAACTATACCGATGACAGTGACGTCGTTTGTCATGTTTCTTATGTAGCTTGTCATCCATGGGAATTGTTAAAATAATCCGAAGTTATTATTAACACAATGTCCTTTGTTACAATAATTATTACGCCCGACAAACTAAAGACGACCAGTGAAACAGGAATTGTGAAAAACAGACATAGCCTAATTGTGTTGTTTATAATATAATATTCGCAGTACGAACCTGCATGCACTAATGTGGGTGGACACGCTCTGATCATGTGTCAGGTCATCAGCTAGCGGTCACTAAATATTTGATGTGACAAGGTGGGTACAGCGGTGACACAACAACTTAGTAGTGCAAGTGGCCGCCTGTACAGCGGGACGCAGTTTCCTTGGCTACAGCGAGACGCCGTCGTTAGATCAGTCGTCTCTCTTGTACAGGCAACCAAACAGTCCCTCGCACCATGTTGTCCGCAGGGAAGGCTGGATAGCTACACCGAACACTGCTGCAGGTACGTGTGTGTTTGACATGGTATACGCAGTGACTAAAGTTGCGTGTGTCGGCCACACCGTTGAGTATATACTTATCTGCCCGCCAACCGTGAGTACAGACACATGTGTCGGCCACACCGTGAGTACAGACACATGTGTCGGCCACACCGTGAGTACAGACACATGTGTCGGCCACAATGTGAGTACAGACTCATGTGTCGGCCACACCGTGAGTATAGACTCATATGTCGGCCACACCGTGTGTACAGACTTATGTGTCGGCCACACCGTGAGTACAGACACATGTGTCGGCCACACCGCTAGTACAGACTCATGTGTCGGCCACGCCGTGAGTACAGACTCATGTGTCGGCCACACCGTGAGTACAGACTCATGTGTCGGCCACACCGTGAGTACAGACACAAGTGTCGGCCACACCGTGAGTACAGACACATGTGTCGGCCACATCGTGAGTACAGACACATGTGTCGGCCACACCGTGAGTACAGACTCGTGTGTCGGCAACAAGGTGAGTACAGACTCATGTGTCGGCCACACCGTGAGTACAGACACATGTGTCGGCCACACCGTGAGTACAGACACATGTGTCGGCCACACCGTGAGTACAGACTCGTGTGTCGGCAACAAGGTGAGTACAGACTCATGTGTCGGCCACACCGTGAGTACAGACACATGTGTCGGCCACACCGTTAGTACAGACTCATGTGTCGGCCACGCCGTGAGTACAGACTCATGTGTCGGCCACACCGTGAGTACAGACTCATGTGTCGGCCACACCGTGAATACAGACACATACGGCCACACCGTGAGTACAGACTCGTGTGTCGGCCACAGGGTGAGTACAGACCCATGTGTCGGCCACACCGTGAGTACAGACTCATATGTCGGCCACACCGTGTGTACAGACTCATATGTCGGCCACACTGTGTGTACAGACTTATGTGTCGGCCACACCGTGAGTACAGACACATGTGTCGGCCACACCGTTAGTACAGACTCATGTGTCGGCCACGCCGTGAGTACAGACTCATGTGTCGGCCACACCGTGAGTACAGACTCATGTGTCGGCCACACCGTGAATACAGACACATACGGCCACACCGTGAGTACAGACTCGTGTGTCGGCCACAAGGTGAGTACAGACCCATGTGTCGGCCACACCGTGAGTACAGACTCATATGTCGGCCACACCCTGTGTACAGACTTATGTGTCGGCCACACCGTGAGTACAGACACATGTGTCGGCCACACCGTTAGTACAGACTCATGTGTCGGCCACGCCGTGAGTACAGACTCATGTGTCGGCCACACCGTGAGTACAGACACATGTGTCGACCACACCGTGAGTACAGACACATGTGTCGACCACACCGTGAATACAGACACATGTATCGGCCACGCCGTGAGTACAGACTCATGTGTCGGCCACACCGTGAGTACAGACTCATATGTCGGCCACACCGTTAGTACAGACTCGTGTGTCTGCCACACCGTGAGTACAGACTCATGTGTCGGCCACACCGTGAGTACAGACTCGTGTGTCTGCCACACCGTGAGTACAGACTCATATGTCGGCCACACCGTGAGTACAGACATATATGCAGGCAACATAGTAAGTTAAAACTCACGTGGCTGTCACATCTTGCGTTGAGACTCACGTCGGCCACACAGTGAGGAAAGAGTCATGTGTGGGCCACACAGTGAGGAAAGAGTCATGTGTTGGCCACGCAGTGAGGAAAGAGTCGTGTGTCGGCCACACAGCGAGGAAAGATTCATGTGTGGGCCACAGTATAAACTGGTATATCGAACCCATCGTGAGTTCATATACACGTGTATAAGCCACAGCGTCAGTACAGTCTCGTGTTGGGCGCGTTAATACAGTAGAAGTAGGGAATCATTCACAATTGGGAAGATCAAGTTCGACAGTTCGTCCAATTTCCCACGTTGTACTAGTCCACTCAACTCGATGTAGCTAGCAACATCATTCATTTTCATGACTACATCTGCGTTGAATACATCGTGAAGGCATTTAATGCGTGATACGTAAGATTATATATTTAAGATTGTATGTGATTGTTTAGTCGATGTTGGGATTGCATCCCCAGTCGGTGAAGGATGGGGTGGTCTTCCACATGATATTCTTAGGCGGCCTTAATGTGAATATGGTTAGAGTAAACGTTTACAAGTTTATGTTTTATGCTTTCAGTACTAGTCAACATTAAACTTACATTAAAACAAGTCTGTATGCATGTGGTTATGTGTGTATGAGAGAGAGAAAGGGCGAGCGAGTGAGCGTGAGGGAGAGAGAGAGAGGAAATAAAATGTGTGTGTGTTCGCGCGAGCACGCGAAAGAGAGAGACATAGCGAAAGAGAGAGCAAGAGAGGGAGAGCAGAGAGACAGAGACAGAGACAGAGAGAAAGAGAGAGAGAGGGGAAATATAGAGTGTGTGTGCGACAGAGAAAGACATAGCAAAAGTGAGAACAAGAGAGGGAGAGCACAGAGATAGAGAGAGAGAGAGAGAGAGAGAGAGAGAGAGAGAGAGAGAGAGAGAGAGAGAGAGAGAGAGAGAGAGAGAGAGAGAGAGAGAGAGAGAGAGAGAGAGAGAGAGAGAGAGAGAGAGAGAGAGAGAGAGAGAGAGAGAGAGAGAGAGAGAGAGAGAGAGAGAGAGAGAGAGAGAGGGGGGAGAGAATGAGAGAGCGTGCGTGCGTGCGTGCGTGCGACAGCCGCACAAAGACATACCCATAGACGGAGAGAAGTGCATTGCAATGGTTCCCACAAGTAACGAGTAAAAAACAAGTTAATGGAAAAGTTGCCTACGACCAAATTTACATTTCGCAATTGACAAATCATTAAGTTTAAACAAATGTTTGGTTTCAGCATTGGTCCCGAAGTCACAACATTGTGTGATTATGTAAGTTTACTTTCATAACCCGGAACAATACAGAGCGTCTTTATATGACCTTCGTAACGCTATGTTTTTTTGCAGTTCGGTAATCCTAAAAATGAGCGGCATGTCGTTTCGTAGTGATGTGAGCGATCATCATTCAGTCTCTCAGCTGTATTATATTAGGTCGATTAGCGCAGTCTCTCTGTTAACATGCTCAATCAAGGGGCGGACTGTGCAATTATGTTATTTCTATAGTTGGCAATTAGCTGGTAGAACCCTTACGGTATTGGTTACACTACGCGTGCGAAATAAGTAAGTATATTACGATTCACAACCGCAATACTCCATACAGTAATGTACAATTACATGTAATGTACCCGCGTACAGTGCGTTGTACATCCATCGACATCGATACGTGTAGTATTCATGACAGCCGTAAGCGCACATGCCTGCTTAATAGCATTATTTAAAATGCATACCGAGAGCTGAACAATTAATGCGGGTAATATCATTTGGATATCGTAACTGGTTTCACATCACGTATCGCCCTTTTTAGCATTGTCACAACTACCTTCCGTTCTGGTACTGTAAAAAAACACACCGGGCGTAACTTATTAACAATGTTATACACGAGACAGGTGACAATGGGTGTATAAGTCGGTCGTCATGTTTGATTATGTGTTACACAATGTGCTACGTTGGGTCGTTAACTACTACTAGATTTATATATTATTGTGGCGTATTAAAGTAAGTAAACACTGAACATTGGAGGTATCGCTACGAGGTGGCATGTTGTGTACCCCATCGTTTTCGAAATTGCCGCCATGTTACTTATCTGGGAAATAGAACAAAACGATTGCCACTCTGGATGCAAACCGGCCAACCAATGGGTGCGTTGTTGACAGTAGGAAATTGCTGCACCACGCATGTTCAATGTGCCGTCGGTTGCGATAGGCCGTGCTGTGGGTGTCCGTGTACAGGCAGCCATTGATGTCGGCACACCTATAGGACTACGACTTCATTTCATAATAATACAACTAAACATATTGATGTTTCATCATTCTAAATTTATTTTAAAATAAATTGGAAATATTATTTAAGGCTTACTTGTTTTTATTACTTGATGTTTATATTTATTTTATATATTAATTAACGTTCTTTAGCTAAATGATGTTGGTATTTATCATATAAAATAATGCATTTATGTATGCTTAATCGTTTGGTGTTTATTATATTGTAATATATTGTATTTGAAATGCGTGGTATTTGTATTGTTTTTATTTATTCGTTTTGTTGGCACATCGCTACGGACACTAACGTATGTGGCGCTATTTAAACAGAAATCATAACTGCAATTTCTCTTTTTGCACCAAACGTGGCTGAATTCTTCCTACGAATTGCGATTTGGTGTGCAGCTGGGTGTAAGGGGAGAGAGGCGAATGTAGAGGTTTGAGTCGGTTTAAAATATGTATAGCGCTATGTTAGATTATTAATTTAGTGTGTGTCAGTGCAGCTAGCTTGCTTGTGCCTGTGTCTCTACCGTGCAGTGCACATTACAAACGACCTGTTGCAAAACGTTTAGTGAGTGAAATTTATATTAATCCGGATTCATGACGTGCGGAAACGAGTCCATGAATTTCAATTGTCAACCCCATCGAGGATAATTTTTAATTCACTAAACATAGGTTTTGAACAGTGAAGGCACATTTGTAGAGTTGGCACTTCTCCTGCGAACATTTCTACTAGCTAGTTGTCAATGTATGGATGCGTCCGTGGCGCAAGGGTTCGTATGTGCGAATAGAGAATCAGGTTTGTTTTAGCGGTAGATGGAGCAGGGTATTTTGGTGACAACATTGTCGATGACATGATTTGCATCAAATACGTTTTCGTTTCGGTTTTGCTTTCCAGTAAATGCCCACCATTATCTAGCTGATTATTTTAGCTTTGGGACTTTACATAATGAGATACCAGCTCAATTAGGCCACGACAGGTTTTTTCCTGCATTTACGTTCGTGACAGAGACACCATATATAAGGACCCAACAACGACATAGGCAACGTAGCATGAACGAAATTTTCCAAGTTTTGACACTGCAGCCGAACCAGTACCGAACCACCGCCCGGCGGCACCATGGTTCGAAACCCAGTTCTAAGCACTCGACCACAGCGGCCCACTCGGGAATTGCTCCCCAAAGATCTGTAGGCCTCCGATAACTAAACCCACGATGCAACCAGTGTAAAATGTCCAGCTGTATCCCAAAGCGTTTTACAGAAACAACTCCAAATACACTTTCTCCCGATTTGTTGACGGTCATGACAAGCCAACAATTAAACATATATGTAAAAACATGTGTGTTGAGCTTAGGTTGACATGTAGCTTAAATAAAAATGTACTTACTGGAGCACAACTGGAGTGTCAGCACAGGGCGGGTTTGCGCTTCCGTATCGTTCATCGCAGCCATTTGTGTCCACGCGTCAGTTGTTCAGTGTTGCACACATGGAGTAAATTGCCTATTACTTAATTGACAATACCTGTGTTATATGATGCCGAACCCCAAGCCTTAACCGGGTGGGTGGGTGATGAAGCAATATTAAAAATGGTATTAAAGGGAGCGAGAATTGTCGGGCGTCGTAATTTGTAATACGAAGACTGCAGTGTTGAACAAATGACACTGGGACATAGTTGAACACCAAAGGGTATTGCAGTTAACTCACCCCGACTGGGCCGTATTGCCAATAAAGTTTGTTTTGAAACTTAACGTTTTTTCTTTACTATTTTAATCATTCCCCGGAATCATACATTCAAGTTGCGTGAACGTACTTATTAGCTTCAACATAGTTCGTATGGTCTTAAGAACATTATATTTATTAATAAATAAAAAATCAGGAACATATAAGATACATTATATTTGATCTTGTTTTGTGTTCCTGTCACTTCAGGTGTTCTTCTTTGCCACGAAAGATATTTGTGTTCCTGTCACTACAAGTGTTCCTCTTTGCCAGGAAGGACATTTGTATTCCTGTCATTACAAGTGTTTCACTTTGTCTGGAAGGAAACAATGAGTCCGTCGAGGGCGGCACGACCCACGTGTGTCCGACGGCAACGCTTCCTGTCCCGCTGGTCTGCGTTTGGTTACTGAAGGTCTTATACTGTGGAATCTGTGCCGCAGGTAAGAGTATTTGACGTTTACCCGAACAATATGTTTTATACGCATTGTGGTGAAACTCTGTTTGAACCTATACTAACATTTTAGCAATGACACATTAACCTCGTTGTAATTATTATTAACAAAGTCTTGGGCAGCAGCTGAAAAAATCAGTGCAGACATCACCATCTAGCGAAAAGCTAGAAG
This sequence comes from Escarpia spicata, assembly GCA_963995525.1. Classification (NCBI taxonomy): domain Eukaryota; kingdom Metazoa; phylum Annelida; class Polychaeta; order Sabellida; family Siboglinidae; genus Escarpia; species Escarpia spicata. Next base: position 64,582,346 of record OZ023207.1, on the reverse strand, counting down.
ACGTCAGCAGTTTTAAATGTCTTGGAGCGACCTAGTCTCAGGATGGTAGCTGTACCGCAGACGTACATATCAGGATCGCCTGAGCAACGGCAATCATGCCAAAGTTGGGCAGGATCTGGAGAAGTAGTAATATATGCTTCACAACCAAGTTTAGTTTTTTTTCTTCAGATCACTTGTACTGTACATATTTCTGTACGGCTGTGTGTCGTGGACATTCCTGTACTGTACATATTTCTGTACGGATGTGTGTCGTGGACATTCTTGTACTGTACATATTTCTGTACGGCTGTGTGTCGTGGACATTCCATGATCATATAGAGACAAAATATTAAATCTTCGAAACGAAGTTTTGGAGGAAGCTATTCCATATCCAATAAATATATGATGAGCAAGAACGAATCCAACGGTGTGCCCACACAAACCTCTACTGGCAACTGTCAAGAGAAGACAACTGACATGGTTTGGGCACGTAGCAAGACACGCCAGCCTCCCGAACGCGATTCGTTAGGGCATCGTTGAGGGCAGACGCCGCCGCGGACGGCAGAGAAATGTTGGTTTGACAATGTCAAAGAGTGGCCGGCTCTCTCCGTGCCAGAGCTCTTCACCGTTGCCACTTACAGGCAAGAATGGCGAAATCTCACAGCTCCAGCGTCCCTTATGTTCCCCAGACGACCGAGTCGGTTAAGGGACTAAGTAAGTAAGTAATATGTACATGATATATTCCGCCATACATCAACCCGCATATTTTGTATAACTAACAAGTTGTACAACATTGTAATCAACATATATGGTGCGTTCGGTTAAATATACCAATCTAGTCTAGGCATTCTATGACAACAAAATGGGTCTACCTCAAACTAATTACAACAAAATGTTTTGTTGTTTCTTACCCAGAATGGTGTCCTTAACGGCAAAGAAAAAGTACTAAGAAATCCTAGCCATGGAACACCCGTAAAAGATCGAAAAACAAAATGGCCGCCAGAAGCATATTATTGCTCACAACTATGGTTCTAAGTGAGGTAGATTTATGATTTAATATATAATTCTAATGTTTTCGACATCACAAAATCCGATAGATATACTATAAATTTCGTTTGAATGTTTTGTCAAGGTGAATGGTGTAAAGTCAAGGTCATCCAATGGTATATGATGCTGCAAAAACCCAAATACTGATTTCTTACATTCAAATATTCACTATATCTTTGAAAACAACATGCCTGCAACATGTTATGTGGTACTTAAAGAAACATATGCATACTTGCGTTATATAATGATAGGTGAACAGGCTGGATTCAGAACAACGCAACAGTCACTATCAATAGGAGAAGCTTAGGCCTATTTAGAATGGCGTACAACTGCTTTATCTTGACGAACCGAGCACGTTTTGATAAATGCATGAAACTTGGCACATAGTTAGAAGTTATCAAGAAAAAAATATTTATACCCCGGGGCATCTCGGAATTGACCTGGACGCCATTGGTAGCCATTTAAAAATTGCCGCTAAAATTAATAATCCTGAGATTATGAGAACTGCATCACATGCAACCGTTATCTTGTGCTTATCATATAGGTTTTCGGGGTATTGATTTCAAATGTGTTATTGGTTACCTTGTCCAATATTCACATCCGCTATTTTTAAAGATGGCAACAGTCGATACCATTGTCTCTATATTTTATGAACTACGCCACCCAGAGCCGCAGTGTCGGTGTCAGAATAGCGACGCGTGGACATCCATTTAAATTTATTCAAATATTTTGCATTTGACTTTCATCCGATATCCATAGGTGACTTTTAAAGATGGCGGCTGTAAACAAATGTAGGTTTATATTTAGAAAAGGTATTTGATACTTACTTTTATGGTGCTTCACATTTCCCGCCACATTGGTACAATTCAGTGCAGCACAGTTCCGCCTTTCTGCATGTGCAGGTGTTCGGCTTGCTGCCTTTCAGACACCCACACTTCAGCAGTACTAGCCAGGCTTGCGCTAATGTTGTCCTCAAGAGTGTCTGACTCTCTCCTCGAGATGTCCACCCCCATTCCTTTGGAGACAGGATGTCTGGCACTGGATAAATTAGGCTTGTTGTCCTCTAACTGCAACCTCCTTGGTGATCGGCACGCTTGGTGCGCTGAAGCAATGCGGCCGGTGTCGGTGGAAGGTGACTGATTTATCTTCCTTTACGGGTGAACAGTTGCCTTCTAGTTTCATTCACATTCATTTGACAGCTTGTTCCGTCGTGCATCAGCACGGCGAACCTCTCGCAGATTTACATTACATATTTTCTATTCTCATCAAACTGCCAAGTGCAGTCAGGGACTGGATTTTATCGGATAATGTGTTTTGGGAGGTGCCATCTATACACCTGGTGGACTTAGATGTCGGAGAAGGTAAACATTTTAATATTTTAAATCACTATCCCTCAAACCTGCATTTTGGCATGAACGTTAATGTTCTGTGTGGCGTATTTCTTAAGATATGGAAACATTTGTCTTGGTGGGCATCATATTTAACATGGATGATGCTAATGTCAGCGAAGGTCAAATAAAGCATTTTTTTAGACATTTGAGGTCGCAGTCCGACCACCTATTTTTTTTATTTCAACATGAATGCACTATGTTGATTGTCCCCCCTGTTAGTATATACATCTGTCGGCGGAGTATGCGGATAAATCCCCAGAGGTCAACGGCTACGAAGGCGGGAGATGGAAAGGCCTGGTGTCGGGCCAAGGGCGCATCAAGGATGTAGAATGATAAGCGGCCAGAACCGTCCAGAAAGCAATGGCAAACTACTGGAATATACACTGCCGAAAACCGGGATAAAATCATGATTGCAAAGATAATCGATATGGGACTCGGTGGTGAGTCCCCCAAGCCAGAAGAGTCCCTAACGGCTATTGGGGAAGAGCCAAAAGCAACCGGGAGTACTACTCAAGCTGATCAAGACAATTTGCTCGACTGTGCGGAGAAGAGAAAGATGTTAGGTGGATGACTAAAAAACAAAACGAGAATAACAACTTGGAATGTCCGCAGCATGGCGGCTGGAAAAATGGATAATGTTATAGAAGAAGCGAAACAAAACAAGATAAGTGTCTTAGGAATAGCAGAACACAGATGGGCGGGACAAGGTAATTTTACATCACACGCAGGAGGAAAATTCATATACTCCGGACAAGCAAAGGCAGGACATGGAGGCGTAGCAATATACCTGAGTAAACAAATAGCAAATACAGTACTTGGATACAAACCAGTAAACAACAACAGCAAAAGTGGAATAAATAGAAGCTTTTTATACTAATTTGCAAGGTGAAATAGACGAATCCAAGAAATCGGACATCACCATTGCCATGGGTGATTTTAACTCCAAAGTAGGACAAAGACAAGACGAGATAGAACGAGGAAAATAAGAAAATTTGGATTAGGAGAGAGAAACGAAAGGGGAGAACGACTTGTTGAGTTCGCCATCGCTAATAACCTCAACAATTTCTCAAATCACCCTAGAAGAATCTACACGTGGATATCGCCAGATGGAAAGACTAAAAATCAGATAGACTACATCATGATACAAAAGAGATGGATATCAGCAATAAGAGGTGCAAGAACACTACCAGGAGCAGACTGTGGATCTGATCATGAACTACTGATGGCAGAGATGAAACTTAAGTTGAAAGTGAAAAAAGGAGTGACAACAACACAGAGATATGATGTAGAAAATCTGACAGACGAATACACAGTATCTGTGAAGAATCGATTTTAAACTTTACTAACAATGACAGAAGAGAAAGAACCAGAAGAAATTGCAAATGATATCAAGACAACTTTCCGAGAAGAAGCGGAAAAACACCTACGTAAGAGAGAGAGGAAACACCAACCCTGGATCAGTATAGATACCTTAAAGAAAATAGCAGAAAGGAAAGAGCTTAAGAAACGCAAAAACGAGGAATCGATCAGATTAAGGTATAATGAGATGAACAAATTAATCAAAAACTCTTCAAATGGGACAAACCAAAGTATATTGAAGCCAAGTGTAAGAAAATAGAGGACTGTATGGCAGAAAACCGAAACCAAGAAATGTTTAAAGAAATAAAGAACATGACAGGTAAATTCCAGCCCAGGCTCGGTGTCATCAAAGATAAAAATGGGAAAACTCTGACTGATGCAGAAGACATAGCCAAAAGATGGAAAGAATAGTGTGAAAATATATACGCACGAGATGGAGACAACAAAGATCCCCCTGATTTGGGAAACGAAGACCAAGACGAGGACGATCTCGAACCAATAAGAGATGAGGTGAAATAGGCCATTACTAGTCTAAAAGATGGGAAAAGCCCTGGGTGCGACAACATACAGGCAGAAATGAAAAAAGCAGCGGAAGAAGAAGAAATATACATATACCATGCACTGCGTAAGAAAATATGGAAGAGTGGAAAATGGCCAGACGACTGGAAGAAAGCAATATACATCCCACTACCAAAGAAAGGAGACCTACAGCTATGCTCCAAATATAGATCCATATCACTCATTATCCATGCAAGCAAAATATTGCTGAAAATCATAATGAAAAGAATTCAAGATAAAATGGAAATGGAAGTGAGCAGTACACAGGCAGCCTTAAAAAAACAGAGGCACATGGGACCACATATTCAATCTGAGAATGTTGATTCAGAAATTCAGAGAGATAAATAATTATCTAAGAAAGTGCTTCATCGACTATTCCAAGGCTTTCGACTGTGTGAATCATCAGATGATGTGGAAAACGCTCAGTGACATGAACTTCCACCCAAAGATAATCGCCCTCTTGAAATCACTTTATAGCAACCAACAAGCAGTAGTCAGGCTGGAAAACATAACTACAGAAACTTTTACAGTGGGAAAAGGAGTAAGACAAGGGTGTATTGTATCGCTATACCTTTTAAATCTCTACACAGAAGACATAATGAGAGATGTAGAATTAGATGACAGAAGTACAAGATGCGATGAAGTGAATATTCATGGACATAGAATCAGAGACCTACGATACGCAGACGATACCGCACTCCTGTCCACTACAACAATCGGCCTAACAAACCTAATCATGTCGGTAAAAGAACACAGTGAGAAAAAGGGCTTGTTACTTAATGTGAAGAAAACAAAGATCATGGACACTGACAAATGCATTGACAAAACAGAAATTACAATAAACGCGGAGCAAGTTGAAAATATGAACCTCTACGAATACCTTGGAGCAAGACTACAAGGAGACGGCAAGACATCATCAGAGATCAGAAGAAGAACAGCCATAGCAACGCAGAAACTAAATAATCTGAAAAATGTATGGAAAGGACAAAACATACCAACAAAGATAAGAATTTTTAAAACTTTTCCCAACAGCTCTATACGGAAGCGAAACGTGGACAATGAACAAAGAAGACATGAGAAGAATACAAGCGTTTGAGATTAAATGTTACAGAAAAGTCCTAAGAGTACCATGGATAACAAGAACAACCAATGAAGAGATTCTTAAAAAAATAGACATAAAGAACTGTCAACTAGTGAATAGAATAAAAGGACTAAAACTGAGTTATTTGTTGGCTTCATCAATAGACATAATTCCTCAGAGAAAACAGTCCTAGAAGGCAAAGTGGAGGGGAAGAGAGGAAGGGGAAGACCAAGGAGAAGATGGGAGCAGGACATCAGCGACTGGTTGGAAGACGACATCGTGAGAGCAGGGAGACGAACGGCAGACAGAGCAGCGTATCGTGGGATCATATGGGCAGCTACGTCTCGCTGAGATATGCTGAACTGAAGAAGAATGTACTACGTGACGCAGTTCTTGAGATATGAGGACATTGATTTTTACGTCCGCCAGTTTGTTTAAATGCATGACATGTAAGTCTGACAAAGTTAAAAGTAGCATATATGAAATTATTACCCATGTATACCTATATTTTGGCATACAAATAACAGGTATATATGACATAGTTCTCAAGGTATGTAATAATTGGTTTAACGGCCGCCATTTTCTAAAAATGGCAGTTATGAATGTCAAAAAAGGTAAAATGCAAATTGTTTGAGTAATTTTAAACTATTGTCTACCCTACTTAATTTTGACACCAACAATACGGCTGTGGGTGGCGTAGGATATATGGACAACAGTCTACATGGCCGCCACCTCTAAAACGTGAACGTCGGAAAAGATCACAAAAACACATTTGAAATCAAGATCCCGAAAACCTATATTTTGAACACAAAATGACGGTTGCATGTAACGCAGTTCTCAAGATATGAGGATTATTAGTTTTGATGGCTATTTTAAAATGACCACAAATGACGTCCATGGTAAATTCAGAGATGCATTTTTGTCTTGACAACTTCTATCTATGTGCCTAGTTTTGTGCTTTTACCACAAAAGTCCACGATTCGTCAAAATAATAAAATAGACGCCTCCCGTGGATAGTAACGTTGGCATTTGTGTGAATCCAGTCTGTTCACCTCTCTCTATATATAACGTATGCATGCATAACATACTTACTTATGTCCTTCGCTCCATGCGGAGTATAGGCCATCGACGGCGACTCTCCAGCGCACAAGACTTTGGGCAATCTTCTCTATTTCTTTCCAGGTGTACTCGTTTGTAATTCTGCAGCCGTGTATCTTTGCCATGTGTTTTTTGGCCTTCCTCGCCTTCTTTTTCTTAAGGATTTCTCGTCAGAGACTGTCTTGTGATGGTTGTTGTTGGCTTTCTCAGTGTGTGTCCAGTCCAACCCCATTTTCTCCTCAGGATCTGCATGGCGACGGGCTCTCTCTAGTCCTTTCCCATGGCTCCTAGTTTCTGATTTTGTCTTGCCATTTTATGCGTCGAATTCGTCACAGATATCGGTTAAGGAAAGGTCTGGATTTTGCCTAGTGGTGTCTTTGTTATACTCCATATACGTATGCATATGTTTCTCCAATTAGCACATAATATGTTGCAGACAAGTTGTCATCAAAGATACAGTGAATACTTAAAAATGTGAAATCAATATTTGCGTTTTGGCAGCATCATATAGCATTGAATGATATTGATTTTATACCATTGACCAAGAAAGAATATCCAAACGAAATTTAGATAATATTTATTGGATTTTGCGATGTCAAAAACATTAGAATCAGATTTTAAATCATAAATATACCTTACTTAGAACCATAGTTATTGGCAATAATATACTTTTGGCGGCCATTTTGTTTTTCGATGTTTAGGGATGTTCCCTGGCTAGGATTTCTTGGGAGTTTTTCTAGGCTGTTAAGGACGTTAATCTTGGTCAGAAACAACAATAATACTTTCGTTGCAATTAGCTGGAGGTAAAATTATATCTTTCCTGGTCTGATCATGACTTATGTGTAACTTAACTTACGATATTGTATACAAATACATTATAATGTTTTAAGTTGAGTCGGGATATCTGTGTCATTCATTTAGCTTGGGACACTGCAGCATTGCCCTGGCTGGTCTACAGTGCGGTGTAGTATTGGATGGTGCTCTCTCCCTTTACTGCTGCAGATGAGATGAAGCTCTGTTAGGTTCTGGTTGGGACAGACGACACAATTTGGAAGGTTCCTGTCAACACAACAGCAACACTTCCGGAGTTCGCCCCAGCTAAACCGTTCATCTCTGAAAGTATGCGGCGGTTTATCATTCCAAAAAACAGTCTTCACATCTTTGTATAATATATAGAGATGTGAGCAATTTTATGAGCAATTTCATATCTTAGCTACAGAATACATTCGAAGCGGTTATTAGCTTTCTAGTGACGTTCACATATAAAATTACTAGCCGCTAGAGGAGAGTTTTTGCTACTGGTTGCTAGGCGAACCCTATGTGAATAGAGTGTCAATGCGCGTGTAACATTGGAAACAAATATCCACTATGTGGCTTATTAACAAATGCATGTAAGCGATTTTCAATGCAAATACAAATGTTTCGCTTGATTTAAATGCACATGCCAATGTCATTTTCCAGGAATGAACTCAAATGCAAATGCAGTTGTTTTGGCTACACATATGCAAATGCATTTGAATGAATTTAAAATGTTTTACCTGGCTTTATATTAACGTTCTGTTTTATTTGGAGAAACAACATAATGTATAAATGCATTATTAATTCATTTAATAATACAGGAGTGCTTGACTATTGTAACCACAATGTCCCGCTACATAATACACAAAAGTCCCACTACGTGATTATGTATGTAAAATCATACACTAGACATGTCGTGAACTTATGGATGTGAACCTAACAACATTAATTATAACAAAAACGCGCGTGCATTTGAATCGGATTTGACTGTGCATTTGACAACTCAAATGTTAGAGGATCGCATTAAGTTGCGAATGCAAACGTTTAAGGTACGCATTCAAATGCAAATTCAAATGGATTTGCAATTTCACGGAGGCATTTGAATGTGAATTGAAATGCACTATATTCAAATCCGCAGTCAAATGTATTTGCATTTGTAAAAAGCCTGCCAGGTGCACAACATCAGCAAATTATAATATATAAATGGTACTATCGTCGCCATCAGAAACTATGTCATATCGACTGTAGTGTATATACAACAGTGACATTTACCATTTTGTTTGCGCATTTTTTCTTTCAGCCCGAAATATAAATGCGATTGACGTGGACGAGATGCACGGTTATATATATTGGTCTTCGGCAAGGGCCATCGAACGCGCTCTTCTTGATGGAACAGCGACAGTAACCTTAAAGTCAGGTATACCATTCACTCACTACGATGTGCAAAAAGAAGGTAGGTATATATATATATCTATATATATATATATATATATATATTTGGCAGAGGATAGCGCAAGACAGACAGATCTGGAAACGACATGCTAACGGCTTCCCCCAACTACGGTACACTACGGCTGCACAATGAAGATGGTGATGATATATATATATATATATATAGTCTCAATCGTGTATGCCTTTCTCTTCCTTTTCCTTGTCTTAGTTTTACCTGTCTCACCTGACACCATATATTTCATATAATGAAAAGTTTAATACTTCTTATCGATTTTTATCTTGATGCGTATCTGAGCTTGCTTGCCAGGGCCATAGGCGCAAATTGCGTAGCTTCATTATCATTACTATTAGTATCATTATTATCAGTATAACAACATTGCATTACTTAAAGTAGTTGTATAAAGGAAACAACATAACACACATTATTTACTCAACGGTATTTCATTGGTTAATACATGTAGATTGTTGCGCGCCGTTAAATTTCCGTAATTTTTGAAATAGTCTTGACGCTGTAAGTAGCATGACATGCTTATAGAGAACATGAAACATGATGATAGTTACAAGGCTACTGGATGGGTCACAACTCCTCTTTGGACACGGTTCCTAAACTTATCCATAGTTTTACAATAAACCCAAACTCAATGATACATGATAACAGGTCGGACTGTGCTTGTTGTTCAGAACAGTAAGATCCTTCGGAAGATTTAATTGAAAGCAGGACATTTCCAACAGTAACTTATGAGGATATCGTGGTAATGACACCACAAAAAGAACCCTTTGAAATGGAATTTAATGAACTGAATATTACTCTGTCATATCTGAGTGCGCAGGCAAAAGTAGCACTGCAGTGGAATCAGGGGAACGAAACAGTTGACAGGCTTGCAAAAGAAGCTGGACAACTAGAAAAAGACAACAAATGTGTATTATAAACTGATGAAAAGACCATCAGCAAGACCCTGGCTGAGAGAAGATGTCGCCACCAGCACTCCAAGCACAACAGGAGTGACAGCTACTACCATCTCAGCAGAGCTGACCAGGTCATTCGGTTCAGACTCCGAACAGGACACAACACAATGAAAGCACATCTAAACAACAAAATGAGCAAAAAAGATTGGCCACTCCGAGATGTAGTGCTGTGAAACCGCCCAGATGACCAGTGAACGCCTACTACAGCATTCTCAACTGCAGGATGGCCACAGGCGGCAAGCGTTAACAGACGAACCCCCCTAAATGGGAAACTACATGGTGATATGGAGGCTTTGATGACGACGACATCATTGGTGAACGACGAAAAAGATGACACCACAAAAGTCGTGGCGCAGATGAGCGGAACCTCGGAACACTACGTCTGAGCCAAGGACTGCACCTGCGTTTACCGATGTTGAGCCAAGAAACACCGGCATACCAGTATAATATGTATACTAATTTATGTTGCATAATAAACACATAGTTGTGCTGTTCAGGATACATTCGTTCACCATTTAAACAGGTATTTCAGTGAGAGCCTGACAAACAAACAAATCAGTTAATCAATGACGACATAAATCATATGTTATTTGTTTAGGGAAGCGTAAACTTATTTCTACCGATTTTTGTTAACTGTAGCATTCACGTTCGAAAGAAATAATGTCATATTATTTTAGAAGATTTTCTGTAAGTAGAACATATGCTTAAATATGGATGTGTTTGGTGTTGAAAGACATCGGATGTGTTCAAAAATAACCATAGTAACAGGTGAGTAGTATGGAGGATACACACACGCGAAACCACGCCCCCTTTTGTATCTAGGTACGTGCATAAAAAACGTCGATTTCAAAATCGGGATCCTACTTATAAAAAAAAGATCAAAGGCTTTTTGGTAACCTGAGTGGAATCGGGATCCTAGTTATAAAAAACGTGATTGATGGCCTGTCACTTTTTGTGACTGAAAAGCGCCCTCTAGTGGTTAATAACAACGTCCTAGTTACGGCGTCCTTAGTTACGGCGTCCCTAGTTACGGGATAACGCCATCTAGCGAATAATAATAGCGTCCCTAGTTACTGTATAGAGGATACACACAGTCGAGGACACGCCCCCTTTTGTATCTAGGTACGTGCATAAAAAACGTCGATTTCAAAATCGGGATCCTACTTATAAAAAAAAGATCAAAGGCTTTTTGGTAACCTGAGTGGAATCGGGATCCTAGTTATAAAAAACGTGATTGATGGCCTGTCACTTTTTGTGACTGAAAAGCGCCCTCTAGTGGTTAATAACAACGTCCTAGTTACGGCGTCCTTAGTTACGGCGTCCCTAGTTACGGGATAACGCCATCTAGCTAATAATAATAGCGTCCCTAGTTACGTGATAACGCCATCTAGCGAATAATATAATAACAGCGTCCCTAGTTACGATACGGAGATATAGCAGAAACCAATGTGGTTATGTTAAAACCACCGTGGTTACGGTAAAACCACCGTGGGTACGAATGCACTAAACCCAGTGTGAACGAGATTAGCCGCTGTACCCTGGATAGGGCGGTAGTGGTGAAAGTTGAGACGCGGCCGGTCGGCCTAGATATGGGCGGCTGAAAATAGATCTACGGCTGGGACGCTGTTAGCCGGATTTGTAATGATGCTGAAATAAACTGGTTGGCTTTGTGGAAACAGCGCTTATGCATGCGTTTAAAAGCGATAATTAGCGGCTTGGTTTTTCGAGGTAGCGGAGTGTTAAGCGGTGGACAAATGGATGCGGAATGACGGTATGTTTATTATGCTAGCAAAACGAAACGAGTGGGATATATAATTTAAAAAAGCTGTAAGCAACGGTAAGTACTTATAGGTAATAGAAAACGAGTGAACGTGAACGGTGTAATTTATTCAGGGACAGCACGACGGTGGCGTGAAATCGGCGGTGTGCTGTCGGATTGTCCCAAGCGCGGTAGTCGCGCAGCTCGCATACGAGCTGCATTACGGCGACGTTGCAACGCTGTAGATGGATCTATTGGTGTTAATGATGGCTCATTAAAGCCATGTCTTTCGAATAGTTCATCGGCCGGTGGGGGCGTGTACCACGATCCATTCGCCCCGAGTATGGTGAAGGAAGTCATGAAGCCGTCGGGCTGATCGACTGTGGTCGGGTTGGCTATGTTAGGGTCGCTCCAGTCGGCCTCCGTCAACCCCGGCCCGGTGGCGTCCAACGAATCCTCCTCGGCCGACTCTGTAACGGCGTTAATTTCAGCCGTGGCGCTATCAAAACGAAACGAATTCCATGCATGCATTTAGCGTTTAAAAGCTGTACTCAGCGGCCTGTTAAAGCAGGATGGTTATATTCGGTGGATAGACGAATGGACGCAAAATGGTGTAAGTTATGTTTTATTAATAGAAGTCACGGTGGCGTGAGCCAGGTCTGCGTAATGTTTGCTCGAGAGCCTCGTCCCTGTCGTAGCCGAGCGGCGCGTGAGTTGTCCCCGTCAAACTGCCGTTGTAGCATTTGTTGAGCGACTGGCTGGAATTAACGGCAAGTTTTCACACGACATACAGGTTTGTTGTAGAGTGTTGTGTGTAGGCAGGTTCCTTTCCACGTCGAGGCAGGTGGATTCTGTTAAATAATGCATATGAATAATGAGGAGTTTCCCAAGAACTAAATCACTGTTATTAATATAAAAGTAAATAATAAAGAATAGTTTAATACAAGAATAGCATATAAATAATATAAAAAGTAATTAATATAAAATTTACCGATAGGATAAAAGACGAAATACCGCTGTACTAAATAAAATAAATAAAATAAAACTTACCGCTGTTCTTTGCATATGAATAATGGAGGAGAACTAAATCACTGTTATTAATATAAGAGGAGAACTAAATCAATAATTAATCAAGAATAGTAATTAATAAAGAATAGTATATTATTAATATAAAAGTAATTAATAAAGAATATAAAACTTACGGATAGGCTAAAAGACGACTTAACGCTCTACTAAATAAATAAAATAAAATAAAACTTACCGCTGATCTTTCGTGGAAGGTTGCTCAGACGTTGTGCTGGCGGTAGCCATGATTGAATGAAAATGAGCAACGACCGTTGCATGCATGCATTATTTCCTAAAGACATTTATGCGTTAAGCGCGCATGCGCGAAAATGTTAAGCGCGCATGCGCAAAAGTGAAGTAAAACATTGAAGGCAAAGAGATCAAAATGGCAATAAACGAACGTTTAAATCATAAAATGAACCGTTGTATACGCTTAGTTAGGGATCAGGCATATTGTGGAGTATTAATAATAGAGAAATTCGATGTGAAAGTCACATTTGACAACGAACGCGCTAACGTGAACGTCGAATTTTTTTCTTGGCAATAACTGAAACCGGATGGTGACGCAAGCCAGCTGTGGCGCGCGTGACGCTAATGGGGGGTAGCTTATCACGATCGGAATGTGAAGCTAGAACAATGCCATTTCAAAAACGATACACGAACTATAAAAGCATGAATTGAAGCGTTGTTTAGGATCAGTGGAGAGTAGGGATCTGTGTAGTGCCATTATATTATAGAAAATCGATGTAAATAACGTTTGTGAACGAAAAGCACTACATGACCGTTCATTTTTCTTTTTTTCTTTCCGAAAGCAAAGACATCCGAGACTAGTCAGTTATGCGTTAGGCGATTAGTAGGATCTGCTTTGTGCTGTAGGGGTGCGTGCGTAGCGATAACGAGTTGGACGTTATCATCGAGGAGGCGTACCACACATCGAACCGCCGACGTACGAGAGTCTGTACACGGTGTCGCCAACACCGCCGGAAGTGATACAACGTCAAGTCATCGCGCCGGGTCGGGGTCAGTTGGCCTTCCGCTATGAGCGGCACGCGATGTCCCCCCTCGCCGAACACCTCAGTGAGATGATTCTGGAGAGGGCGCGCGATCGATGCGGCGCTGTATCTGGTCCAGTTCGTTTCGGACTGGCTGCTAGGCACGGACTGGCGCGACTACATCAACCGCGCTCTGCTGGAGTCGACCGTCCATACGTACATTCAGCGCAGGAGCGGACTCGAATAGAACATTATGCTTGCTTTGTTTGCTATAACATTGGTTAAAAATAAAAGCCGTTGTTTTGAATGTTGTACTACGATGGCGACGCTTAATAAAACGTTGAAAATGTACTTTCCGTTCGACAGTCCCACACAGCTCCCCGAAAGTGCCACACAATTTCCTGACAGTCCCACACAGCTCCTTGACAGTAACACACCGCTCCCCGGCAGTACGTCTAACTTGTTACATGTTTGCCTTCCGTACATGGTCCAGCTTGTTACACGTCTACCTTCCATACATGTACTAGCTTTTTAATTATTTGCTATCCATACATGGTCTAGCTTGTTACATGTTTGCCTTCCATACACGGACTAGCTTGTTACATGTTTACCTTCCATACACGGTCTGGCTTGTTACATGTCTACCTTCCATACATGGTCTAGCTTCTTACATGTCTGCCTTTCATACATGGTCTAGCCTGTTACATGTCTGCCTTCCGTACATGGACTAGCTTGTTACATGTTGGCCTTCCGTACATGGGCTAGCTTGTTACATGTTTGCCTTACGTACATGGACTAGCTTGTTACATGTGTGCCTTCCATACACGAACAAGCTTGTTACATGTTTGCCTTACGTACATGGACTAACTTGTTACATGTTTGCCTTCCATACACGGACTAGCTTGTTACATGTTTGCCTTACATACATGGACTAGCTTGTTACATGTTTACCTTCCATACATGGTCTAGCTTGTTACAGGTCTGCCTTTCATACATGGTCTAGCTTGATACATGTTTCCCTTCCGTACATGGACAAGCTTGTTACATGTTTACCTTCCATACACGGACTAGCTTGTTACATGTTTACCTTCCATACACGGACTAGCTTGTTACATGTTTGCCTTCCATACACGGACTAGCTTGTTACATGTTTGCCTTCCGTACATGGTCTGGCTTGTTACATGTCTGTCTTCCATACATGGTCTAGCTTGCTACATGTTTCCCTTCCATACATGGTCTAACTTGTGACATGTTTGCCTTCCATACATGGTCTAGCTTGTTACATATTTGCATTCCATACATGATCTAGCTTGTTACATGTCTACCTTCCATATATGGTCTAGCTTGTTACATGTCTGCCTTCCGTACATGGACTAGGTTCCCTGACAGTCCCACACAGCTTCCCGACAGTCTCATACAGCTTCCGACAGTCCCACACAGCTCCATGACATTTATTTTATTTAGGTCTTATTATTTAGCAATAGACCGGTAAGTTGCCTTTTACACGAGTCCTATTAATTATCTTTATTAATTAATAAGA
Source organism: Escarpia spicata (assembly GCA_963995525.1). Classification (NCBI taxonomy): domain Eukaryota; kingdom Metazoa; phylum Annelida; class Polychaeta; order Sabellida; family Siboglinidae; genus Escarpia; species Escarpia spicata. Next base: position 64,567,261 of record OZ023207.1, on the reverse strand, counting down.
ACCTCATTAGTCATGTTTTGATTTAATTTGGGAACCTCCTCATTAGTCACAGCGATAGAGCGGTAGGTTCTGGCAGTCCCACACAGCTCCATGACAGTCCCACCCAGTTTCCGACAGTCCCACACAGCTCCATAACAGTATTACACAGCTTCCTGACAGTCCCACACAGTTCCTGGCAGTCCCACACAGCTCCCCGACAGTCACACGCAGTTCCCTGACAGTCCCACACAGCTCCCTGACAGCCCCACACAGTTTCCGACAGTCCCACACAGCTTCCCGACAGTCTCATACAGCTTCCGACAGTCCCACACAGCTCCATGACATTTATTTTATTTAGGTCTTATTATTTAGCAATAGACCGGTAAGTTGCCTTTTACACGAGTCCTATTAATTATCTTTTATTAATTAATAAGAACCTCATTAGTCATGTTTTGATTTAATTCGGGAACCTCCTCATTAGTCACAGCGATAGAGCGGTAGGTTCTGGCAGTTCCACACAGCTCCATGACAGTCCCACGCAGTTTCCGACAGTCCCACACAACTTCCCGACAGTCTCATACAGCTTCCGACATTCACACGCAGTTCCCTGACAGTCCCACACAGTTACCCGACAGTCATACACAGCTTCCCGACAGTCCCACACAGCTCCCTACCACACAATTCCCTGACAGTCCCACACAGTTCCGGTCAGTCCCACACAGCTCCCCGACAGTCTCACACAGCTCCCTGAAAGTACCACACAATTCCCTGACAGTCCCACACAGTTCCCTTACAGTCACACACAGCTCCCTGTCAGTCCCACACAGCGCCCTGACAGTCCCACACAACTCCCTGACAGTCTCACACAGTTCCGCCTGATAGTCCCAAAACTCCCGACAGTCCCACACAGCTCCCTGACAGTCACACACAGCTCCCCGGCAGTACCACACAGTTCCTGGCAGTCCCACACAGCTCCATGACATTTATTTTATTTAGTTCTTATTATTTAGCAATAGACCGGTAAGTTGCCTTTTACACGAGTCCTATTAATTATCTTTATTAATTAATAAGAACCTCATTAGTCATGTTTTGATTTAATTTGGGAACCTCCTCATTAGTCACAGCGATAGAGCGGTAGGTTCTGGCAGTCCCACACAGCTCCATGACAGTCCCACCATACACATCCCGACAGTCCCACACAGCTTCCCGACAGTCCCACACAGCTCCCTGGCTACATGTCTCCCTTCCATACATGGTCTAACTTGTGACATGTTTGCCTTCCATACATGGTCTAGCTTGTTACATGTTTGCCTTCCATACACGGACTAGGTTGTTACATATTTGCCTTCCATACATGAACTAGCTTGTTACATGTATACCTTCCATATATGGTCTAGCTTGTTACATGTTTGCCTTTCATACATGGTCTAGCCTGTTACATGTCTGCCTTCCGTACATGGACTAGGTTGTTACAGCTCCCTGACAGTCCCACACAGTTACCCGACAGACACACAAACTCCTGACTGACAGTGCCACACAGCTCCCTGACAGTCTCACACAGCTCCCTGACAGTACCACGCAGTTCCTCGTCAGTCCCATACAGGGGTTCTGTATGTATGTATGTATGTATGTATGTAGGAGCCGTCGCACCACGGCGCCGATACTCGTCTAACTCGTATAACTAACTAACTAACTCGTCTAACTCGTAGGGGGGTGACGGGGGGTTCTGTATGTATGTAGGTATGTAGGTATGTAGGGTAATAAAAACATACAATTGTTTTCAGACTGACAGGAACTGTGTGGGATTGCCAGGAAGATGTGTAATACTGTTATGGAGCTGTGTGGGACTGTCAGGCGGAGCTGTGTGAGACTGTCAGGGAGTTGTGTGGGACTGTCAGGGAGCTGTGTGGGACTGACAGGGAACGAACTATGTGGTACTGTCAGGGAGCTGTGTGTGACTGTAAGGGAACTGTATGGGACTGTCAGGAGCTGTGTGTGATGGTCAGGAGCTGTGTGGGACTGTCAGGGAGCTGTGTGGGACTGTTAGGGAATTGTGTGGTACTGCCGGGGAGCTGTGTGTGACTGTCAGGGAGCTGTGTGGGACTGCGCGCTTTTACGTGTATAGTAGTAGTAATAAAGTATGTTTTTATTACCCTACATACCTACATACCTACATACATACAGAACCCCCCGCCACCCCCCTACGAGTTAGACGAGTTAGTTAGTTAGTTATACGAGTTAGACGAGTATCGGCGCCGTGGTGCGACGGCTCCTACATACATACATACATACATACATACAGAACCCCTGTATGGGACTGACGAGGAACTGCGTGGTACTGTCAGGGAGCTGTGTGAGACTGTCAGGGAGCTGTGTGGCACTGTCAGTCAGGAGTTTGTGTGTCTGTCGGGTAACTGTGTGGGACTGTCAGGGAGCTGTAACAACCTAGTCCATGTACGGAAGGCAGACATGTAACAGTCTAGACCATGTATGAAAGGCAAACATGTAACAAGCTAGACCATATATGGAAGGTATACATGTAACAAGCTAGTTCATGTATGGAAGGCAAATATGTAACAACCTAGTCCGTGTATGGAAGGCAAACATGTAACAAGCTAGACCATGTATGGAAGGTAAACATGTCACAAGTTAGACCATGTATGGAAGGGAGACATGTAGCCAGGGAGCTGTGTGGGACTGTCGGGAAGCTGTGTGGGACTGTCGGGAAGTGTATGGGACTGTCATGGAGCTGTGTGTGACTGCCAGAACCTACCGCTCTATCGCTGTGACTAATGAGGAGGTTCCCAAATTAAATCAAAACATGACTAATGAGGTTCTTATTAATTAATAAAGATAATTAATAGGACTCGTGTAAAAGGCAACTTACCGGTCTATTGCTAAATAATAAGATACGAGTTAGACGAGTATCGGCGCCGTGGTGCGACGGCTCCTACATACATACATACATACATACAGAACCCCTGTATGGGACTGACGAGGAACTGCGTGGTACTGTCAGGGAGCTGTGTGAGACTGTCAGGGAGCTGTGTGGCACTGTCAGTCAGGAGTTTGTGTGTCTGTCGGGTAACTGTGTGGGACTGTCAGGGAGCTGTAACAACCTAGTCCATGTACGGAAGGCAGACATGTAACAGGCTAGACCATGTATGAAAGGCAAACATGTAACAAGCTAGACCATATATGGAAGGTATACATGTAACAAGCTAGTTCATGTATGGAAGGCAAATATGTAACAACCTAGTCCGTGTATGGAAGGCAAACATGTAACAAGCTAGACCATGTATGGAAGGCAAACATGTCACAAGTTAGACCATGTATGGAAGGGAGACATGTAGCCAGGGAGCTGTGTGGGACTGTCGGGAAGCTGTGTGGGACTGTCGGGAAGTGTATGGTGGGATTGTCATGGAGCTGTGTGGGACTGCCAGAACCTACCGCTCTATCGCTGTGACTAATGAGGAGGTTCCCAAATTAAATCAAAACATGACTAATGAGGTTCTTATTAATTAATAAAGATAATTAATAGGACTCGTGTAAAAGGCAACTTACCGGTCTATTGCTAAATAATAAGAACTAAATAAAATAAATGTCATGGAGCTGTGTGGGACTGCCAGGAACTGTGTGGTACTGCCGGGGAGCTGTGTGTGACTGTCAGGGAGCTGTGTGGGACTGTCGGGAGTTTTGGGACTATCAGGCGGAACTGTGTGAGACTGTCAGGGAGTTGTGTGGGACTGTCAGGGAGCTGTGTGGGACTGACAGGGAGCTGTGTGTGACTGTAAGGGAACTGTGTGGGACTGTCAGGGAATTGTGTGGTACTTTCAGGGAGCTGTGTGAGACTGTCGGGGAGCTGTGTGGGACTGACCGGAACTGTGTGGGACTGTCAGGGAATTGTGTGGTAGGGAGCTGTGTGGGACTGTCGGGAAGCTGTGTATGACTGTCGGGTAACTGTGTGGGACTGTCAGGGAACTGCGTGTGAATGTCGGAAGCTGTATGAGACTGTCGGGAAGTTGTGTGGGACTGTCGGAAACTGCGTGGGACTGTCATGGAGCTGTGTGGGACTGCCAGAACCTACCGCTCTATCGCTGTGACTAATGAGGAGGTTCCCGAATTAAATCAAAACATGACTAATGAGGTTCTTATTAATTAATAAAAGATAATTAATAGGACTCGTGTAAAAGGCAACTTACCGGTCTATTGCTAAATAATAAGACCTAAATAAAATAAATGTCATGGAGCTGTGTGGGACTGTCGGAAGCTGTATGAGACTGTCGGGAAGCTGTGTGGGACTGTCGGAAACTGTGTGGGGCTGTCAGGGAGCTGTGTGGGACTGTCAGGGAACTGCGTGTGACTGTCGGGGAGCTGTGTGGGACTGCCAGGAACTGTGTGGGACTGTCAGGAAGCTGTGTAATACTGTTATGGAGCTGTGTGGGACTGTCGGAAACTGGGTGGGACTGTCATGGAGCTGTGTGGGACTGCCAGAACCTACCGCTCTATCGCTGTGACTAATGAGGAGGTTCCCAAATTAAATCAAAACATGACTAATGAGGTTCTTATTAATTAATAAAGATAATTAATAGGACTCGTGTAAAAGGCAACTTACCGGTCTATTGCTAAATAATAAGACCTAAATAAAATAAATGTCATGGAGCTGTGTGGGACTGTCGGAAGCTGTATGAGACTGTCGGGAAGCTGTGTGGGACTGTCGGAAACTGTGTGGGACTGTCATGGAGCTGTGTGGGACTGTCAGGGAACTGCGTGTGACTGTCGGAAGCTGTGTGGGACTGTCAGGGAACCTAGTCCATGTACGGAAGGCAGACATGTAACAAGCTAGACCATATATGGAAGGTAGACATGTAACAAGCTAGATCATGTATGGAATGCAAATATGTAACAAGCTAGTCCGTGTATGGAAGGCAAACATGTAACAAGCTAGACCATGTATGGAAGGCAAACATGTCACAAGTTAGACCATGTATGGAAGGGAAACATGTAGCAAGCTAGACCATGTATGGAAGACAGACATGTAACAAGCCAGACCATGTACGGAAGGCAAACATGTAACAAGCTAGTCCGTGTATGGAAGGCAAACATGTAACAAGCTAGTCCGTGTATGGAAGGTAAACATGTAACAAGCTAGTCCGTGTATGGAAGGTAAACATGTAACAAGCTTGTCCATGTACGGAAGGGAAACATGTATCAAGCTAGACCATGTATGAAAGGCAGACCTGTAACAAGCTAGACCATGTATGGAAGGTAAACATGTAACAAGCTAGTCCATGTATGTAAGGCAAACATGTAACAAGCTAGTCCGTGTATGGAAGGCAAACATGTAACAAGTTAGTCCATGTACGTAAGGCAAACATGTAACAAGCTTGTTCGTGTATGGAAGGCACACATGTAACAAGCTAGTCCATGTACGTAAGGCAAACATGTAACAAGCTAGCCCATGTACGGAAGGCCAACATGTAACAAGCTAGTCCATGTACGGAAGGCAGACATGTAACAGGCTAGACCATGTATGAAAGGCAGACATGTAAGAAGCTAGACCATGTATGGAAGGTAGACATGTAACAAGCCAGACCGTGTATGGAAGGTAAACATGTAACAAGCTAGTCCGTGTATGGAAGGCAAACATGTAACAAGCTAGACCATGTATGGATAGCAAATAATTAAAAAGCTAGTACATGTATGGAAGGTAGACGTGTAACAAGCTGGACCATGTACGGAAGGCAAACATGTAACAAGTTAGACGTACTGCCGGGGAGCGGTGTGTTACTGTCAAGGAGCTGTGTGGGACTGTCAGGAAATTGTGTGGCACTTTCGGGGAGCTGTGTGGGACTGTCGAACGGAAAGTACATTTTCAACGTTTTATTAAGCGTCGCCATCGTAGTACAACATTCAAAACAACGGCTTTTATTTTTAACCAATGTTATAGCAAACAAAGCAAGCATAATGTTCTATTCGAGTCCGCTCCTGCGCTGAATGTACGTATGGACGGTCGACTCCAGCAGAGCGCGGTTGATGTAGTCGCGCCAGTCCGTGCCTAGCAGCCAGTCCGAAACGAACTGGACCAGATACAGCGCCGCATCGATCGCGCACCCTCTCCAGAATCATCTCACTGAGGTGTTCGGCGAGGGGGGACATCGCGTGCCGCTCATAGCGGAAGGCCAACTGACCCCGACCCGGCGCGATGACTTGACGTTGTATCACTTCCGGCGGTGTTGGCGACACCGTGTACAGACTCTCGTACGTCGGCGGTTCGATGTGTGGTACGCCTCCTCGATGATAACGTCCAACTCGTTATCGCTACGCACGCACCCCTACAGCACAAAGCAGATCCTACTAATCGCCTAACGCATAACTGACTAGTCTCGGATGTCTTTGCTTTCGGAAAGAAAAAAAGAAAAATGAACGGTCATGTAGTGCTTTTCGTTCACAAACGTTATTTACATCGATTTTCTATAATATAATGGCACTACACAGATCCCTACTCTCCACTGATCCTAAACAACGCTTCAATTCATGCTTTTATAGTTCGTGTATCGTTTTTGAAATGGCATTGTTCTAGCTTCACATTCCGATCGTGATAAGCTACCCCCATTAGCGTCACGCGCGCCACAGCTGGCTTGCGTCACCATCCGGTTTCAGTTATTGCCAAGAAAAAAAATTCGACGTTCACGTTAGCGCGTTCGTTGTCAAATGTGACTTTCACATCGAATTTCTCTATTATTAATACTCCACAATATGCCTGATCCCTAACTAAGCGTATACAACGGTTCATTTTATGATTTAAACGTTCGTTTATTGCCATTTTGATCTCTTTGCCTTCAATGTTTTACTTCACTTTTGCGCATGCGCGCTTAACATTTTCGCGCATGCGCGCTTAACGCATAAATGTCTTTAGGAAATAATGCATGCATGCAACGGTCGTTGCTCATTTTCATTCAATCATGGCTACCGCCAGCACAACGTCTGAGCAACCTTCCACGAAAGATCAGCGGTAAGTTTTATTTTATTTTATTTATTTAGTAGAGCGTTAAGTCGTCTTTTAGCCTATCCGTAAGTTTTATATTCTTTATTAATTACTTTTATATTAATAATATACTATTCTTTATTAATTACTATTCTTGATTAATTATTGATTTAGTTCTCCTCTTATATTAATAACAGTGATTTAGTTCTCCTCCATTATTCATATGCAAAGAACAGCGGTAAGTTTTATTTTATTTATTTTATTTAGTACAGCGGTATTTCGTCTTTTATCCTATCGGTAAATTTTATATTAATTACTTTTTATATTATTTATATGCTATTCTTGTATTAAACTATTCTTTATTATTTACTTTTATATTAATAACAGTGATTTAGTTCTTGGGAAACTCCTCATTATTCATATGCATTATTTCACAGAATCCACCTGCCTCGACGTGGAAAGGAACCTGCCTACACACAACACTCTACAACAAACCTGTATGTCGTGTGAAAACTTGCCGTTAATTCCAGCCAGTCGCTCAACAAATGCTACAACGGCAGTTTGACGGGGACAACTCACGCGCCGCTCGGCTACGACAGGGACGAGGCTCTCAAGCAAACATTACGCAGACCTGGCTCACGCCACCGTGACTTCTATTAATAAAACATAACTTACACCATTTTGCGTCCATTCGTCTATCCACCGAATATAACCATCCTGCTTTAACAGGCCGCTGAGTACAGCTTTTAAACGCTAAATGCATGCATGGAATTCGTTTCGTTTTGATAGCGCCACGGCTGAAATTAACGCCGTTACAGAGTCGTAAATTATATATCCCACTCGTTTCGTTTTGCTAGTATAATAAACATACCGTCATTCCGCATCCATTTGTCCACCGCGTACACTCCGCTACCTCGATAAACCAAGCCGCTGATTATCGCTTTTTAAACGCATGCATAAGCGCTGTTTCCACAAAGCCAACCAGTTTATTTCAGCATCATTACAAATCCGGCTAACAAAGTCCCAGCCGTAGATCTATTTTCAGCCGCCCGTATCTAGGCCGACCGGCCGCGTCTCAACTTTCACCACTACCGCCCTATCCAGGGTACAGCGGCTAATCTCGCTCACACTGGGTTTAGTGCATTCGTACCCACGGTGGTTTTACCGTAACCACGGTGGTTTTAACATAACCACATTGGTTTCTGCTATATCTCCGTATCGTAACTAGGGATGCTGTTATTATATTATTCGCTAGATGGCGTTATCACGTAACTAGGGACGCTATTATTATTCGCTAGATGGCGTTATCCCGTAACTAGGGACGCCGTAACTAAGGACGCCGTAACTAGGACGTTGTTATTAACCACTAGAGGGCGCTTTTCAGTCACAAAAAGTGACAGGCCATCAATCACGTTTTTTATAACTAGGATCCCGATTCCACTCAGGTTACCAAAAAGCCTTTGATCTTTTTTTATAAGTAGGATCCCGATTTTGAAATCGACGTTTTTTATGCACGTACCTAGATACAAAAGGGGGCGTGGTTTCGCGTGTGTGTATCCTCCATACTACTCAGGTGTCTTCTTCTACGCAGATGTACCGACGTAGATTCGCTAAATTAATACTAAATTACTGCTTTACTTCTAATGTGTGTTGTAGGCATGACAACTGCAGACGATATTGCGATTGACACAGTAGGACAAAATATATACTGCGCACATTTTGGAACGAAAGAGGTGACAGTGATGACAGCGGCGGGAAACGGAATGAGGACAATTTTATCCACAGAAGGATTACCAAGACGTATAGATGTGGACGCAAAAAATAGGTAACCTATCTAAAGTTTCACAAGTAGATTGCTTCAGGTGTCAGCTAAATTCCTACTTGAAATCTTTGTACAGATGCCTTTCTGAATCCGTCTGTTGGCTGAAAGGTGCTTTCGATATCTCCACGATGCCATCGCCTGCGTTGTGCTGTGCCGCTTCTCAGAAGTGTGTGACATTGTTGTCACATGCATGCAATTCTAGATTATAGGACTACCGCAACATAGTTCTGTCAAAATCAAAATGCTGGGGTATTTGGTAGAGCGTAGCGAGAACGGAATCCATCATCAGCCAGACAAACGGCCACAGGAAAACCATCTGGTGTTTGGTGACTTCAACGCAAGTGTGAGCGCCAACCATGTTGCTTGGCCAGTCTGCCTAAGACATCAAGGATTCGGCAAGAAACATGAGAATGGACGAAGACTTGAGTTGTGATCCTACTTCGACCTCCGCATCATCGACACCTTCTTTCAGATGGAGCCCAAACACAAGGCATCCTTGAGATACTCCCGACCTAAGCACTGGCATCATCTGGACATAACCATCACCAAACGCTATTATGTAACGAAGGTTTTGCTCACCCTAACCGACCACAGCGCCACATGTGACACAGACCACTTCTTTCCTTGGTATTTTGGCAGGTTCGTTCACACTACGTTGCTCCAATTCACTCACTTGTATGGGTGAGTACCTGGCTACACACAGTGGTGGATATTTGTGAACGAATAGGCTTCGCGCATTAACTGCGTCGTTGGATGCTTCCCAGAGAAGTCGAAATAGTGATCGATTTAATGGATCTGTAAAGTCTGTAAAGGAGTAAAGTATAAAGCGTTTCGGACAGTCCTGAGGACTGGATTCCGCGCTATATGAGAACTTTTACTTCTGGGATTAGTAGTAGTAGTAGTAGTAGTAATAGTTATATAATTACTGGTAGTAGTAATAGTAGTAGTAGTAGTAGTAGTAGTTGTTGTTGTTGTTGTTGTTGCTGTTGCTGCTGCTGCTGCAGCAGTAGTAGCAGCAGCAGTCGCAGCAGTAGCAACAGTAGCAGCAGTAGCAACAGTAGCAACAGTAATTGTAGTAGTAGTAGTGGTGGTGGTAGTTGTGGTAGAGGTAGTAGTAGTTGTTGTTGTTGTTGTAGCAGTATTACACAACAAATAGATTGTGTTTATTAAAAACGTTTAATATAAATTCTTTAAATCCTTTACAGGTGGCTGTTCTTCGCCACTATGATGCCGCTCCGCTTGTTCAAGGCCAAACTAGATGGAACTGGACAAGTAATACTTCTACAACGTAACGGCGACGGCTGGCTATATGGGTTGGCAGTAGACTACAGAAACATGACGGCATGTTGGAAACGTTCGTATTTTCTATATTACCGATGTTGAGTAGTAGGCTAATTATATTAAATTGTGTTCCCCATTTTGACCAAGGATACTACACTCGGTGTTTCTTGTCAAATAATATCACACAAATGTTTGCTATTTAAATTGAAACGAACCACAATATACTGATATAGTATTACCCTGTATGTATGTATGTATGTATGTGTGTGTGTACGTGTGTGTGTGTATGTATGTATGTATGTATGTATGTATGTGTGTGTGTGTATGTGTGTGTGTGTGTGTGTGTGTGTGTGTGTGTGTATGTATGTGTGTGTATGTATGTGTGTGTATGTATGTGTGTGTATGTATGTATGTGTGTGTGTGTGTGTGTGTGTGTGTGTGTGTGTGTGTGTGTGTGTATGTATGTGTGTGTGTATGTATGTATGTATGTATGTGTGTGTGTGTGTATGTATGTGTGTGTTTGTGTGTGTGTGTGTGTGTGTGTGTGTGTGTGTGTGTGTGTGTGTGTGTGTGTATGTATGTGTGTGTTTGTGTGTGTGTGTGTGTGTGTGTGTGTGTATGTATGTATGTATGTATGTATGTATGTGTATGTGCGCATTTGTGTATGTAATATATATATATATATATATATATATATATATATATATGTATATATGTATATATGTATGTATGTATGTATGTATGTATGTATGTATGTATGTATGTATGTGTATGTGCGCATTTGTGTATGTAATATATATATATATATGTGTGTGTATGTATATATGATGTATGTAAGTATGTATGTATGAATGCATTTATGTATGTAATATATATATATGTATATATATATATATATATATATATAGATATATAATCATGTATATATGATGTATATATGTAAGTAAGAATAAATGTATGTATGTATATATATTTATATATGTATATATATACATATATGTATATATATATGTATATATATACATATATGTATATATATATATAATTGACGTATGATATAGTGTTTACGAAATAAAAACGTGTGGTGCTAATTAATATGGCTATACATACAACCGAAAATAGATAAGCGAGCGAAAAATGAACAACTCAGAACACGTCCAAAACATGAAAGTCTACGGGCGCTAGCACCCTCACGGCTCGTCCTGTCCCGACGATCTTGGTATCATTTGAAAGGATGCACTTTTGTTATTCTAGTGTCATCTAGATTTCCCGGTAACCGTTTAAAGAACACCGATAAACGGACCTACAATCACGCCGTTTTCGGTGTTCTGTACGGTTCCGAACGATGTTGGCGGTGGGTACTCAGTACAGTAATCTTCCGATTGTGTCGCTGTTTTCCTCATTTGCATAGGTTCAGACATGCGCATTTCACCATTTCTTGATTTCATGTTATAAGCTCCACCCACTTTTAAACCGCGGCGAAATTGATGTGCTTTGATCGCAGCGAAACCGATATATCTCTACGTCGGCGTGACGTCACAATAACGTACGCCACACAACGGGTCTAAATTCGTTGCGTTGGTTGGTTGATATCCGTGATTGTGACGTCACGCCTACTTCGCGTATGTCATTTTAGCAGTCGTTTGAAAGTGGGTGGAGCTTGAAATCAGATAGTGGTGCGTCAATCGGTAGATTGGTGAACTGTGTCGACGAAACAACATCGTTCGCTGTGGTTAAGACACCCGAACGGGCCCGGTTGTAGGTCCGTTTTTAGTTCATTTTAGGAATGATTACCAGGAAACCATTTATGTGTTTGAATAGCAGAAAGCTTAAACTTTCAAACGACATCGATATTGTTGGGATCCGACGAACCGTAGTGGTACTAGCAGTCGTTCAAAATGCGTTTTTGGAACGTGCTTGACAGTTGTTCATTTTTCGCTCGCTTATCTATTTTTGATACAACTAATACCGTACATACTTATGTAACAATTTAATTAATAAGTTATGTAAACCGATACTCATTCAATATTTTATTGTTGAGGCGTATACGCCGGGGCCGGTTTCATGAAGCGGCTAAGAACGTTCTTAACGCAAACAAATTTAGTAAATCACGTGATTTTTTTAATATAAGCGAACATAGGAGTTTACGCAAACGCGTGATGTTAAGTAATTGCGTAACTTTAAGTACGCTTCATGAAACCGGCCCTTGTTTTCTATGGGAACTTCCATAGACCACACTGTTTTCTTGCAACATATCATCAAGGTGGTCCCATCTGAACGATCGTCCTCATACGCATGAGTCGACTAAGATGGGCAGGGAATGTAGAGAGAGTGGGAAAAGAACGGATGGCAAAGAGAGCAGAAGCTCGGAGACTGGAAAGGAAAATGAAGCGAGGAAGAACTAGATTGCGATGGGAGGACTGTGGAAAAAGATATTTTGAATGATTGGGAGAAGGTTGGAGAACGAGAGCGAACGATAGAGAGAACTGGAGACGACTGGTGTAGAGATCAGTGCAGGATAAGTGAGAGAAAATTTAAAAAAAATCAGAAATCGAGCATCGGGATCGAGGCCAGTTTCACCCCAGGCAGATAGAGACATATGAGGAGTTCAAATTCATGTTTGTGGAGAGCCTCAATGTACATATTTAGGGGGGGGGGTGCAAATCGAGGTTTTTGAAGAGCTTGAAGATGGAGTAATTTTGGCGAGCGTCAATGGGTGTGCAAATTGTGATTTTGGAAAGTTTCAATGTGGATGTTTTGGCGAGCCTCAAGAGGAGGAGTGCAAATCGAGGTTTTAGAGAGCCTCAACCAACCAAATATCCGCCATGTTTCGACGGCAGTGTTTTGGGTTTTACTTTGTTGTTTGAGCTTGAACAAATTCGTGACCTTAGGCAACACTGGATGCCTTTTATGTTCAACGCATTGAGTGTACGTATACGGTTACACATATAGTTATTGTGCAAACGATTATGTGATTGTATTTCTAAATATTGTGATAAAGCCTAATGCGATTGAGTTTAGACTAAGATAAATGGGAGCATGCGGGCAATCACTTTAAAGAATGTAATCTAGGTTCTCGCACCAAAACCGGGGACCAAAAAAGATATAATTCATAGCATGAGGTGTGTACCTCTTCTACCACTCCCCATTTCATTTTGAATGGTTTCATCTGAATATCATTGATCGAAAAGATAAAACATAATGTATGTACCTCCACACATGAAAAACAGGGATGTTGATGGATTCTTTCAGTTGAACATTAACCGTGGGCTTTGAAGTGTACATTTCTTGAATACTAAATTTTATTCATTAATGACGTGCTATATTTTCATAGATGTACATATCATGTTAATTATGCCTTACATAAATAAAACATGTATATAAATAACTATAATCAGTTAGACCCTACTAAACTTTAGTGTATTTAGTTTATGATAAAATAGCTAAATCGTAAACTAAAATAGTATTGTCTCTAATTATTATACCAAACCTAAGTACAAAAATGCACAAACGAGGTAGCGAATCGTTGTTCTTAGAGTGCAGTTTCATTTTTGCTAAGGGATCATCTCAGAACGTCGATGTCCGATATCAAAATTATTTTAGTTTGGGGAGGGGTGGTCTGAAGCAGTTTCATCTCGCGTCGGACAACGACCGACACTGTTAATTATACTGGTATCATCATATTAATGTTTAAAACAATTCGTCTGAGGGGGGGTGGGGGGCTGAGGCAAAATAAAAGTAATTTCGTCTGATGTTGGACATCGACGTTCTGTGATGATCCATAAGTGAATCGAATTGTAGACGGACCGCGCGCTCCGTGTACCTCCTAGTAGACCTACTACAAGTTAACTTCCTGTCAATTTTGGCTGTTTATTACTTGGTCCAATAGCGCAGGATAACCTGATTTGAGTGGGCTTATTTATTGACACCGCGTTATTCGTACTTGTATTTCGGCGCAATGCTGCTTTTATGTGCTACTACGGAAACCAGATTAAGTCATTAAACATCACTGCATTTGTATCGAAGATCGTCTCACGGAATATATGTCAGTTTTTCTTCCAGACAGGGACCGAGGAGTAAATCAAGAAGCAAAAATTATTTAAAGTTTATATTTTAATTTATATCAGGCATAAATAGCATGTTTGCATTCTGAACAGATATTATGTAATTAATTAATAATGTATACAAATATGGTTCAAAACTGTTGGTTAATGTTCAACTGATAAATGCCTAAACCATCCCTGGTTCATCGTGTCTGTAGGCACACAAATAGTGTTTGTATTTGCGATCAGGGATATCCAGATGGAAACAATAATTATTTAACAAATAAAATGTTGAAAAAGTACATATTTCATGTTATAAAGTCACCTATTTCAGTCCTTAGTCTAGTCTTTGCAAAGAGGCTGCCTGCCTGGCACCCGTTTTTGTTTGGCTAAATTCAGTCCCAGTAGACTTCCGTGACAATATTTAGAAGTACAATCACATAATCTTATGTGCACAATAACTAGGTGTGTAACCGTATACGTACAGTCAGCGTCATCAGCCATCATCACATGCTCTGAACACAAAAAGGAATGCGTTTAATAAAATACAAATGGCTGCCTAAGTCTCGCTTTTGACGTACGCATGCTCATTACGGCATCTTTATAATGTATACCATCGCATCGCGCATCGCATCGCGTATCGCATCGCATCGCATCGCATCGCATCGCATCGCGCATCGCATCGCCCATCGCATCGCGCATCGTCCATCGCATCGCGCATCGTCCATCGCATCGCCCATGGCATCGCGCATCGCTCATCGCATCGCCCATCGCATCGCGCTTCGCGTCATCGCCCCATGACGGTGCAGATTGTCACATAAAAACGCGATGGCCCTTCTCGGCCATCATACAAAAGGATGTCGAACGGTCCGACATACGGACAGCCACATGCAATCTACAGAGGTGGAGGTATGATGCGTTTAGCTCTTGCTACTAATGCTTGATATACATCTACTTTCTAACTCGCCGTGTACGAGCTGCGCAAAACAATGCACCCAGAGACAATTCCGTTCCTTGAAAAAAGTGAAACCATGGGGCAAATTGTAGCAAAACGCAACGTATATGGCAACACACAAATTATCATTGATATGTTAGCATGGTGGACATCCGACTGTAATTTAGACAGGCTCTGACCTGGGGACATCCGACTGTCATTTAGAGAGGCACTGACCTCGGGACATTCGACTGACAATTAGACAGGCAATCCTTCCTTTCAAGCTATTTCTCATTGGTAATTTAGGTTTATTGCACTGATTAATTTGAAAATTAATTCCTTTGCTGTGCAGTAGTATTTCCTAATTACATGTGTATGATTGTTCGTGCGTGCGTGTGTGTGTGTATGTGTGTGTGTGTGTGTGTGTGTGTGTGTGTGTGTGTGTGTGTGTGTGTGTGTGTGTGTGTGTGTGTGTGTGTTTGTGCGTGTTTGTGTGTGTTTGTGTGTGTGTGTGTGTGTGTATGTGTGTCTTTTGTGTGTGAATGTGTGTATGTGTGTGTGTGTGTGTGAGTGTGTGTGTGTATGTGTGTGTGAAGACTGTAACTGTAACTGTAATGTAAATTAAAATAAAAAACCTTACAAGATCAACGAAAATTGTGCATTCCCGGAATTTTTTTTTCTTTTTTTCTTTTTCGCGAAGAAATAATTACTACAAAACATTCGATACATTTAAAGATAAACAGTGCATCAAGTTGTAAAAATGGCTACTTGGTTAATATTACTTTGCGAAAAGATAAATCAAAATACACTTGAAAAAAGTTTGGTGTTAGATTTGAACCCGTGTTGGTCGTAAAACGAGATGTGCGCTGACCCAATGCATTTAATAACTCGGCCACTGGGACTGACGAAAAATAATTAACCAGATTCAGGGTTATGTTAGACTGTACAACTCTTCCTTCATGTTACGTTATTATATGATGTAATGCTACTTTCTACAGTTGGATACAACATTTTCGTGTGAGTGCATGTTTATTGATGTTTTGATTGATTAGTTTTCCTGCGTCACAATCGAAACCATTGTTCTCAAAATAAGCTGAAGCGGCGAACGTTTTTAAGGTCGGCTTGTCTTGTTGATGTTATCAGGTTGACTGAATATTCTGTCGCTTCATTTTTTTAACAAAGATGAATTTGTGTGAAACCGTAATATAACTTATGGTTCCTCTATTATGACTAGTGTTTGTAGGAATTATTACATCGGAATACCGCATAATAACTCATTCTGACACTCGCTTCGACTTCGACTCAACATCTACCGTTGTAAACATGCTGTGAATGTGTTGAAAGTACAGGCATGTTCCGCGACATTCGCGACTCTGACGTCACAATACAACGTGATCGCCTAACTGATTAACTATCAACTTTCCGCGGGAATCGCGATACAAATGATTTTAAAATCTGATTGAAACTGTCAATGCATTTTTCTGTATTTGTTTATATTGCCAAATGTTACATGCAACGCTATACTTTGTGTACACATGGAAAATGGAATTTAGCTGCTGCCTTGTTTTTAGTTCCTTTAATTTATTATTATTATTATTATTATTTACCAACATTTCTAAAGCGCCACTTATCCGGGACCAGCCGGTTCATAAGCGCGTACACACATTATACAACGTACATGGAGATGTATAAGAAATATATATAATCGTGGTAAAATAGTATTATACTAAAATTTAAAAAGATTGTATATATTAAGTAATTAAGTTGCATCACATAGTTTTGAAAATATTAAGATAAATACAGGTGTACGTAAATAGTTATATGTTAAAATTAAGTACAATGATATTATTTAATAACAATAAAATTTATAAATTAAATAAATAAGTTAATAAAACACGTTCGTAAAAACATGTCTTACAGCACTGTTCTTTAGTGGAAATAGGTGAGTTTTAAGGAGTCTTAAATCTGGTCAGACTGTCTGTTTGGCGAATGTTGACTGGCAAAGCGTTCCATAGTGTCGGTCCGGCCACAGAGAAAGCCCGCCTGCTGTAGCCCTCTAGGTTGTAGCGCGGCACTACCAGGAAACGCAAATTAGCAGATCGGAGGTTGGGGTGGGTGAATAGGGTTCTACAAGATATCGAATATATCCTGGTGCAGGTCCATAGGCAGTAAACACGAGGATCGGTAGTTTATACTTGGTACGCCAGCGAACTGGAAGCCAGTGCAGCTTCATAAACATGGGAATCATGTGCTCGTGCTTTCGTTGTCTATCAGTCTGGCTGCCGAATACAGCATCATCTGTAACTTGTTCACGAGTGCCTTCGTGATGTCGTACAACGCTGCGTTTTTGTAAACCAACCGTGATATCACTAGAGCGAGGACTAGTATCTTACACGCATCAGTAGTGAGACAATGTTTTATCCTTGAGGTTGCATAAAATGATAATACTCAGACTTGCACATGCGCGACACGTGTGACGACATTGTTAACCTGCAGTCGATCGTAATCCCGATATTGCGGATGGTCGGTGATGGAATAATGCTACTTCCGCAAACACTAACACACGAGACGTCTTGTAGGTGTTTACGATTTGTTGCCGTGAAGATAATAGCTTCCGTCTTGTTGTCGTTCAGCAGGAGATCGTGGTCTGACATTCACCGTCTCGCTTCTTTAATACATCGCTCGATGCGACCAACCGCTTCAGTGGGTTCTCCATCCAGTGTTTCATTCAGATCAACATACAACTGGACGTCATCTGCATTAAGCTTATGCTTTCTGAGGATAACACCCAATGAGTGTAGTTGGAGAAGAGGACTGGGCCCAGCACAGACCCTTGAGGGATGCCAGATTCGATCAACGTTTAATGATGGATTTTCCTCAATAGCCCATTACGTAATGAAACGGTCCTCTGATCGTTATGGCAACATTGCAGGCACGAGCCACGGCGGCCGCGCAGACAGAGTAACTACTGGAACTACTCGTTGTGAGAGGCCCAACCGCCCTCAACCGCTTCTGTGATGCGCTGCAGTTGAGTGGACACAATTTCCTCGCAGAACGTCTATGACCTTTGTCTTCTGCCTTACCCAGATGTTTGTTTTTCTCTCCCGATATGTGATGTTTAACATTCTTCTTTCCATCTTTGTTTGTGGGGCTGCTAGCTTGTTCTTTGCCTAGATGGTGAGTGTTCATGTTTCCGCACGGTATGCCATCGCTGGAAGTAGACAGGAGTTGTAGAATTGTCTTTTCATGCAGGTTCCAAAGTTACCCTTGAAGATGTCGCGGTGTTTGGCGAATGCTGTCCAGCCGGCCCTGATCCTTCTTTGAATGTCATTGTCTTGGTTTTTGTCTCTGATACTGTATCGCTGTCCAAGATAGACGTAGCTTTCAACGTTCCCTATCTGTGTCGTGTTGATATATATTGGTGTGTCATTTTCTAGCATCACTTTTGCCTTCGAGATTTTTATCTTGATACTTTAATCAGCTAGCTCCTGCAGTATGTTTTGTGGTTCTTGCGGTGTAGTAGCGCATATGAGTATGTCGTCGGCGAAGCGAAGATAGCTGAGATATTCTCCGTCTATCATCAAGCCTCTGTTTTCCCATGTCAGTCTTCGGAACATGCTTTCGAGTGTTGCCGTGAAGAGCATGGGCGAAATGGTGTCACCCTGTCGTACTCCTCTCTTGGTGTTGATCTTGTTGCTCTTTTTGTGTAGGTGGACTGTCACCGAGATGTTAGTGTAGATGTTTTTCAGGAGTTCGATGTACACGTCTTCTATCCCCTGTTCTTGAAGGGAGGTCAGTATTGCTTGGGTTTGCACCGAGTCGAAAGCCTTCTCGTAGTCGACGAACGCGATGCAGAGCGGGATGTTATATTCTCGGCACTTCTCTTTCAGTTGGTTTAAGACGTGTATGTGGTCTGTCGTTGAGTACCTGCTTCTGAATCCTGCTTGCTCTCGTGGTTGGATTTCGTCCAGTGTCTTCTCTAGTCTATTCGTTAGAATCTTTGTGAGTAATTTTAGTGTACATCTTAGTCTGTGTCTTCGAGATTATATCTTGTCCTGCTTTTAAAGTGTCAATGTTTACACGGTCGTTGCCTGATGTCTTCCCATTCTTCAAATCTTTTAACGCAGCTTCCACTTCCCATGGTGTTATCTCTGGTACCTCTTTCGCTGTCATGTAGCTCGGTGTAGAATTCCTCTATTCGTTCCATGATCATATATTGGTTTTGTATTTCTCTACCTTGCTTGTCTAGAAGTGTAATCAGTCTGTCTCGGCTTAGTGCCTGCGTTCTTCTTGCTTCCTTCAGGCTCTTTGAAGACAAAATCGTCTCTCGTATGATCTCTTGTTTGTACTTCCTGATGTCCTTCTTCGCTTTCCTTTTGATGATCTTGCATATTTCTGCATATTATATTTGTATTTTACGGTCGCCGTTATTTCTCATCGTTTCTTCATTATTGCTCGTGTCGGTGACGATATTCTCGTCACTACATGCCCGTTGATTGCTCATCATGATCATCTCAGTGATGTTTTCACTGATGGTGTCGATGTCGTCTAGTTCCCGTAGTGTCTCGAATCGATTTCGCAGTTCGAGTTGGAGTTCTGTTTTCTTCCGATTTGTGTGGTATCTACACTCGGTCTTCTCTTGTTTACCAACTTCTTCATTTCAGCCTTGACGTCCAGTTTGATGTTGCTCATTGCCATTCTGTGGTCACTTCCAATGTTGACTTGGTTGATGACAGTTAAGCCAGAGACCATGTCTGGCTTGTTTGTCATGATGTAGTAAATTTCGTTCTTCGTTTCTCCGTTTGGGCTTTTCCATGTTCATCTCCTCCCTGCTTTCTTCTGGAACATGGTATTCATGATTTTGTACTTTCTTGATGTTGCACATTCTTCCAAGGTCTCGCCTCTTTCGTTTCTCACACCTAGGCCAAATGTTCCTGTTGCCGTTTACGAAATGTTTGTTCGTTTCCCTACTTGCGTATTAAAGTCTCCCATCACTATCGTGTAGTGGGTTGGCTTTTCTAAGGTCTCAACCATGTCGTTGTAGACGTTGTATGTGTCTTCTTCTGAGTATGATGTTGTTGGTGCATATACTTATACTATCTTCAGTTTGTAGCGCTTTGTTATACATATAACAAGTTCTCCTACTCTGTGGCTGATGCTGTTAACCCTCACTATATTGTCTTTCCATTTGTTGTTTATGAGAAAGCCTATTCCAGCTTGGCCGTTGTTCGCTGAGGAATTGTATAGGAGATGGCCGCTTTGTAAGGTAGTGAAGCATTCCTCTCTTCTTTTGACTTCTCCGATCCCGATCACATCCCATATCAACCTATTTTCCCTAAGTTCTTCCTCCAGTTCTTGTAACTGTTCATCTCTTAGTAGTGTTCTTACGTTATATGTTGCTTCAGTATGTATTGCAGGAAAAAAAAAATAGATAGTAAGGTTTTTAAAATTTGTGATGTCTAAGCTTAATCCTACAGTAATTCATGACACGACACGTATGAGTATGACTATGCAACGAAGTTGACAATACCAATGAAAGGATCGTATCACTCCGACGCGTACGGTATAACTGGTTGATTGATCATATTGGGTGTTTACAGATCCGTGACGACGTACAACGGGAATTCCTACGGCGGACGGCTCTGGATAAGGATAAAGTGATAGAATCGAAGCAGCGCCAATTGAAAGACTCGTGGAAGTTCACGGAACTACTGCGAGAGAAAGACTCGTTGATCGAGACCCTGGAAGGAGGCTTGGAGCAGGCCGTCACTGACGCCCGCTCTCACGGCGTCGACGTGCAGGAACTGAAGAACATCATGGAACAGACGAAACAAAAACACAAGAAGGTGCACTCTCGTGCGTTCTATCCCTACTCACAATGAAAATAGTGCCGTGTAATCAACGGATTTTTTTGTCTAAACACAAATTGTATGCCACTGAATTTGATTGCTATTATTATACACAAATTGTCTCCATGACTGTTCAACACTAATATTTTGTTTGTGTCTATGGTATTCCATATCTGTCTGTTTGTCTGTCTGCACGCATGCTCGCCTATATGCACGCATGTCTTTGCGACTGATTGTCTGTCTCTCGACGTTTCGCTCGTTCGCTCTTTCACTCTTTTGCACTCTCGGTCTCTCTCTCCCACCCTCCCTTCCTCCCTCTGTCCCTTTCTGCCTCCCTCCGTCTCTTCCACCCTTCCTACCTGCCATCTCCCTCCTTCCCCCCTCCCTTCCTTAAACCGTCCTTCTCCCTCCGTCCTTCCCGTCTCACTCCTGTCCTCCCTCCCACACACCGTCCCCGTCTCTCCCCTACACCCTCCTTCTCCTCCTCCTCTATCACTCCCTCTTTACGTCTTTTCTTCTGTTTCTTTTCATGTGTCTTGTTCTATGGACCCATTAATACTATTACTAATTCATTCATTTGTCTCACCTCAGGATCTGGAGAAACAGATGAAGTACAACACAGCCAACGAGAAATCCCTGCAGCGCCTCACTAAACGACAATACAAGATTTAACAAGATTTAACAAGATTGCCACCCAGAGAATTAACTCTAGGTGGCAGGTGGACAAGGAAGCCCTTTGGCTTATCGAGAGTCCGACCCTTTGATATATGTGTATCCCGCCCGTCTGAGGTATGTGTCGATTTTTTTTTTTTTACATATTCACGCTACTAGCACCCACACAATCAGCAGGTAATATGTTCCATTCATTTACAGTCCTTTGTGACAATGAAAACTTTCTTATATCCAATCTACTCTGCTCCTTTGCTAATGCAAGTTCATGTCCTCTAGTCCTTCTATCTTTCTTAACTGAGAAAAACATATTTCTATCAATATTTTCATAACCCTTCAATATTTTTAACACTTCTATCTGATCTCCACTCAATCTTCTGGTCTCTAGTGTTGTTAAACCGCATTTTTTTAGGCGTATTTCGTAACTAAGATCCCTCAGATTTAGTATATAATTATATGAAACCGAGGCAACGCTAGATTACGTCATAGATCA
>OZ023207.1:64372703-64540203 GCA_963995525.1 Escarpia spicata | reverse complement strand
TCACAGTCACGAGGACAGAGGGTGGCCTAGACACTAACAGGTGCCACTGCACAACATTTGAAGTGTGCTGAGATGTAGCGCTGTGTGCGTGTTTGTTTTGTTACTAACTATTACGTTATTGAGACCTAAACTGCATATCCTACAACAATGATCAGCAGATTACCACAGAAAGCAATGGGAGTAGAGTGGAGAATGACGAGAAAGACGAGGACAAAAGGATGAGGAGTATATCGCGCACCCTAAAGTAATATCAATCAGATTTACATCATTATTTTCTCAATTACTTTCTCCATACAACGTTAAAATTAGATTATTATATTTGAAATAAGTTGCATAATAACGTTGAGGTGTAGATATTAAAACAATGTTTTTACGACAATGGTTTTAATTAAGAATAACATAAATAATTTACAAATATGTCGTAATTACGGTTATATTCACATAATTCTAGGTAATCCAAATATGACAGTTACGTAAATGCCATCTTCTCTGCTTTATTAAGATATTGAGGCCATATACAAGTAAGCTATTACGATAACCATTTTGTTTGTTACCACGGCAAGGGGGGTCTGAGTCAAAAAACACACCAAATCGCGTTATGAAATCTTGTTATTATCGTGCATCAGTGGTCAGCAATTACGCAATAAATGTTTGATGTAACTTCGACGTTTCCACACTAATGCAAGTGGCCGCCTGTTCAGACTGCCGCTGTTTCCTTGGCTACAACGAATCGCAGTCACTAGATCAGTCGTCTCTCTTGTTTTGACAACCAAACAGTCGCACCATGTTGCCCGCGGGGAAGATTGGATAGCTACACCGAAAACTGCTACAGGTATGTGAATGTTTGAAAGGATATGTGCACAGTACCTTGTATCAGTGTGAATGCAAACTCAAGAATGGGCCATTTCGCGGAACATTCTTCAGGATAGTTCATTTCTATGCAAATGAGTTATTTTAAGCATATCTAATACGTGAATGCGTACCTTGTAGAGGTTTTTGTCGATGTCACTCATCAACTTTGTCAGTACACGTGACGTATGACGCCATCGTACATTTGCGATAGTTTGTAATTCCCCTCGTCTCTGTTGATCGGTGTCCTGGTCTTTCTGATCCATTTGGCTCCTTTTATTTGCTCTGGTCATCTGTTGGTTCCTTGTCCACTATTTTCGCTCCCTCCCAGTCTATGATATGATTTTGTGTTGTTGCGTGGTCTGTGAAGGCGGATTTGTTGATGATCGACATTTATCTTGTTCTCGCTCCTCGTGTATAACTCTTTCTTTGAGCTGTCTACATCCTTTCTATGTTCCTCAAGTCTCGTTTTGAACAATCTTCCCGTCTCCCAAATATATTCACCACCACAGTTGTTGCTTGGTATTTGCTACACCAATTTGCCTTTTCCATCTGGGTCCGCTTTGTTCACGCTAACCAACAGGTGCCTGAGGATGGTGTGCGAACCCATGGCTGTTGTTACCCCATACCTCTTCAATACTCGATGTACCCTCTCTGAGACCCCCTCCACATATGGGATGACTACTTGGCTTCTTGTCCGGTTTCTTTTTTCAGTCTGTTTCTTCTTGTTGCCATCCTTCCCCTTTTAGGGCCCAGGACGAATAGTTACAAAAGTGTCAGGGTTCCTCTTAGGTGTTTCTCTTCTTCCTTCTTATCCTGCTCTTCCGAAGCTATCGTCTCACACCGGTTCACTAGGGTTCTGGGGACTCCTAGCTTTTGGTGTTTGGGGTGGTGAGACGTAAAGTTGAGGTATTGGTGTGTGTCTTCTTCCGATACAATGTAGACTTCACACTACCATCTTCCATTCTGGTGATCGTAGCATCCAGGAAGGATATGCTTTTGTGCTGTTTTTATTCTCTTATGAAAATGGTGCTGCCAGTAGTGTCAACCGTATCCGTGTGTTGTTGTAATTTCTCTGTTTGTTCTCTATGTGTAGGCATATAACATCATCGACATATATCTTCCAGTTTCTTGAGTGGCAATCGTCTGGTGCTGTGACAATGATTTTCTGCTCCAAATACTTCATGTACACGTTTACAACAATGGGGGATACAGGACTGCCCATGACTACACCAAACTTCTGCTGGTTAATTCTCCTCCAAGTCTGAAGTACGTAATCCCCAAGATAAATGTCAACAGCTAACCTGACTTTGGATTACATCACATGCTTCTTTGATAGGTGTCTTCGTGAAGAGTGACACAACATCCTATGAAACAAAAGTTTCGCCATCATCCACCTTTAGCTTTGTCATCTCTTTCATCCATTTCTTGTGAGTTCTTTATATGGTTTTCTGTTTTTCCCACTAGTGGTTGTAATATGTTGGCCAAGTCTTTGGACACTCTGTATGCTATGGTCTGTGAGTATGAACACTATGAATATAGATTCGTGTAGTGTATTCGTGCAGTGCTCCGATTGTGTCTTCTCTTCCTATTAATGTCTACCTGGCAACATGTTAATGTTTATGTAAATTATTAACTTCCGTAGCTACAGCGGTGTTGAATGCTTCACAGTGTATGCTAGCAGATGACTGATATAGCATGACATATATGATTATATATTTCTGATTGGATGGTTGCATCATATGTTGGGACCAAAAAATCCAAACAGCGAACACCTGTATTAAACTTTATACAATTGTTTTTAATCAAATGAACCCCTTAGATTTTAGGGTCCAGAAATTGTCACGGTGTCAGTTTCAATTGTCATTACAATCAAGCAAATCGATTAACATCAGTATATGCAGGTACATCAGAGGCATCCTAATATTCTGTATAATTTTTTACAACACCCAGGTTAGCTGTGGTTGACATTTAATACAGGCCGATTAGCATTGCTGATTTTGATAAAATGCTAATTCGCGCCGTCTATAAAATCGGACTGTTCAACACAAGCAGAATACATACTGTCTCTTGCGCCGCTTGGCCATCTAACACACTTCAGAATGGCCGGATGATATACTGTTGATGATGCAAGACACTGACAAGGCAAGCGGTTTATTAGAATCGATCGATCTATAATGACGAGATAACCTTCTGTCGGTATAACGTTTATTTCAATAGCCAGTAGCCTACACGTCTAAAATATGCATGCGATATTTCTAGAACATTGTCACTGAATTTTGTGCATGCTGTGCTGTAGTAACCATGAGGGAAATCTAAAACAATTGGATACATGGTCGTACATATCGATTAGTATACATCCGCTGTTGCAATACCTCTGCTAGGGATCTACAGGTGTTGCCGATCGATTTTCATATGTCTGCTGTTGCTATACACCATTCGCTGTTTCTATTCTCCATGTAGTAGTCTACAAATATGATGAAGCATGTCCAACTCATCATTTGCAGGCAATCGCTATTACTATTCTACAGGTAGTGACCTACATACATAAATAAAATAAATAAATAAAAGTACTTATATAGCGCCCGATCAATTAAAATTGCTCTCGGGCGCTTTACATACATGCACACGTATATAATAGTATTTTACATAAAAAGAAATGCTAACTAAAAATAAATATGTAAAAAAATATAACACTACCTTAAATATATTAAAAAAACAATTTAAGAAAGAGAGATCATTAAAAAACCTTTAAATAAATACACATAATTAAGACATTCTTATAATCTACTATAAATACATTAATTTATACAAGAAGAATAACCATTTATATGTTAAGAAACTAATAAAACAAAAATATGTTTATCAATAGAAAGCACATAAAATGTTCCCGTTGGTGAATTATAAAAAAGCTAGTTTAAAAAGGTGAGTCTTCAAAAGTGCAAATTGTTCCATAGAACCGCCGAGCAAACCGCGAAACGGTGACCATCATGAGTAACAGTTTGAGAGTCCGGTACGAACAAAAGGCGAGGATGCAAGGTAGATCGCAGAGTTCTGTTGATAGCCAATTAACTCATTTATGTAGTCCGACGCTAGATCATTCAAGGCACAATACGTAAACACCGTAGATCGGTCTCAAATGAACGGGTAGCCAGTGTACATGTTGCAACACGGGCGTGATGTGTTCGTATTTCCTCGTGCGAGTAATTAGGCGGGCGGCACAGTTCTGCACCCTTTGTAGACGTTGCATCACCGTGTGTGGGAGACCATAAAGAAGTGCATTCCCATAGTCTAAACGGAATGTCACTAGTGCGTGAACAAGTGTCTTGCATGATTCTTCCGTCAGGTGTGGCCGAATTCGCCCAATGTTTCTAATATGATAGTAGCAACTTTTCACAGCGTTGGGAATCTGCTGTTCCATATTCAGGTTGCTATCAAATAGCACACCCAAACTGAGCACGCACGATGATGGTTGAATTCGATGGCCGGCTACTGTATGCATTGGCAGGCAGACTGTCGCGTTTCTTCGCTGGAGAAAAAACGATCGCCTCGGATATAGTCAACCATGCAGCCACTTCCGCAACACACAATTCCACCTTAGCCAGTGCCCCCACAATTGATTCATCTCGTTCATCCGTGAGGTAGATTTGAATGTGATGCTCCATGGCGTGTTTAGGTCCATGGCGTGTTTAGCAACAATATCTCCTATAGGTTTGGTGTACATGCGATGCGAATTAGGGCCCAACACCGACCCTTGGGGGACGCCACACGCCAGGATTGAATCAACCGACTCGGCACTTCCCACTGCCACGTTCTGATATCGTTTGCTAATGTATGATTTCAGCCACGCAAGCGCCTTATCGGTGATACCGAATGAGTGTTCAAGTCAAGTCATCAATAACTGATGATCGACTGTATCAAACGCGGACGACAAATCAAGTATCACAAGAATTGTTGTATATTTCCTATCCAGTGTCGCGGCAATGTCATTCTTGACACGGAGTAGAGCTGTTTCTGTGTAATGTCCACGACGGTATGCAGACTGAAAAGGGTCGTGCAGAGCATGCTCATCAACATGAGTGCTAATTTTTTTTACGACGTTTTCAACCAATTTCGACACAAATGGCAAGTTCGACACTGGCCGGTAGTTGCTCGAAATGTATTTATCCAGCGTAGGTTTTTTTAGGAGTGGTTTAACGATTGCATGCTTGAAGTCAGCAGGTACATTTGTTGAGGTGAGAGACGCATTTATCGTAGCGGTGATTAGTGGAACTAACTCATGCGAACATTGCTTTAGCAGCCACGTCAGTACTGGATCTAATTCACACGACAACCTGAACGGATGCAACTAATCGTTCAACGTCCGATTCAGTGACTGCCTCATAGAAGACTAGTGGGACACCACTGAATGCCGCGTCGTTGCTCATAGCGGCCAACGTAATGTCCGAACGATCCTCATCGCAGTCGTGGATGTATTTTCTGATGTTAGAAACTTTCTCAATAAAGTGATCACCGAAGCGTTGCGCCATGTCCACCGGATACACATACGATGGCATTGTCGTTATGCCACTATTGCCCATGAGGTTTCTTGTGATGCAAAATAGTTGTTTTTGGTCATTTTTGCAGTTGGCGATCTTAGCTGTGTAGTAGTTTTTCTTTGTGTTAACCAGCATGTTGTTGAAGACCACAATTTGAGCGCGATACGCCTGTCGATGTACCTCAAGACGAGTTTGCAGCCATTTGCGCTCAGCTCGGCGTCGACGCTGTTTCTCGTCACGAAGCTCGTCAGTGTACCACGGACAGTCCGGTCGCAATGTCATGGTCGTCTTCCGCAGTGGGGCATGTTTGTTAACAAGCCGACGTAAGCCATTGTTGTATGTGGCAACCATGTCACTAACGGATGCCTCACTGGTTATGTCATGTAGCAAAGAGGTAATGTCACGTTTTAAATCAGGAAGACGTATATGACGCAATCGCCTAAAAACCATCTCTTTACGCATTCGAGCAGGCTTTGTGGCATTTACACAGAACATTATGGCCATGTGATCACCGGATGGATTTCCATGTGTGTCACATAAGCACGGGTCATACACACTCGGTCGTGTAGTAACTATTGCACTGTTGTTTCGAACGATAACTTCATCCAAGAGAACATACCTTTATTGTGCGTGGCATCTGTAATTATTTGGTTCATGCCACGGTCAGAGAGCGTCTCAGAAAAATGCCGTGCGTCAGAATTTCATATAATGTCAAGATGGAAGTTCAGATCGCCGGTAATAACGCTGGTCAGCTTACTAGGTGTCCTAGTAAGCTGACCACTCCTCGAAGAAAACAGACGTTGTAAAGCCGTTTCGTTTAGACGGTGGCGGGCAGTATATCACACCCAATCTGAACTTTGTGCCACGTGTCGTAAGATAATAGTCGGCATGTTCAAAATTGGTAAATTTAGGCCTATTATGACTTGATGACACATTCTCAACTTTCATGCCGGATTTATACATTAAGCCCACTCCACCACCGCGCTTCTGGGCAGGTTTTGACGCGGCATCGAACTTGTAGCGAGAGGTATGTTGAAATGTGTAGCCAGATGGCACAAATTATTTTATCACCTGCTTGTCAGTGTCTGTTCCAAGCCAGGTTTCTGTCAACGCTAATACGTCGATGTCCCTGGAAATTACCAAGTCTGCCGGCGACAAAGCTTTATTTAGAACTAACCGAGCGTTGAGACAACACATCGTCAGTGGAACATCACATGCATGATGTTTAATGCAGTGTGTGTAAATTTACCACATGGGCTGCATTATTTGCTCTGGCAACATTTGCCGCTCGTGTAGCATACTCCAAATGGTCAGTAGTCCGCATTGGGATCGCGCGCTGTTTGCGCGTGCCCCCTCGATTGCCGCGCAAGGTTGGACGTGTCGCAGACAGTCCCAAACGTCTTATTAAGGAATATGTCGCATCGGGCAATCGGGGAGTGACACCCCTAGAACCAGGCCAAAGAGCCCGAATGAAGCACATCGTCGCACAATTACAGACTGCCAAATTATGTAACTCACGGGCGTTGTCAGGTCTGCAGGGACCTGAAGTCGACCACCAACTTAGTGAACGTCACGGATGGCTGACGGCATTCATTTATAACATTTAAAAATCATAGATAACGTACACTGTCTTGACGTATAAAAAGTGTACCGTGAGAATCACTGTAGTTTCCGGAACAAACAGTGGTATTTGTGATCTTCAGTGCAGTTTAAATCCATTGAGAAACACGACAATTTCCTGAGAACAATTTGGCCTGCTGCCTGTTAGGCGCTACCTTAGATGTAAAACGAATCGATTAGCAGACGTCTGCTCTTTACATACCCCAGCTTCGCGGTGTACACATATTGCCAGTTCGTACGCATCGGTTAGCTAACATCCACTTCTTCAGTGAACGACTAGCAGACGCAGGCCGGACGTTCATTGGGGGAATAATGCACATAGATAAGAATTGTTTTTCCTAAACTCTGTTAGTCTTTCCACAAATGGGTAGGTCTTATATCCTGGCGCCTTGGATAAAACGTTATCCACGAGATATCTGCCAGTTTCCTTCGTGACATGAATAATACGCATACATGCAGAGTATGTAGCTTTGGCCAGCAATTAAGTGTTAGTGAAATATAATAGTCAACATCTGGACAACGAATAGTGATATGTTGACATATTGCAGTTCGTTGGACTTGCATTATCGTCTCTGATCGATGTTGTGCAAGAATATTAATCGTTTAAAAACGGGTAATAAAGGTGGATAATATTGGCTATGGTTTGATACAAACGTCTATGTGCAATCGTACAGATACTGCTCATGGACCAATGTGGTCTATCTGGGCAAAATGGATGCTTTTAAATAGATTGTTTAAGAATTGGAACGAAGGACCACATTGATTGTGTTCCTTATTCAAATCATAATAGAATCATAATTTGTGTGAAAAGACGTAATACGTCTTCATGATAACTAACTAATTATTTAATAGTGCATTATAAGAATACCATAATCAAACGAAAATAAATATTTGATGCATATATGTTACTAATAAATTATCGTTAAATAAGTTGATAATGTTTATATACCAAAGGTGCATCATAACATAAAAAATACAGTAAAGCAGAAACTATTACATATTTATTAGTTGAGCAGAATTTGACGTTTGGTCCTTTTTTAACAAATGAAGAAATGTAGAATATAATTGAGAATATAATTATGACACTTCAATTGCGCCCATCCTTTCGTTTCTAGCTGTTGTTGGGATGTGTTGACAATTAATATTGATTTGTCGCATTTGTACCCAACAGCGCGCACATTATTTATTACTCGATGATGGTTTGGTTTTCATCATTTGTGCGGCAAAGACTTCCAATAGCGCCGCCCAACGAGTTAAACGTAGGTTAATGCACGGCGACGTTATGTGGAGAACAGAACCACGCAGCATGGTGGACAGTGTTAATTCAGTTAAATCACAATTAAGATTATGGTTTGTCTTTTCACGAACTCGATGGTGGTTTTGCACATCGTCAGATTATATCGCAGCTAGTTCCAATTGTCTGAATCCTGCCGACATTCCATGTATTGAGTGTGGTGTTGTATACTAGGAGTATAGTGATTGCGTTTCGGTGTGAAAATGCCGATCGTTTCATTTGAAATATGCGCATTTTCTGAACACACACACACACACGCACACGCACACGCACACGCGCACACGCGCACACGCGCACACACGCACACACGTATAAACTCACACATGCACACACGCACACACGCACACACGCACAAACGCTCACACGCACACACGCACACACGCGCACACACAAACACATCAAATGTCCGAGCGTTGTGGATGGTGGTTTGCTCCAATAAAAACAAACTTA
This sequence comes from Escarpia spicata, assembly GCA_963995525.1. Lineage (NCBI taxonomy): Eukaryota > Metazoa > Annelida > Polychaeta > Sabellida > Siboglinidae > Escarpia > Escarpia spicata. The sequence continues at coordinate 64,531,452 of OZ023207.1, read as the reverse complement.
CGTCGTTTGCAAATAACTGTGGCTACCCATTGTAATGAATTGAATATATTCGAGTCAAACCCATAAGCGACGGCGTGTTGCGCAATACAGTCAATATAATGCCAGCGGCCCCACTGTCTTGCCGGGCTTTCGTAAAATAAGATAAGATAAGATAATGCTTTATTATCTCAATTATGGAGTTGAGAAATTTGTCTCGGGTAAGAACAGACATGGCTGCAATACGTACCATTCAATAAAAATTAATAACGATCAATAAATAAATAAACGAAATAAAATCAAACGTTATGTACAATGCATACACATAACTTATTATAAACCGACAAGTGACATTGTGGCAGCAGGCATCATGAATTAAGTTGTTTAATGGACAGTGGCACGAATGAATGTTTGAATATATTAAGCCTGCACCGAGGAGTTATATAACGTCTGCCAGATGGCAGGAGATGAAATTCATTATGCAAAACATGTTTAGCATCATCAATAATCTTGACTGACTGTCTTCTTAATGTTTGTTCAAAAATCTCCACAGGCACAAGCACACACACCAATTCACTCACACAACACACGCGCGCACACACAATCACATAAACACAAACAAGCACACGCACATAGAAGCACAGAAACAAATACAAAACACAAACACTCACACAACTGCACACAAACAAACGCACACACACACACACACACACACACACACACACACACACACACACACACACACACACACACACACACACACACACACACACACACACAAACACACAAACACACAAACACACAAACACACAAACACACAAACACACAAACACACAAACACACAAACACACAAACACACAAACACACAAACACACAAACACGCACACGTTCCCTCACCTATAAATTCACAGGCACACCAACACGCGCGCGCACACACGCGCGCACACACACACACGCACACGCACACACACACACACACACACACACACACACACACACACACACACATACATACACTTGATTGCTATCGATCATACCGTACCTTTGATAGGAGGAGAGCAGTGTTTGTTACGGGTATTCCCATGTTTAGTTCTCCAAACCGTGACTAATAGAACTGTTGCGGATTGTCATCCCTCCTAGTGCCACCGCGCCTCACCTCGCACTGTCTACGAGCCCTGAATATCTTAATAGCAAGCCAGGTAATATACATGGCAACGACAGTAAAGGTGAAGGTAATTTCGGCCGCCTGACCACTTCGGTCGTCGTCAGTATCAGTTCTTTTGCAAGATTGGTACACTATATTCTTTCCGTTAGCCCCAAATCACTTACCAATTCATTAATGTCCACGGGGCTGTTTCTAAGGCACCAAACTGTAGGTCGGCAACAAATTCCACCCAGTTATAAATGTTTCATGAAGACCTTCAACGTGTGTGCTGATGTTCCCTTTAGAAAAAAATAACTGCGGCTCAGTTCGTTTTGCTCGAGGAAGCCAGGGCACTTGCGAGACAGACATAACCCGGAACGGAAGCCCGGTGGCGTGATAAGCCACGACGACCGTGAGATCTCCTCTGCTGCAGCCTTCGTCAGCGTTCACAGTCACGAGGACAGAGTGTGGCCTAGACACTAACAGGTGCTACTGCACACTATTTGAAGTATGCTGACAGGTAGCGCTGTGTCCGTGTTTGTTTTGTTACTAACTACTACGTTATGGTGACCTAAACTGCATTTCCTACAACAATGATTAGCAGATTACCACAGAGTGCAACGGGAGCAGAGAGGAGAAAGACGAGTAAGACGAGGACAAAAAGATGAGGAGTAAATCGCGCACCCTAAAGTAATGTCAATCAGATTTACGTCATCATATTCTCAATTACTTTCTCCATACAACGTTAACATTATTATATTTGAAATAAGTTGCATGATGACGTTGAGGTGTAGATATTAAAACAATGTTTTTACGACAATTGTTTTCATTGAGTATAACCTAAATAATTTATAAATATATCGTAATTACGGTTATATTATATAACTCTAGGTAATCCAAATAAGAAAGTTAGGTAAATACCATCTTCTCTGCTTTACTAAGATATAGAGGCCATACACAACTTACCTATATTTCTTCTTTACGATAGCCATTGAATACATTGTGTTTCTTATGAATTAATATTATTTTCTCATTAAATTAACTATACCATATTTATAAAATACCCCATGTTGGCATAGCGTTTCCCACGCTTAGTTTGAATTACTCATACAACATGACTGAATAAATTCCCTGACTTGTCCATTGTGTCCGCTTTAGCCACCATCTGCACCGACAGTTTGTTGAATTCCCATTGCATCGAACATGCTCCATAACAAATACTTATGTAAACCTCCATCACACCAAATCGCGTTATGAAATCTTGTTATTATCGTGCATCAGTGGACAGCAATTACGCAATAAATGTTTGATGTAACTTCGACGTTTCCACACTAGTGCAAGTGGCCGCCTGTTCAGACTGACGCTGTTTCCTTGGCTACAACGAATCGTAGTCACTAGATCAGTCGTCTCTCTTGTATTGATAACCAAACAGTCGCATCATGTTGTCCGCAGAGAAGGCTGGATAGCTACACCGAAAAGTGCTACAGGTATGTGGATGTTTGAAAGGATATGTGCACAGCAACTTGTGTCAGTCACACTCAAGAATGGGCCATTTCGCTGAACATTCTTCAGGATAGTTCATTCTTCAGGATAGTTCATGTAAATGAGTTATTTTAAGCATATCGAATACGTGAATGTGTACCTTGTTGAAGTTTTTTTCGATGTAACTCATCAACTTTGTCAGTACACGTGACGTATGACGCCATCGTACATTTTGGATAGTTTGTAATTCCCCTCGTCTCTGTTGATCGGTGTCCTGGACTTTCTGATCAGTATGACTTCTTTTATTTGCTGTGGTCATCTGTTGGTTCCTTGTCCACTATTTTCGCTCCCTCCCAGTCTATGATATGATATTGTGTTGTTGCGTGGTCTGTGAGGGCGGATTTGTTGATGGTCGACATTGATCTTTTTTTCGCTACTCGTGTATGTCTCTTTCCTTTTCTTGTTAATGTCCTTTCTATGTTCCTCAAGTCTCGTTTTGAACAATCTTCCCGTCTCCCAAAAATATTCAGCACCACAGTTCTTGCATGATATTTGGTACACCAAACCGCCTTTTCTTCGGGGCCCACTATGTTCACACTAACCAACAAGCGCCTGAGGATGGTGTGGGGACGCATGGCTTTTGTTACCCAATTCCTCTTCAGTACTCGATGTATCCTCTCTGAGACCCCCTCCACATATTATGAGATGACTACTTGGCTTCTGTTGGTCTTGTCCGGTTTCTTTTTTCAGTCTTTTTCTTCTTGTTGCCATCTGTTACCTTTTAGGGCGCAGGACGAATAGTTACAAAAAGTGTCAGGGTTCATCTTATGTGTTTCTCTTCTTCCTTCTTATCCTCCTCTTCCGAAATTATCGTCTCACACCGGTTCACTAGGGTTCTGACGACTCGATACAATGTAGACTTCACAATACCGTTTTCCATTCTGGTGATAGTAGCATCCAGGAAGGACATTCTTCGTGCTGTTTTTATTCTATTATGAAAATGGTGCTGCCAGTTGTGTCTTTCAGTTTTTGTAATTTCTCTGTTTGTTCTCTGTGTGTAGGCATATAACATCGTCGACATATATCTTCCAGTTTCTTGAGTGGCAATCGTCTGGTGCTGTGACAATGATTGTCTGCTCCAAATACTCCATGTACGCGTATACAACAATGGGGGATACAGGATTGCCCGTGACTACACCAAACTTCTGCTGGTTAATTTTCCTCCAAATCTAAAGTACGTAATCTTCAAGACAAATGTCAACAGCTAACCTGACTTTGGATTACTTCAAATGCGTGTTTGATAGATGTATTCGATATTCGAGAAAAATTACCCAACGTCATATGAAACAAATGTTTCGCAATCATCCACTTTTATCTTTATTATCTGTTTCATCCATTTCTTGTGAGTTCTCTGTGTGGTTTTCTGTTTTTACCAATAGCGGTTGTAGTATGTTGGCCATCTCTCTGGACACTCTGCATGCTATGGTCTGTGTGTATGAACACTGTGAATATAGATTCGTGTATTGTATTCGTGCAATGCTCCGATTGTGTCTTCTCCTCCGATGAATGTCTGGCTACATGTTAATGTTTATGCTTCCGTAGCTACAGCGGTGTCGAATGCTTCACAGTGTCTGCTAGCAGATGACTGATATAGCATGGCATATATGATTATATATTTCTGATTGTATGGTTGCAATATATATTGGGACCAAAATATGCAAACAGCAAACACCTGTATTAAACTTTATACATAAAAAAAAAAATCTATTGAATCCCCTAGATTTTATGTTCCAGCAAATTGTCACGATGTCAGTTTCAATTGTCTTTAAATCAAGCAAATCGATTAACATAATTATATTCAGGTATATCAGAGGCATCCTAATATACTATATCATTTTTTACAACACCCACTTTAGCTGTGGTTCACATTCAATACAGGCCGATTATCATTACTGATTTTGATCAAATGCAAATTCGCGCTGTCTATCAAATCGGACTGTTCAACACAAGCCTAATATGTACTGTCTCTTGCGCGGCTTGGCCAACCTACACCCTTCAGAATGGCCGGGTGATATACTGTTGATGATACAAGACACTGGCAAGGCAAGCGGTTTATTAGAATCGATCGGTCTAAAGTGACGACATAGCCTTCTGTCGTTGGTATAACGCTTATTTCAAAAGCCAGTAGCCTACAAGTCTAAAATATGCAAGCGATATTTCTAGAACATTGTCACTGGCTTTTGTGCATGCTGTGCTGCAATACCCACGAGGGAAATCTAGAACAAATGGGCAGATAGTCGTACATATCGATTAGCATACATCCGCTGTTGCAATACTTCTGCTAGGGATGTACAGGTGTGCCCGATCGATTTTCATATGTCCTCTGTTGCAATACACCAACTGCGGCCTACGTATGTGTCTACTGGGTACACATGAATTATCTGACACCCGCTATTATTAGAGTGGGGGGTTAGCCTCCAGATATTTCGTGGGTTTTGAAGATACTTTTTGTGAGCGTCACTCGGGTTGAATTTGCTCACTTACATAATACAATATATAATTGTTCATGTTTTCTTGCGTGTAAAAGTCATCGCAAACAATTTAACCCCTCCCCCCGCATTTACTGATGGCATGACCCCCTGCGGATTGTAGAATGTCGGCTCAGCCCCCTTAATATTAATTTCGTTCCGACGCCAGTGACAAACGTGTTCACTTCATACGCACCGGTTTGCAAACATTCGATATTACTATACCCCGGGTAGCTGTCAACACAATTAATGTGTTCATGAACTTGATAGGCATTGTTTTACAGGCAGTCGCTATTTCTATACTCTATGTATGAGTTTACAAATATGTTCAAACATGTCCAACTCATCATTTTGCAGGCAATCGCTATTACTATTCTACAGGTAGTGACATACATACGTGCGCATTTCACACGAATCGATTAGCAGACGTCCGCTTTTTAAATATCCCAGCTTCGCGATGTACAAATGTTGCCAATTCGTCCGCATCGATTAACTGACATCCACTACTTCAGTGAACTACTAGCAAACGCAGGCCGGACGATCATTGGGAGAATAATGTGCACATAAAAGAATTGTCGTTCCTAATCTCTGTTGGACACCTGTTCTTTTCACAAATGGGTAGCTCTTATATCCTGGCGCCTTGGATAACACGTTATCCACGAGATATCTGCCAGTTTCCTTCGTGACATGAATAAAGCGCATACATGCAGAATACGTAGCTTTTGGCCAGCGATTAATGTTACTGAAATACAATAATCTATATCTGAACAACGAATAGTGACATGTTGACATATTGCAACTCGTTGGACTTGCATTATCGTCTCCGATCGACGTTGGGCAAGAATATTAATCTTTAAAAAAACGGGTAATAGAGGTGGATAATAATGGTTATAGTTTGCTACAAACCTATATATGCAATTGTACATATATTGCTCATGGACCAATGTGGTCTATCGGGGCAACATGGATGCTTATCTGAGTATAAATTTAAGCTCATAGGCGCTAGGCGTGTAAAGACGAACGGGTTCGTTTTTCTCAAAATGGATCAACAATGTGATCTGACGGGGCATACCGGGTGATTATCTGAACAGAAACCCGCGTACCGATGTTTATGTAATAACTGGCAATGAAACAATGACATGAATTCACTAAGCCTGTTCATGCATCTGTTGGTTTATCCACATTGCAACAATTTAATGTGTGGACCTCACATTTGTAAATCCATGTTTCGCAGTAGAAAGTAAAAAGTGGCCGAATGTTCCTATAAATACATCGTTTGGAGTACTGAGGACTGTGGTGAGATGCAGGAGGTTTGGGTCGGTCTGAAATATTGATCGCACTATATGAGGATATTCATTGATTTGGTATCCAGTTGGCGGGTGCTTGTTGTATGCAACAATCACTCTCAACTACATAGTTCTGGTGTTGGACAACGAATAGTAGAGTCTGAGGAATTGTACACCTAAAAATAAATAAAAATAAATAAAACCCATATTTCTAGAATTTTATAATATTTTATTGTTACGTAATGTTCAGTACAGTACAGAAGTAGTACAGTACAGAAGTAGTAATAAGAAACACATATAAATACATTGTGTAAGAATTGGGATGAAGGACCACATTGATTGTGTTCTTTATTCATTGCATAATAAAATGTAAATCATAATTCGTGCAACAATAGAATAGAATTATGACACTTCAATTGGGCACAACTTTTCGTTTCTAGCGGTTGTTTGGATGTGCTGACAAGTAGTATTGATTTGTCGCGTTCGTACCCAACAAAGGTCACATTATTTATTACTCGATGCTGGTTCGGTTTCCAACATTTGTGCGGCAAAGACTTCCAATAGCGCCGCCCAACGAGTTAAACGTAGGTTAATGCACCATGATGGACAGTGTTAATTCAGTTAAGTCACAATTAAGATTATGGTTTGCCGTTCACGAACGTCGATGGTGGTTTTGCACATCGTCAGATTATATCACAGCTAGTTCCAATCATCTGAATTCTGCCGACATTCCATGTATTGAGTGTGGTGTTGTATACTAGGAGTATAGTGATTGCATTTCGGTGTGAAAATGCCGATCGTTTCATTTGAAATATGCGCATTATCTGATGACACACACACGCACACACACCCGTACACATACACACACCACACACATACACACACACCACACACACACACACACAAACACACACACCACATACCCCACACACCCCACACACCCCACACACCACACACACGCACGCAAGCACACGCACACACCACACACATGTACACAAACGCACAGCACAAATACATACACACACTCAAACACACACACACACACACACACACACACACACACACACACACACACACACACACACACACACACACACACACACACACACACACACACACACACACACACACACACACACACACACACACACACACACACACACACACACACACACACACACACACACATCAAACATTCGAGCGTTGTTGATGGTTGTTTGTTTCAATAAAAACAAACTTACGACGTTTGGAAATAATTGTAGCAACCCATTGTAATGATTGGAATATATTCGAGTCAAAGCCAAACGCGACAGCTGGTTGCGCAATACAGTCAACATATTGAGAGCGGCCCCTGTGCCTTTCCAGGCTTTCGTCGCACAATTCTGAAACCTCATCAAAACTCAATTGGTTCATGTTGTTCCGGCTCATCTTTGAGTATTTCTTTGCAATTTCAAGTTTGCCAGACATGCATATGAATGGTTTAGTAGCTCTTCCCGGATGCAGTCGTAGCAACTTGCAACTTTGGTGTTAAGCCTGTTTATTGCTGCACACACTTCATTAGTTGTAGACTTGTAGCAGGCGTGGGAAGCGTTGTTGGTGGGCCTTCAAATGCTGGGATCCCTTCGGTTAAGGAACTGCGGAACTGTGTGCCGAAGTATTCATTGACCTTTTGCACCAAACTCATCCCGGTCTCCAATTACACGACCTTCTTCGTCGAATATCGTGGTCTGAACGTACGACATACCAGTTGACATCCTGACTGCGCGGAGAATCTTGGTTACATCGTGCAAACACAACGCAATCACACAATGTTGCTACTATCTAGCGAATGTTAGAAATACAATATCTTGTGACGACTTATTTGCATTACAAAATTATCGCTCACCCTTTCAAAAAGTCAGGTTATGCCGCAACAGTGCGGGGTTTAATGACCGCGTCAAGATAACTGACATAATTATAACATAATCAATGTTCATGACTACCATATTGAGCAGCAGGATGGATGCATCAGAACATCGACATGAAAGAAAACATCTGTTTATATTTACGTCTGCCAGTAAGGACGTTTTTCCTGAGATTATAAGTGTTTTTATTAAAGACCTTTCTGTTCCAAACATAATACCTGTTCATCTTTACAAGGAAGTGCATTAAGTTTGTACTCATGATACTATACGTGTTCCTGTTTGCCAGGACGGACATTTGTGTTCCTGTCATTACAGGTGTTCCTGTTTGCCAGGTAAGACATTCGTGTTCCTGTCATTACAGGTGTTCCTGTTTGCCAGGAAAGACATTCGTGTTCCTGTCATTACAGGTGTTCCTGTTTGCCAGGAAAGACATATGTGTTCATGTCATTACAGGTGTTCCTGTTTGTCAGGAAGGACATTTGTGTTCCTGTCACTACAGGTGTTTCTGTTTGCCAGGAAGGAAACAATGACGCCGTCGAGGGTGGCACGACCCACGTCTGTTCGACGGACAACGCGTCGTGTCTCCATGGTCTACGTCTGGCTCCTGACGATCTTATGCTGCTGGATCTATGCCACGGGTAAGCGTTTTTCATACATAGTGTGTTTTACCGAAATCCCGGTAAATCGTGCGAATGCCCTATTATTAATATGACTAATACGGTTATTATGATCATTGTGATCATTATGATTATCATGATTATTCTGATTATTGTGATTGTTAAGATTTTTATGATAATTATGATTATTCTGATTACTATGATACTTTTTATTATTCTCATTATACTGATTATTATGATTGTCATGACTAGTAAGATTGTTTTATGGTTATTGTGATTGATTCTCATGATTATTATGAATTTTATGATTATGATGATTATTTTTTTATGATTATTATGATCATTATGATTAGTATTTTTAAAATGATTTTTATGATTATTATGATTTTAAAGATTTGTATGATTATTATGATTATTATGGTTATTATTATATAGCTGTACATCGTATTTAAATGAGTCTGATATAATCGCATACAATTTTAAACCGCAGCATCATGTCAACAATTTGGCACAGAGGCACGGACATTTTATGTTAATGTTGCATGAATTTTAGATAGTTATTCACACAGGCTTCTGGCACTGGGCGCCATTGATAGGCCAGACTCCCAGTATGAACAATGTGCCTGGCAAACAATTTTCAATCCACAAATCTGGTGGAAAACTGTTTCGTACATAAATAGGTAGCCCACATATCAGGTCAAGTTCTCCACGATATATTGGTAGTTTGTTTATTTGACATTAGAAATTCACAAGAGCAAAGAATGTTGCATTAACCATGATATAAAAGGGTTGGGAAATACAGTAGTGTCTATCTGGAGATAGAACATTTGCACTTTACTATTTACCATTCGTTTGACTTGCCGTTATCGTATGGTTATCATGGTTTACAATAATGGTCGTTAAACTAAAAAATAACGTCACGAATTGATTTTTTATTATATCACCATGTAAATTGTGAAAATATGCCATCACTTCATCTTGCATGAAGATATACTACATTTCGAATGCAGTGATTAAATAATTATATATATATTAGTATTTCTAGCATCCTCGTAAAACAATTTTATCTGGCGAAGGTTTTGAGAAAGAATAATAGTTAAAAGTTGTCATGATTACAATTATAATACGTCATACACATCAGTACGTAGGAGCATTTTAACAAGGACAGTACAACAATGTGCATGAGCAGAGTTTACGATGCAACCAACAGAAAATGGCGAGTAGTATTGGAATAGTCTTGTCGGGACATCAAGTTGTCACCGTCAGAAAATACATAAAAGTGAAAAATAGTCATAGCGACAACACATACCATACAGCGATGTAACATTAGCAACATCAAGTTAACGCTTTTCCACATATGAATCGTGTTACGACCGTTTTCCGGATCACTATTATCATCAATTACAATGTGGGGAGTGGTAGAACGCCCGTGTCACGGGCCCCGATTCACCCGTGCCAGGATTCACTTAGAGTCATCTAAGCAAAACAACCAGCCAACCAACCAACCAACCAATATTTTGTATTATTAGCAACACATTCAACCGACTGGATTGAACTGTCTTCAGTCATTGCCAGTGTATTGATACACCATACATCGACAACTTCATAAAAGAAACATTTAAGCACCTTCAAAGCCAAACTTGTTGGCTACGAGCAAACTAACCTATGCGCACACTCAACACCTTCATAGCCAAACTTGTTGGCTACTAACAAACTAACCTATGCGCACACTCAACACCTTCATAGCCAAACTTGTTGGCTACGAGCAAACTAACCTATGTGCACACTCAGCACCTTCATAGCCAAACTTGTTGGCTACGAGCAAACTAACCTATGCGCACACTCAACACCTTCATAGCCAAACTTGTTGGCTACTAACAAACTAACCTATGTGCACACTCAACACCTTCATAGCCAAACTTGTTGGCTACGAGCAAACTAACCTATGTGCACACTCAACACCTTCATAGCCAAACTTGTTGGCTACTAACAAACTAACCTATGCACACACTCAACACCTTCATAGCCAAACCTGCTGGCTACTAACAAACTAACCTATGCACACACTCAACACCTTCATAGCCAAACCTGCTGGCTACTAACAAACTAACCTATGCACACACTCAACACCTTCATAGCCAAACCTGCTGGCTACTAACAAACTAACCTATGCGCACACTCAACACCTTCATAGCCAAACCTGCTGGCTACTAACAAACTAACATATGCACACACTCAACATCTCATTTTCTTACCTCAGAGACCAATTATACCAACCAATGGCACCTATCAAATATGCATTCCCTCTGTGGGTTGGCTGAATTCATACATGTGACCCACCATGCCAAAAATTATTACTGATGGTCATTACAAGTTACTGTCACAATTTGTTATTGAGTATCCATTGTGAAACATTCCTGAATAGACAAATCTGTCATGTGTTAGTTGTGATGTGAAAATTGTAAAAATGTTACCAACATGTGTTTCGTACTGAGTTTTGTGACAACTGTCAATTTTTTTAATTGCTGACAATGTTCTAAAGTATGGCCAACAGTGTGAAACCACAAAGTGAAAAATCACAGCCGACAGAATTAAAACCACAGTCAAGAAAGTAAAAACCACAGCCAGCTGACAAAAAACTTTGAAACTGTTTTTCTTAAAACCACACTTTCCGCATTTCTAACATAAAATAGCTGTATCTCTGGAAATAATGAGAATACAATTATTATTGATGTATGAATTTCTCAAGTTGAGTCTCATTTTGGCAAGGTGGGTCAAACATGTTGTGCTTTAAACTGTCAACACTGTTTCTCAAAACATAATTTTTTTCAATAATCAATTCAGCAATGAATAAATTTGCCAACAATTTATTTTCACAGTTTCCATTGATAACATTGCATAGATCTTTGAGGAATACTACCCTCCTGTCAGTAATTGTGTTGGACAGGTTGCACCCATTACACAGTCTTAGTTCACTAGCTGACATTGCACAATCTCAATTCACTGTACAGTATAACCACCTTAAAGAGAAAAAGACGGGAGGTTGCTTGACAAAAGTAGTGAGTTTAGTAGATTAAAAGTAATTTAAAATGAAAAAAAATTAACATAGCGACATTGTGCCAATTTGCAGGGGTAACTACATTGTGAGGTTCTACTATACTCTCTTAGTAGAGTTCTACTGTACTATCTTACTACAGTTCTACTGTACTCTCTTAGTACAGTTCTACTCTACTCTCTTAGTACAGTTCTACAAACAAAACAACCCAAGTTAACAGTAATACTGACAGAAATTCAATTATTAATTCTGCACTAGCTTACACCCATGCATGGCGCAACAAACCAAGGCTTACACCCATGCATGGCAAAACAAAACAAGGCTTATACCCATGCATGGCGCAACAAACCAAGGTTTACACCCATGCATGGCAAAACAAAACAAGGCTTATACCCATGCATGGCGCAACAAACCAAGGCTTACACCCATGCATGGCAAAACAAAACAAGGCTTATACCCATGCATGGCGCAACAAACCAAGGTTTACACCCATGCATGGAGCACAAATCAAGGCTTACACCCATGAATGGTGCAACAAAGCTAGGCTTACACCCATGCATGGCGCAACAAACCAAGGCTTACACCCATGAATGGCATAACAAACCAAGGCTTACACCCATGAATGGTGCAACAAATCAAGGCTTACACCCATGAATGGTGCAACAAAGCAAGGCTTACACCCATGCATGGCGCAACAAACCAAGGCTTACACCCATGCATGGCATAACAAACCAAGGCTTACACCCATGCATGGTGCAACAAACCAAGGCTTACACCCATGCATGGCGCAACAAACCAAGGCTTACACCCATGAATGGCATAACAAACCAAGGCTTACACCCATGAATGGTGCAACAAATCAAGGCTTACACCCATGAATGGTGCAACAAAGCAAGGCTTACACCCATGCATGGCGCAACAAACCAAGGCTTACACCCATGCATGGCATAACAAACCAAGGCTTACACCCATGCATGGTGCAACAAACCAAGGCTTACACCCATGCATGGCGCAACAAACCAAGGCTTACACCCGTGCATGGCGCAACAAAGCAAGGCTTACACCCATGCTTGGCGCAACAAACCAAGGCTTACACCCATGCATGGCACAACAAACCAAGGCTTACACCCATGCATGGCGCAACAAACCAAGGCTTACACCCATGAATGGTGCAACAAATCAAGGCTTACACCCATGAATGGTGCAACAAAGCAAGGCTTACACCCATGCATGGCGCAACAAACCAAGGCTTACACCCATGCATGGCATAACAAACCAAGGCTTACACCCATGCATGGTGCAACAAACCAAGGCTTACACCCATGCATGGCGCAACAAACCAAGGCTTACACCCGTGCATGGCGCAACAAAGCAAGGCTTACACCCATGCTTGGCGCAACAAACCAAGGCTTACACCCATGCATGGCACAACAAACCAAGGCTTACACCCATGCATGGCGCAACAAACCAAGGCTTACACCCATGCATGGTGCAACAAAGCAAGGCTTACACCCATGCATGGCGCAACAAACCAAGGCTTACACCCATGCATGGCACAACAAACCAAGGCTTACACCCATGTATGGTGCAACAAACCAAGGCTTACTCCCATGCATGGTGCAACAAACCGCGGCCAGCAGTTAGCATCATTGCAGTACTTTGATTTTAAATTCATTCACAGTGGCGTAATCTGGAGAACTGCTAAGGTTCCCTGTACAGTTTCCATGTTTCTTTGATGAGTGGAACAGCAAATTTATAATTAAATAACTCCCTCTCTGTTTTTAATACATCGCCAATCAGTAGTTCAATTGACATTGTTCCAAGGAAGTGAATGAATACAAAAATGTGTAACTGGGTCCGTGGCACCTGGGAGGAGATACCTCTACATAGCCCCAACATTAGAATATTAATTTACAGATTATGTATCCAATTTTGCCATATCATCTATATGTACATGTTTGTATGCATAACAAACTTTTCGGTAAACTATCTACCTATAAGGTCCATCCCAACCATATGCATTGGTTCAACAATCTTTATTGGTGTTAGCTTTGGAGCCACAGTCTTCAGCTTCTCATACGTTGACATGCATCGCACCTGGCAATCTGAAACATGACAAATAACAAAGTAAATACAACATACTTATGTGAGAATAAAAAAAAATTTGTAGACAAAAACTAGAACAATTCAAATTCATTCCAATGATTTTTGTTATACAAATTTCTGACAAATACAGTGTATCTAATTTTTTTAATTGTTAATTTATGGCTTGAGTGCTGGAATTCAATGCAAAACACACAATAGATAACAACGATGTTTACGATTATATATAAACAATATCAGACATCTAATTTATTAAACATGCAACATTAAAACAACCAGTTTGCTTCATAAACGTTGTTACGTTGTTACGGGCTTGCCCAACTCCATTGGCTGCCTGTCCAGCAACGCATTACTTACAAAATAGCTTAACTCACGTATAAGGCGTTAAATGCTGAACTATCGCCACCTTATATGCAGTCACTTGTGTCACCTTACAAACCAGCCAGACATCTCCGTTCTGCTGATGGTAATAATCTTGTTGTTGAAAGAGCCCGAACCAAAGCTGGTGAATGCTCATTCATTCACGCTGCCGCTACAGTATGGAATAATCTACCAACTACTGTTACTTCCAAAGCCTCCCTGCAATCCTTCAAGGCAGCCTTAAAAACTTACCTTTTCATTATGGCGTATTCTGCTTGAAAGACCACAGAAACATTTTTATTCTAAGTTATTCATATTTTTATCTTGATCTTCTTAACAGCAGAAAGAACGTTTTAACTACTTACTTTACCATGAGAATTTTTTTCTTTTTAATCTATTTATGTTTACACGGCATTACTATCTTAATTGTTTTTACATTTATATTTAATTTGTTGAATTTTTATTATTTTTATTTTAGTTTTATGTAAAGCGCTATGAACGCTATGGATATGTCAATGTGAAGGCTACTTACGTACTTCTTGACATCATCTTTCAAACCCTTCCAGTAGAAACGCTGGGTGATCTTATCTACAGGGGCATTGATGCCACTGTGGCCAGCATGCGGTGCCGAGTGCATCTGCCATAGTATTCTTCTCCTTTCATCCACATCAATGATAATGCGCTGCTGTATGTTGGTGTGGGGTGGTTTGCACACAAATGCTCCAGTATCTAGAAATATCACATAAGCATTATTTGTAAATATCTGTACTTATAGCAAGAGTACTATTATTTTACAGTTGTAACGTTATTTAAGAAAGTAAATTAACTAGATCATTGTTTACCTCTCATTTGAAGCATCATCCAATTCAGTGCTCAAGATACTTTTTTTAGCGTAACAATTTAGAAGGGTTGGCATGTTTTTGTCCTCATGGTAGAAACCATGCAGCAGAAATACTTTCTACCTGTGCTATCAATATCAACATTTCTATTTCCTTCTTACACCATTACAGTGTCATCTTGTGGTGCCAGCCCCAACACGTTATTAAGACATACACAGCTAGCAAATGTGTCTTATCAGCTCACCCAACTACTGAAACACTAGCAAGCTCTAGCAGCTAGCCTGGTTAGTTGGATACAACAGTGGCCAGGTGCTTCAAAACCAAACTTTCCATTCACCACAAGATGACCAGGTGATAATTAATTATAATTACCAATAAAACTACTAATACTAATAATTATAATTACTAATAAAACTATGGTGCACATGGACTGAGAGAGAAGTCTAGGCTGGTAATAAAACTATGGTGCACATGGACTGAGAGAGAAGTCTAGGCTGGTAATAAAACTATGGTGCACATGGACTGAGAGAGAAGTCTAGGTTGGTAATAAATCTAGGGTGCACATGGACTGAGAGAGAAGTCTAGGCTGGTAATAAAACTATGGTGCACATGGACTGAGAGATAAGTCTAGGCTGGTAATAAAACTATGGTGCACATGGACTGAGAGAGAAGTCTAGGCTGGTAATAAAACTATGGTGCACATGGACTGAGAGAGAAGTCTAGGCTGGTAATAAAACTATGGTGCACATGGACTGAGAGAGAAGTCTAGGCTGGTAATAAAACTAAGGTGCACATGGACTGAGAGAGAAGTCTAGGCTGGTAATAAAACTATGGTGCACATGGACTGAGAGAGAAGTCTAGGCTGGTAATAAATCTATGGTGCACATGGACTGAGAGAGAAGTCTAGGCTGGTAATAAAACTATGGTGCACAGGGACTGAGACAGAAGTCTAGGCTGGTAATAAAACTTTGGTGCACTTGGACTGAGAGAGAAGTCTAGGCTGGTAATAAAACTAGGGTGCACATGGACTGAGAGAGAAGTCTAGGCTGGTAATAAAACTTTGGTGCACTTGGACTG
The DNA here is from genome assembly GCA_963995525.1 of Escarpia spicata. NCBI lineage: Eukaryota > Metazoa > Annelida > Polychaeta > Sabellida > Siboglinidae > Escarpia > Escarpia spicata. The sequence goes on along the minus strand of OZ023207.1, from coordinate 64,515,081 downwards.
AGAGAGAAGTCTAGGCTGGTAATAAAACTAGGGTGCACATGGACTGAGAGAGAAGTCTAGGCTGGTAATAAAACTATGGTGCACATGGACTGAGAGAGAAGTCTAGCCTGGTAATAAAACTGGGGTGCACATGGACTGAGAGAGAAGTCTAGGCTGGTAATAAAACTATGGTGCACATGGACTGAGAGAGATGTCTAGGCTGGTAATAAAACTATGGTGCACATGGACTGAGAGAGAAGTCTAGGCTGGTAATAAAACTATGGTGCACATGGACTGAGAGAGAAGTCTAGGCTGGTAATAAAACTATGGTGCACATGGACTGAGAGAGAAGTCTAGGCTGGTAATAAAACTAGGGTGCACATGGACTGAGAGAGAAGTCTAGGCTGGTAATAAAACTATGATGCACATGGACTGAGAGAGAAGTATGGGCGGGTAATAAAATTATGGTGCACATGGACTGAGAGAGAAGTCTAGGCTGGTAATAAAACTATGATGCACATGGACTGAGAGAGAAGTATAGGCGGGTAATAAAACTATGGTGCACATGGACTGAGAGAGAAGTCTAGGCTGGTAATAAAACTATGGTGCACATGGACTGAGAGAGATGTCTAGGCTGGTAATAAAACTATGGTGCACATGGACTGAGAGAGAAGTCTAGGCGGGTAATAAAACTATGGTGCACATGGACTGAGAGAGGTATCTAGGCTGGTAATAAAACTATGGTGCACATGGACTGAGAGAGAAGTCTAGGCTGGTAATAAAACTAGGGTGCACATGGACTGAGAGAGAAGTCTAGGCTGGTAATAAAACTAGGGTGCACATGGATTGAGAGAGAAGTCTAGGCTTGTAATAAAACTATGGTGCACATGGACTGAGAGAGAAGTCTAGGCTGGTAATAAAACTATGGTGCACATGGACTGAGGTAGAAGTCTAGGCTGGTAATAAAACTAGGGTGCACATGGACTGAGAGAGAAGTCTAGGCTGGTAATAAAACTAGGGTGCATATGGATTGAGAGATAAGTCTAGGCTTGTAATAAAACTATGGTGCACATGGACTGAGAGAGAAGTCTAGGCTGGTAATAAAACTATGGTGCACATGGACTGAGAGAGAAGTTTAGGCTGGTAATAAAACTATGGTGCACATGGACTGAGAGAGAAGTCTAGGCTGGTAATAAAACTATAGTGCACATGGACTGAGAGAGCAGTCAAGGCTGGTAATAAAACTATGGTGCACATGGACTGAGAGAGAAGTCTAGGCTGGTAATAAAACTAGGGTGCACATGGATTGAGAGAGAAGTCTAGGCTTGTAATAAAACTATGGTGCACATGGACTGAGAGAGAAGTCTAGGCTGGTAATAAAACTATGGTGCACATGGACTGAGGTAGAAGTCTAGGCTGGTAATAAAACTAGGGTGCACATGGACTGAGAGAGAAGTCTAGGCTGGTAATAAAACTAGGGTGCACATGGATTGAGAGAGAAGTCTAGGCTTGTAATAAAACTATGGTGCACATGGACTGAGAGAGAAGTCTAGGCTGGTAATAAAACTATGGTGCACATGGACTGAGGTAGAAGTCTAGGCTGGTAATAAAACTAGGGTGCACATGGACTGAGAGAGAAGTCTAGGCTGGTAATAAAACTAGGGTGCATATGGATTGAGAGATAAGTCTAGGCTTGTAATAAAACTATGGTGCACATGGACTGAGAGAGAAGTCTAGGCTGGTAATAAAACTATGGTGCACATGGACTGAGAGAGAAGTTTAGGCTGGTAATAAAACTATGGTGCACATGGACTGAGAGAGAAGTCTAGGCTGGTAATAAAACTATAGTGCACATGGACTGAGAGAGCAGTCAAGGCTGGTAATAAAACTATGGTGCACATGGACTGAGAGAGCAGTCTAGGCTGGTAATAAAACTATGGTGCACATGGACTGAGAGAGACGTCTAGGCTGTTAATAAAACTATGGTGCACATGGACTGAGAGAGAAGTCTAGGCTGGTAATAAAACTATGGTGCACATGGACTGAGAGAGAAGTCTAGGCAGGAGAAAGAGTGAATAAAAAAGGAATGCAGCAGTCCATGAGTTGTCAGGTGACAAGTCCTGTACACATGGGCACAACAAAATTCACACATGAATGCCAGTAGTTGGACAAAAGCCAATCCGGGCAAATGTTACCCCAGACAAAAAAACAACTTTTTACCCTATTTCTGCCATGGGCACGGCAGGAATACCTTTCTGCTCGGCAAAAAACCAACCTTGCAATTTAGTTATATGATTTTGAAACTTAGATTTATTTACTTAAATTCCAGAACAGCTCTTGACATAACAAATGATACACTTTACATTAACACTTGTAGACATTTCCTATATTATCTAAGTTTTGGTGAATTGAAGATCATTTTATAATCTAAGTCAATGGATATGTATACACTGTACATTCATTTTAAGGAAAGTGCCCTTGCAGGACCTTGCCCAATGCCTTTATTTAAAAATGTTGCCCAGCATAAGTTTATTCAAATACCCTAAAAGTAAGCCATTATTTTAAAATAAGGGATTTGACTCATTATGTTATTCATTTCCAGGGCAAATATTTATTAATGTAATCAATTATCGTGCATAATTTCCACACCACCAGAAATAATTAGTCAAAGTCAATTAATTAAATGTTGAAAATAATAACTGTTTGGTGAGCATTTCCAATTCAACTTCAATATAATTACAAGAGGAGATGCAATCTTTCGGTCAATAAGCCCATGCCAGGGGTAATTTTGCACAAAGTGCAATACCAGTTGGGATCGAACCAACAACTAAAACCGAGACATTAGCATCTACCATTAATTACAAACAAAATTTTGTTTTACAAAGTTAATCAATTACTCCAAAAGGCAAGCTGATTGTCTTTGAAAGACTTTATGGTAACATTTCTCTTGGCCTAGGCACTGCGCGGTGTGTTCAAACAGCATTAGTGACTGATGTCAGAAATAATGTGGAAACAAATTAACAAGTGTTCTGAGCACTAATTCCAACTGACAGTGAAATATCAGTTAGTAAAACCAAAACATTCTGAGTGAGAGAAATATCAAGTGAAAGAGTAACTAAATCCTTATAAAAATAACTTGATCAATACGATAATAGCGTTTTATATTCATACCTGCGGACAGAATTCCAATGTTTAATAGTAAAGATTTAAGAAATTCGAGTTAACCGAATGAAAGAAATATGACCAGGCAGGGAAATCGTGTCGACTTAACTGAAACTTGGATTTTAAAGAAGTAGACGCAAATTATGTTAAACCATCTAAGATACAAAGCCAGCCAGGGTCGAGGAAAAAGGGTCGACTTAAATTAAAATCGACTTAACCGAGTTCGAGTTATGTGGCGTGCACTGTACTTCCTTTACTTTATAAAAAAATCATCAGCACATTTATTTTTCACAATTCTCAATAACCGAGTTATTTTATTTTGCAGATGCAGCATGTGTCCAGAAAGTGACGATTAAACAATGTGTCTTTGTGTAGTCTGTTTTTGCTGCATGCTGTCAACATTGGAGGATTCGGTTGTTTTTCTTGTTCAGACATCGTACAACAATGTTTCAACTTAATGTACTGATCATCCTCTAAACCGTAGAACATGAAATAAGTATAATAAACAAACACTACATAAAATAATACGTTCCATACATAGTATCTGCCACCTTTATCGTATCTCCAGGCGCTATACAAACCCTTAGAAGGGCGCGAAGAACCAGTAGACAGTAGTGTGGTGGTTAATAATTATGCCATAAATCAATACTTTTGTAGTAGAAGAGACAATTTAGGTTTACTGTTAAATTGGGTATAACAATTGTTATTATTTAATTATCAAATGGGTAAACCGCCATTTGGGGTATAGTTTGCCAGTTTCTTGATGCTCTAACATTGTTCTGTTCGAATTAAACATAACACTGGAAATTATATAGGAAAAAACAGTTAATCATTTCAGACATTAGGTCACTGAGTCAATTAATGGAAGCTAAATTTCATAATATATTGTTGTTATCAACCTTATTTTAAATTAGACCCACGTATGTGGCTACTGTGGGACATTACTCTCTACAGAGGTCACCACACAAATGTTAAGAAGATAATATATGAGCACTAAATGACCTTGTACAGAGGTCACCACACTATTGTGAAGAATAAGAAGTAACAAAACAGTTGTTTCATAGCAATGAACATAGCAGACCTTTCTCGGGAACAAAATTCATTTCATAGAGTTCGCAGCAAAGGAGTTGGCCTGGACTTCTGAGTCAATGTTTCGTCGACTTCGTGTACCACATTTCTCAGCTCAACAGAGGATAAAACAAATCAAATAATTTAACATAACAATTACTAATACAGTGTCTGATCTTGTATAACAACCATGTGACACGCAGTTACACATCAGATAGGATGCACGATTTTGGGCAGTAGGCGTCTCTTAAGATATTTTCGTTTTTTGATTTATTTGGTCTAAGTAGGCATACTTCATTCAAAACAACTTTTCTAAGAGTTTGTTTGCACGACGTTCAAATAATTTGAGAATATAGGGCTGAATATATAGCATAATCATTCGCGGAGCAGCTGTGCGAATAGCGTCGTCCTTTCGGGAAACGTGTTGTTATATTTAAAGAGAAACAAATTAAGACTAAGTTTACTTGTACTGCGTCAGTTGATTACTAGTTAGGACTATGGATCGCTAACATTTTACCCACCGTCTATTTCGTATTTATTGACCGCTTTGTGTATCGCATTCCTGATGCGTTGACGGCGACACCGTTGTCGGCTCCTGCCAGGACTGGGCGATGTGTGCCCTACACCAACTAATGCTTAAAGTATACCATATACATCACGTATTTGTTGTCTCTGCCCCCCCCCCCCCCATAGTCACCATACCTCCTTAAAAACACGTAGAACTAAATAAATCGACGTACAACTATTAATTCACATAAACTATACGACCGCGGATACTTCTGGCACGGCTGTAAAAAACGTGACGTCACATCTCATCAAATTGCCTACAGCGCCTGTGCGCGCATGCGCAGTATGCGTTTTGAGGAATCCTGGCACGGTTGAATCGGGGCCCTGGACACCGGGACGGTGCCGTTTCGAAACTTGGGCAATTTCGTTCACCTCCCGTTGCCTGTGTCTTTCGGAAGACACACTACAAGCCGTATTCCAGGGACAAATGTGTAACCTGTCGTGGACTCACAGAGAGGTGGTCTCTATCTCTAACCCACTGGATCTTGCTCCCAGCGGCCGGAGTTACTTCCCGGTCGGGTATGTGAGAAACTCCTAGCAGGCAGCGTATACCAGAGATCGCCAACCTGCGGTCTGCGGAGCAATTTCGTGCGGCCCGTGGACTAACAGTGGTATTGTCCACAAAACGGCCCGCTGGGTGATAACAGTAGATGCATTTAACATACTGCAATTTACATCATCCATCATGAAACGTAATATGGCAAGTTAATTAAAAAGTAGAACATAATGGGCGTCATCGTGAATACCCTGAACTACGTTATCGCTAGTGACCTAAACCACCGGCAGTTCCAATATCTTTTGGAAGAGATTACTGGGCAATGTCAAGCGCTAGCTGAGTCGAGGTGCACGGCATGAAATATGGGATTATACCGCAGCAGAAGTACACAAACGTATTGGAATTTGCTGATTCCGCATGGATTTGCGAATTTGCATTTTTGACAACATGGCCCAGCTCAATCTGCATAATGTTCAACTCTAGGGTCAAGAACACCAGTCTTAACAATTAGATTTTTCTCTTCGTTTCCGCCTCCGCAATCACGTTGTTGCAGTCGAGGATACAACTGCAGAAAAAAGCTACGGTCACTTTGCAACATTAATGATAGACAAACCGTCAAGTCCGGACACGTAGCCTATTTATACCGTTCATTGAGCAGTTGAGACTGGAGTTTGCAGTGTTTTATCGATCTGAGGATTTGGTGAAACTCGACGATGCACTGAAAGCTGAGCAGGTAGAGTTCATCCAACTATACTGCGGCGATATAGCACTCCAAAGAGCGACCTCCATGGAGTTGACGCTTGTATAAATCTACCACACGTGTTTGTCGACGGAATACTTTGCTAGTCTGATCAAATACGCCAACCTCATTTACCAACATGATTTGCGGCGCAGCGACTGCACCAAATGTCACAATAGTCATGACATGATGTCATTCGTCTATTAAGGACTATGAACAAGGAGTGTTAATAATAGTTAAGTTTAATTGTTAACAATAACAGCACATTATTAATAATATATGTTATTCGTAAGAGGCAATAATATGTATATATTAAATATATTAATATGATGTGTGTGTGTGTGTGCGTGCGTGTGCGTGTGCGTGTGCGTGTGCGTGTGCGTGTGCTTGTGCGTGTGCGTGTGCGTGTGCGTGTGCGTGTGCGTGTGCGTGTGCGTGTGCGTGTGCGTGTGCGATGTGCCTTTAAATATTGTGCATTTGTATTACTACAGGCGGGACTAAGCTCTGTTCGGTTCTGGTGGCGACTAAAACCACAATCTGGAAGATACCTGTCGATAGACAGGCAACACATCCACAGTTCACCACAGCTGTAGAACTCGTAACTGGTCAAAGTACGTAATCGTTTATAGTATTTCACACCTACAATACTGTGTTTGACATATTTATTCCACCACAAACTACTTTTCCGTGCGTAGTTTTCTGACATTTTATGTATACTGGGAACTATAATCTTTCAGAAAGTGTCCCACCAATGCAATAAGTGAGATGTGATGGATACGTTTCGGTAATTGGCGATGCATTTGGTATCTATGTAGAGAGAATGGAGATAAAATACAAGGAATGCGTGTGTGCGTGTCTGTGTGTGCGCGCGAGTGTGCGTGTGAATATGCGTGTGCATGTGTGTGTTAGACAGGATTCAGCCATTAGCACGATTTAATTTATATATCCGACGTATGATATGTGTGCGTGTGTGCGTGTGTGCGTGTGTGCGTGTGTGCGTGTGTGCGTGTGTGCGTGTGTGCGTGTGTGCGTGTGTGCGTGTGTGCGTGTGTGCGTGCGTGCGTGCGTGCGTGCGTGCGTGCGTGCGTGTGTGCGTGTAAATAACCAATAAAAGACGCTGTAAATGAAATAACTGTAATGATATTCGCCACGTGGCGTCGCCGCACTACATAATACACCAATTATCTGCATGACGTGCTGATGACCTTGACCTTAATCTGTATTTTGATGTTTACACATGACCGGAAGTCACGCAAATTGCACTTACCATCCACTGGCACACGCCTTACATTGTACTACTGCGGTGCTTTGCGTTCTTACAGGGTTTATACAAGCCGTTGTGGTGGACGAAACGCGTGGCTACATATATTGGTCGGACAGCGAAAGCATACGACGGTCCCTGCTTGATGGGTCAGAAAAGACAACCATACTTTCAGGTGAGTCATTCATCGCCTACGCTGCAATGCGGGTAATAGACACCTTTCGGCCCCCAGCACCAAGAAATCAGGGAGAAGACTGGAGCCCCAGACGCGTCGTCGTATATAGGGAACTCCGGTGTGGGAGTATATTCTACCTTTAATATTCCAATCTCAAACGAGGGTAAACTGTTAGTAACATGGCAAATCGACACTCCTATTAATAATGTTGGCAATATCATCGACTTATTTTGATAAACAAGTATACTATGACTAAGAATAGAATGTGACTTATTTCCACATTGGGGAAGACAGCTAGATTCCCAATCATCGCAAATGGTGCTCCATTGGATTAAAGGCATCCTTGGCCGAGGTTGAGTTGACGGTGATGGAAGACAGTCTTGGCTACAACAAACAAGTGCTCAGGTGAAGGAAAGGCCGGATGAAAACACTGAATGAAGAGATACCATCAGGAATGCACATGAGAATGTTCAAGAGGTTATTCCTCACCTCAAATTTTCTATTTTTCAGGCTAGAGAGTTGATGGAACTTGATAAACAAATCTATCACCATTGATGGAGAAATATTGCTCAGTTCTATTTTATATATTTTCGCACTAACATAGATAATATTACAAAAAGCGGTGGTGCATAGGATATGTGTATTCCTTCTAATTCCACGAAGTCACAGTAATATCCTGCCTGTTGTGGCATAATAGTAACAACATCCTCGGGTTTTCAAAGAGAACTACACACGGAGGGTCTGTGTAAGGATATGCTAAAAGGGTGTCGTAGAAAATTTGAAAGGAGGTTGAACCTGTCGCTTCTACAAGCTCATTCACGTGAATACTGTTCTGCACTTCCCTAGAGAAATTCTGGATACCTGATATATCAGGCATTTTATAGTCCTTACCTAACAAAACAGTTATCATATTGTACCTTCCTGCCTCGGCAAGTTCTGCATAATCTATATGCTAATACATTATTATTGTGTACAGAAAATATACGATTTTATATTATTCAGAAACGTGTGTTTTATAATACGTACCAAACTTTTCCACTCGTCCTCCCCTCTGGATTGCAAAGTTTATTTCCCTCTAATATGGCTTTGACTGTATATGCATTGGGCAATGTTTATTGCCATCTAAAATGTCCTTGGTTATATTTAGGTAAGTACAACAGGAAGTATGCATTGGGCAATATGTATTGCCCCTGGCTATATTTAGGTAAGGACAATAGGAAGTATGCATTGAGCATTCCAATATTGTGGGGGTGTTGGGGATGTAACTCCAACATTGGCTCTGTTGCCGTCGTGTGGGTTAGACCACCACACATCTAGCACTATGAATGTTCTTTCATAACGGCGCAGTACATCTGTAGTCAATATATGTGAATAATTTATATAATACATTGGAATGTATTCTAACATTTCGTAATAATAAAACATTACATGTTCTGATACAGCATATGGTTCTAAGAAAGATAGCGAACAAAGTGGGTGCCAAAACGCAAATTTGCTTTTGTCCATGACTTATTGCAAATCGATGTGTAATATTATTGTTGTGCCAATAGACAGTTCATCAGCAATCACTGGACATGCCTGAATTAGCTTGACATAATTCTTTAGGATAGTCATGTCGCATAATTAATATACATATGGTTGTTTTGTACATTGTGTTAAATGTCTTTCACAAATACACGAAAACATGCCGAGGTTTGTTGTTGTTCGCCAACTTTTTCTTCTAATTGTTACAAGGTGAATAGCATGTCAGTTGTAAAGTTCACACATACTTTCCTCGGGAATTTTATATTTAATTGTTTGTAGTCTTTCTATAAGGATACTGTGGTTGTCCATGTTCACAGTGCGTGCTCCAGAGTCCATCGGCGGTTGTGGTTTCTCCGCAGATTGAGAGCCTTTGGTGTTGATGAGAAGATATTTGTTATCTTTTATGACTCCATTATTGAATGCATCATGCACTATGGGATTACTGCTTCGTTTGTTCCGTTGATCTCACAACTTTATCGCGTGATGAGAACTGCCGTGAAATTCACTCTACCCAGGGCGTCAAATGCAGTTTTTTTGGGAAAGTAGACATGGAATAACCTTGCAGCATACATCGCATGTTTGCAATGTTTGACCGTTCCCTGGCAGCGACAACTAATGTAACAGGCAATGTTTTTCTTGGCACATAAGTCGTTTCTGTTGCATCCTTTGGTGCAGCCGCAGAATATGGTCTTTGTCATCAGCAGTGGGCAGGCAGGTTGTGTGGTTGCCACTGGAACAAGCTTGGCGTTATCCAGAACCCACCCATACTCTTCATACGGAGGGAAGACAGGCAAGCTGACATGAGCACTCTTGTCTATCATAGTCGCCAAAGCTGCACGTTTCAAATGCTGAAGAAATGCATCTTCTGTTGGTGGAAGTAATTTCAACACGGTTAACTTGTTGTTCAGGAAGCTTTCCAAGATCCGATCCTTCGAACACATCGTCTTTGTTGGTGTACGCAGCGATCGTAAGGTCCCTTGCCTGGTTGATCACGTCTGCTCTTATATTAACGTCATCTTGATCGGCAAAGTTCTCAACTGCAGATATATCCGTTGCCTTGCTGCGGTTCATCCACACCTTCTTACCAGTGAACTATGATAGCTGTTGTGTCTCGCCCACTAAAGCTGAGCAGGGTCCAAGAGCAGCACACATCTCTTGGACCGGTAGATAGCTATCTGTTGCAGTTCTGGCAGATCTTTCAACAGCATACAAGCATAATAGACGCACATCACAATGATGTCTTTGCATTCCGGACACTGTATACGGTGTGAATAATTATTCTGGTGTCTGCCTCCTGTTGAGTTGGCTCCAGGTCCGGCACATAACCAACGTAACCAAAACGTTCTTGGTTTCTTCCTTGAAACCGCCACCCAGGTACAGTCGCGTCAAGCCCATCGTTGGTGCTACCTGCTCCTCCTCACTCCATGTCTCACATAGAAAGTTCAGCAGTCCCGCCTTGTTGGCCGACATAGAGAAGAATTCCTCTGGGTCAGGAGCTCTGTACTACTCACCGACCTCAAGCAGCCTTGCTGGTCGTGACCGGGCATATCTGTGTGGCTGCATGGATGACTTTAGGCTTTGGGCATTGTACCGGTCACAGCAGAAGTGTATGATACTTGTACCAGCAGGTACATCTTGTACCGGTCACAGCAGAAGTGTATGATACTTGTACCAGCAGGTACATCTTGTACCGGTCACAGCAGAAGTGTATGATACTTGTACCAGCAGGTACATCTTGTACCGGTCACAGCAGAAGTGTATGATACTTGTACCAGCAGGTACATCTTGAGTAATAAATATATTGTAGCGTGTTGCAATGGCTCGAAATGGTTCGTTTTTGTGAAATAACCAACGACGAACAGCATCCCCCACCATCGCCGTGTTCCGCATTTCCTTTGGTAGACCAGGAACACTGACCACCTTGGTGTCTTCTTTCAAAGTCTTAACAAGGCTAGCCTTTGAACCTGCAGGCCTCATAGTTCCGTCTCCATAGTTCCGTCTCCTTTTAACAGTGACTGCTCACCCACACACCGGAGATCTTGCAAGGTATTACCAATAATTTAAACGACAATGGAGCGATGTTCGGATTACGAATCAGCTATGAGAAGACAAAAACATTGTTAGTTGGTGATGGATCTGGCCCCCACGTTGTGGTCAGTCAGCAAGACTTGCAGTGCGTCGAGAACTTCCCTTACCTCGGAAGCTACAACTCTAGGGAAGGCGACGCGGAAGTATATGTGCAAGCGAGGATAGGCAAGGCATCAGCTGTGTTCCAAAGTATACGTCCAATATGGTCCAGTACCACCATCAGAAAGGACATAAAACTACTGTCTTCACATGTCATGTGCATTTCTCTCGCATCACGGACTAGTAAGATATCGACACAAATGCGCACCTTGCCTTTTTCCGTCTCACTACAGGAACCATTGGCGCAAACCAATCAGTCGGTTCTGTGACTCTTCCTATAATTCAGTTGTCCTCTACGCGTTGCAGCTCAGCCTCAACTTAAGGTAACAGTGGAATTGGCTTCGCGCGGTGCATACACTGTGCCGGTTCACACTGTAAAGTACCTAAGACCCCGTAGACGTCTTGAATATTACCAACAAACCCCCGTTTGATTAAGCCTATCTTCACTGCGACACTACGACTGAGCAGGTTGTTTGTAGTCTTGGCAACAATTACTATGTAGTGCAAAGTACGTACTATGTATTTCTTTATTTTATCTGCAGTTTTATTGCATTTTTGTACAATGCAGTCATATCTATTTAACACCAAGACACATCCCTCAGTCGACAATAAAGAATATATCTTACTAGTTTTGCTAGGATTTTCACTGTAGTTGAGAGCAATGGAATGACCCATTAGTTACCACATTACTTAAGTACATAACAAATGACGCATAGTGTTATTGTATTATTGTCAAACCAATTTTAATTTCCGGTCAAATAAAATACAAATTGTTTGGGTTACATAATCAATGCGAGATGCGTGACTGGATATTCGCATTTGGTGTGTGGTTCTTCCATGCTATCGCCTGATGTGACATCAGTGGTGTTTGTTTTATTAGTGGTGGTTACCGTGACGGTGTAGACTACGTCAGCAGTTGCAGCTGTGTTGGCAATAGTGACATAGAAGTTGTTCATTGCAGTTGCTATAACTTGGCCGAGAAAAGTCGATAACATTATATTTAAAATAATAACATCTTTATTGACATGGCAGTTCCGGTGAGGCGTATCTAACTGATCAGTTCGATCTAACGAAAACATCATCATATTTCCTCCCCTCTAAAACGAAACATAACAAGTTCACAGCTACTACCATTCACTGTTCACGTAACGTCCAATTGAGTAACTGTTACTGTGAAAGACTGTTCTTCGCCAACCTGCCGTGTGACTGATTATTGTCAAATTTATTATTCATCTCAACTACGGAATTGGAGGGCTGACTACCTCCAGATTCCCTGTGCGACCATGGCCGTTATTTTTATTGGGGGTCGACAATTGGTCGCACTGTTCACTTAGTTCATGACATAATCTGCTTGCCACGCTGGTGCTACACGCGATATGCCGGTTTTCCTAGCAGGTGTAGTAACACGCGGTAACTCAGTGGAGCGTGTCGACACAACAGTCTGTCACAACACAGTCACGCTCTACAACAGACGACTCTTATGACACGCTCGCTGTAGATGCATCTGGTGTCGATGCAGCGACTTCCACCTCTCTGTTTGGTAGCTCTGGATTGGGTGGTTTGTGGGAGGTCTGCGGTGCGATCTCAGTGTGCACTTGTTCCTCTGACACACAGGAATCTCTGAATCCCCATCCGCACGACGTGATTTGAGATGATCTACGTGTCTTCGACACTCTCTTCCGTCTTGGAGTGCTACCGCGTATGACACCGGACCGGTAACATGAATGATTGTCCCGATCAACCATTTTGGTCCTGGGCCAAAGTTTTTGACATACTACTCTCTCCTGGAGTAAACTTACTCTCATGTGTCTTTTGGTCGCTTGTCTCTTTCACCAGTGTTTGCTTCTTGTGAACCTTCCCTTGCAGGCTTGGATGAAGGGGATCTAGCTTAGATCTCATCCTCCAGTGATTTAACACTTCCATCGGCGACTTTCCGGTGGTCGACTGGGGAATTCGGCGATATTCGAACATGCATCTTTGTTGTAGCTTCGTTTCGACGTTGTCTCCCGTCGTTTTGGCGATGTCCTCTTTCACGGTGTTTACTGCACTTTCTGCCAGGCCATTTTGTTGTTGCTGATTGTTGCCGCTAATGTTGTTGAGCTCATGGTGTGTGTCTCGATCCACTTGGATGTAACATCCACTGCGACAAGCAACATCTTACCGAGAAACGGTCCAGCGTAATCGAAGTGGATACGAGTCCATGGATTTTCGGGTCACTCCCAAGGATATAGTGGAGCAACGGGTAGTAACTTGTTATGCAGTTGACAAGTGTGTCACACTTCTGAACCATTTCTTCCAGCGAGCTCTCTGTCCATGGTTGGCCACCATACATAACTGCGTGCGAAACTCTTAATTGTGCTGATTTCTGGATGTGCAAGATGTAATTACTGCAACACTTCTTGCTGTTATTTAGGTGGAATCACCACTCTGGCACCGACAAGACACATTCATCCTGCACATATCTTCTACAATGGTATGGTGCCATCATAGTGTCGACCTATCTTTCAGGCCAGCCACGCATCAGATACTCCCTGACATCCACCAGCACAGGATCACGACCGACGCAGTAACCGATCTGCGTTGCGCTCACATGCGAGGAGTCCAGTTCTTCTTTCAACAAGACGCGTTCTTCTGGTTTTCCTTCACCGTCATTGGCAACCTACTGAAACAGTCCGCATTGACATGGACTCTGCTAGCTTCGTAGTGTCTCTTGTACTCGTACCCGCGCAGAGTGATCGCCCACCGTTGTATGCGGACCGATGCCGTGATCGGAACGTGCTTCAGTTCCCCGAACAGCGACACCAGTGGCATGTGATAGTAACGTCCATAGACCTGCTTGAGGAATTTCTTCAGCGCAAACATTATTTCGGCTCCCTCCTTGTCGAGCTGCGAATAAATTATTTTTGCAGCGTTAAGTGTCCGTGATGCAAATCCCCCGGAACGCTCGGTGCCATCTTCAGTTATGTGAGAGAGAGCACTGCGCAGAGTCTGTAGTTCGACGCATCGCACTGAAGCAGTATTTGCTTTGTCGGATCATAGTGCGCCAACACTTCGTTCATTGAAAGCTCTGCTGCCGTTGTGTTCCCCAGAACCACTTATATCCCTTGCACAGTAACTTGTGCAATGACGCTAGCAGGGTCGATAGGTTGTACTGGATTCTTCCGAAGTAGTTTAATAAGCCCAGGAATGCTTGAAGTTCCTGCACATACTCTGGAGCTATCGCCTTCTGAATTGCCTCCGCCTAATCTTGTACTGGGTGCAGCCCATGTTGGTCAATGGTGTGGCCCAAGTACACATCCTCGTCTGCGAGAAAGATGCATTTCTCTCTCTTGAGCCGCAACCCAGCATCTTCTAGTCCTCCCAAGACCAAGTCATGCGTTTCCAGGTGTAGCGCCTTTGTCGCACCGGTCATGATGATGTCATCTAAATACACGTCGACATGCGGTACCCCCTGCAATATGTTTTCCACTGTCCTCTTGAAGATAGTTGGTGTCGAACTGATGTCATATGGCAGTCGATTGTAACGAAACAATATGTTGTGTGAATATTCACTGTGACATACTCCTTTGGCTTCTCATCCAGTGGAAGTTGAGAACAGGCGTTGACTCAGGTCCAGCTTCCTGGTCTGTTTACAACCTGTCAGTTTCTCACGCAGGTCATCCAGTATTGAAAACGGGTACTGTCCAAATGTGACTCTCTGTACACCGTCAGTTGGTAGTCTTCGCAGACTCAAACCTGTCATCAGCTTTGAGGGCTGGTACTATCGGGGAAGCCCAATCGGAGTAACGCACTGGCTCAATCACCTTCGACTGCACCAACCTGTCCAGTTATTCCTCTAAATTCCCAGTCCCTCCCAGACAACTTATGTGTGTTTATCTAACACTCCCGACACAGATCCTCTCACGCAACATATTTTCTGCCAGTTCAACTTGATATGTTCAAGCCACTGCAGACCGAACAAAGCAGCTATGTCTGCGCCTCTTACAATGATCAACGGCAAGTTATTTACCTCTTGATCTTCTTATTTCACAGTCATCGTTATTTTACCCGCCACCAGATCAAATGTTTGGTTCTCATATGTCTTCAGGACTATTCCCGCCGACTGTACAAACAGATGACTCAAGTGTTTTCGGTATAGACTCTCGGGCAGCAGTGATACAGCTGCTGCTGTGTCCAGCATATCAAACGTGGTGCCGTCACGGACACTCTAATATCATTGCTCTTCAGTGCGTCTACTGTACTGTGTACGTGCTGAACACTGCGAAGTGGTCATTCTGTTCCTCGGGTGTCTCCTCGGTCAGTCACGGAACGAACACGTGTCTTGCCTTTCCACACTTTCGATTTCGCAATATAGCCCGTCTTGCCATAACGGAAACAACGCTTGGCCTTCAACTGACATGCCTGCGATGCGTGTTTGTCACAACAACGCCAGCAGTGTTGTCCTGTTGCCTGTTGATGCTGCTTACTGTTAACTTGTTTAGGTTACCTCCCCTCACTCAGTGTTGCGGCATGCCTCAGACATTTGACGCTTCCACTGGAAGTTGCGCCGATAGTGGCGCCACCTGGCGAATACCATGAATTAAACATTTTATTCAACAACAATATAATACAAGCAGAGTATGGTGTGTTGCTGCTGCTGGTGAAAGGACGTTGCTGAAGTCATAGACTTATATTGTGCTAGGCATTTTTCAAACTAAAAAAACTGAATAAATACAACATGAATTATATAGAAGTTACAAAATAATATTAACAACTCATATATAAACTAATTCACATCTCTTCTAGGTTGTTTTTTATTAGTAAGTAAGTAAGTAAGTAAGTAACTTTATTTCCTCATCCAGATAATATACAACACAATTCAAGAGCAATGTAACACAGATGAGGTGGCTACCAGAGAAGTATAACTTATCGAGCTGGTAGCCAATTAAATCAAACTCATATAGGTTACTCCCACATACATATTATTGTTAAACAATACTAGCGGAATAAAAAAATATTTGTATCATCAGCAAACAAAATAATATCAAGCATTTTTGAGACTTCACACATGTAATTTATGTACATGATAAATAATAACGGGCCAAGGATTGAGCCTTGCGGGACTCCACACTTGATTTACTTTACTTCTGGGTTACTGTTGTTATAACATACATAATATTGTCTACGGTTGGTTAAGTATCTTTTTATCCAGTCCAGAGCCAGACACCTTATTCCGTAGCAATGCAATTTACTTAGCAGTATGTTGTGGTCAACATTGTCAAAGGCTTTTTAGGTCGATAAAGACACCAATCGTGCTTTGGCATTTATCCATTGCGGAAGTAACCTTTTCGTCAAATTCTGTTAAAGCTAGTGACGTTGATTGATTACTTCTGAAGCCATACCGCCCATTTGTCAATATGCGTTGTGTTTCAATGAAAGACGTTAGCCTTTTGTTGAATACTTTTTCAAGTATTTTTTTTATATTGGGATAAGAGAGATAGAGATCTATAATTTCGAGTACTTCTTGCACAGTAACGGGGGACACATATATATATTGATTGTGATACAGTACGTTTTACAAAGTCGGTTGGCTTTGTTCCCGGGCAGGGTTCTATGAGGTTGGATAATTTGGTACCTATGTCAATGAAGAACTTGTTAAAATGGTTAGCTATTTCTTTATTGTCTAATACTACCAGGTTTTCACCAACATGAAATTGTTCAAATATGTGGTATCAGATGTTCTGTTACCTATTATGCTGTTAACAGTTTTTCCAAGTTTCTGTTATATTAGTCTTACTATCGTCGAGTTTTTTCTGTAATAGTTTTTCTTTTCTATAATATTGTGTTAACACAGTTTTGTAATTTTAGCGGCTTTCTGTTAATTCTGTCGTATTATTTAGAAAAGCTAAGTACATGTTATTCTTCTTTATGCAAACGTTTTAGCCATCTTGATAACAAAGGTTTATCTCTTTTTTTGTCTTTCCTGAATACGTTTTCATTTTGATAGGACAGGCATCGTTATAAGTGTTACTAAGTATTTGCACAAAGCGTGATAACTCTAAATCAGGTTTTGATTCGTTCGTTAGAGTGTCCCTGTTTGCATAATGTAAATCGTGCTGAAATTTCTTTAATGAGTCCTCATCTAACGTTCTGTTATATTTATATGTTGGATCATCGTTAATTACCGCATAAGTGCTGTTGTCACACAGAACGAAAATTGGCATATGATCTGTAGCATCGCATAAAACAATGCCGCACATTTTTTTCTACTAAGTTCAGAACAGAATATGTTATCTATTATACTAGCAGTCGTGCTTGTTATTCGTGTGGGCCTGATGATCAAGGCATACAATCCACAGCTGAACATTTGATCAATGAATTATTTTGATTCAGCTTGCTCTTCGCAGTGCAATAGGTCTATATCGTAATCTTCACCACATATAAAAAAAAATTGCTGGTGAGATTTCCCAGTATGAGTGACAGATTGTCATTAAATTTGCTGGTGCTGGTATTCGGTGCTCTATACATACAACCGGCATTGATTTTTTTCGTGTTTACTAATTTGTATCTCAATAAAGATGCTTTCAAAACAGTCATCAACAAGCATACGATATGTTCCTTATAAAAATATGAGAAGGCAATTGCTAAGTACAGATTCACATACGGGTATGGCAACTCCACCACCTTGTTTTTTTCTTCTTCTGGAATTACGGTACTCTTCGTAACCCGAAAATTCAACATCGTTACAGTTTATTTCACTTCCGTCCCAACTGTTTTCTTTAAGCCACGTTTCTGATATAGCAATTACACGAAATGTATACTCCATGCTTTGGATAATATCTTTAATCTTGGGTAAGTCAGCTTTTAAACTCCGGGCACTAAAGTGTATCATACTCAGTTTGTTTGGCTTGTTTTTTCCAGCACTGCTAAAGTTGGTTGAAAATTGTGCTGGGGTGTAGTATTTAATCGTTATACAACAAACAATCAGTATCAATATCGTGTTCGTAACACTGTTCATTACAATCAAACGATGTATCATACGTAGACGTTAACCCGTAACTTTGTTGTGTAGTTGACGCCATGGTTAAGTGATCACAGCAACGTTTGTCAGGATAGTCAGCATGTACTTGGTTGTGTAACCACGGTTTGCGACATCATGCCGTTCTCTTATCACCAGTTTGTTAAATGACAAATACGCGATATTTCCCTCTCCCCTGGCCTTCGTCATTTTGAAAGCAGTTCTTTCCGTCGCCTAATGAAACAGCCTTGCATGATCTTTCACCATTGTCATGTTCACAGCAATTTTCACAGCTTTCTCGAACGTTAACCTCGTCATGTTACTCAGTTTTTCTTGGATGCTTGCGTGGCTGCCGTTCAGCCCCGTAACATACTTATTTACTGACAGGTAACCAGAAATCATATAACTGGATTTATGCATTATAATAATAACATATCATTTAAAGCCATCATTAAAAACAGTGTTATTTACATGCATCGAAGGTGAGGGGTCAAACGCCACAGGCACAGTTCCTTGTGAATATTGCCCCCCCCCCCCCCACCAACCACGGCCACAATAGCCCATCTCTCAGACCATCTGATGGTAGCAAACTATTTCTTGCTAGATCCATGTAACTTATATTTCCATCATCAATGGTAGTCGTACGTCAAGAAATGTGCAACGCTAGACTCATATACACATTACTAACACTGAACAAAAAGGTATTGACCCATAACACAAAGATGCATGCTCTTAGAACTAACGAGCAGACTATCTCGATATGACTGACGTATGATGTGTGCTAGCTACAAAACATGACACTCAGCACCGGCTGAGCATGCCAGGGAGGAATGCCATTGTTACCTCACAATATTTGACTCATGAAACTGTGATGAATGTATGCTAACTACAGTCCACAATACATGAGCAACGTGCGATACATCTAGGAAAGTCCATAAGCCTGACACTCAGCACCGGCTGAGCATTCCAATGAGGAATGCACTTGTCACTACCTAATATTTGCCAGTGATGAATATACGTTATTCGATGACAACTCATGTTGATGCACGACTGTCATCCTGTCCCGAATAAAGTTCCTGTGTGAATTTAATTAATGACCGCCAATATGTCGGATGTAATGCAACCAATACTGGGACTATGAATATATAAGCCCGTGACCTCACTTATGCACTATGTGGATGTAATGCAACCAATACTGGGACTATGAATATATAAGCCTGTGACCTCACTTATGCACTAGGTGGATGTAATGCAACCAATACTGGGACTATGAATATATAAGCCCGTGACCTCACTTATACACTACGTGGATGTAATGCAACCAACACTGGGACTATGAATATATAAGCCCGTGACCTCACTTATGTACTAGGTGGATGTAATGCAACCAATACTGGGACTATGAATATATAAGCCCGTGACCTCACTTATGCACTAGGTGGATGTAATGCAACCAATACTGGGACTATGAATATATAAGCCCGTGACCTCACTTATGCACTAGGTGGATGTAATGCAACCAATACTGGGACTATGAATATATAAGCCCGTGACCTCACTTATGCACTAGGTGGATGTAATGCAACCAATACTGGGACTATGAATATATAAGCCCGTGACCTCACTTATGCACTAGGTGGATGTAATGAAACCAATACTGGGACTATGAATATATAAGCCCGTGACCTCACTTATGCACTATGTGGATGTAATGCAACCAATACTGGGACTATGAATATATAAGCCCGTGACCTCACTTATGCACTATGTGGATGTAATGCAACCAATACTGGGACTATGAATATATAAGCCCGTGACCTCACTTATACACTACGTGGATGTAATGCAACCAACACTGGGACTATGAATATATAAGCCCGTGACCTCACTTATGTACTAGGTGGATGTAATGCAACCAATACTGGGACTATGAATATATAAGCCCGTGACCTCACTTATGCACTAGGTGGATGTAATGCAACCAATACTGGGACTATGAATATATAAGCCCGTGACCTCACTTATGCACTAGGTGGATGTAATGCAACCAATACTGGGACTATGAATATATAAGCCCGTGACCTCACTTATGCACTAGGTGGATGTAATGCAACCAATACTGGGACTATGAATATATAAGCCCGTGACCTCACTTATGCACTAGGTGGATGTAATGAAACCAATACTGGGACTATGAATATATAAGCCCGTGACCTCACTTATGCACTATGTGGATGTAATGCAACCAATACTGGGACTATGAATATATAAGCCCGTGACCTCACTTATGCACTATGTGGATGTAATGCAACCAATACTGGGACTATGAATATATAAGCCCATGACCTCACTTATGCACTATGTGGATGTAGTGCAACCAATACTGGGACTATGAATATATAAGCCCGTGACCTCACTTATGCACTAGGTGGATGTAGTGCAACCAATACTGGGACTATGAATATATAAGCCCGTGACCTCACTTATGCACTAGGTGGATGTAATGCAACCAATACTGGGACTATGAATATATAAGCCCGTGACCTCACTTATGCACTAGGTGGATGTAATGCAACCAATACTGGGACTATGAATATATAAGCCCGTGACCTCACTTATGCACTAGGTGGATGTAATGCAACCAATACTGGGACTATGAATATATAAGCCCGTGACCTCACTTATGCACTAGGTGGATGTAATGCAACCAATACTGGGACTATTAATATATAAGCCCGTGACCTCACTTATGCACTAGGTGGATGTAATGCAACCAATACTGGGACTATGAATATATAAGCCCGTGACCTCACTTATGCACTAGGTGGATGTAATGCAACCAATACTGGGACTATGAATATATAAGCCCGTGACCTCACTTATGCACTAGGTGGATGTAATGCAACCAATACTGGGACTATGAATATATCAGCCCGTGACCTCACTTATGCACTAGGTGGATGTAATGCAACCAATACTGGGACTATGAATATATAAGCCCGTTACCTCACTTATGCACTAGGTGGATGTAATGCAACCAATAATGGGACTATGAATATATTCCATGCCCGTGAAATCGTGAACACTTATTCACTAGGTGGATGTACCTTACAGAGGAATGATCATACCCAGGATGTCATTGCTGACAGCCCATGTAATTGTTGACAGCTGCTGTATAATTGTAATTAAATCAATATAACCGTAATCATGTATGTAATCATAACAACACTCCTGCAATGAGTGAATTGTTAGTGGTATCCTGATTGTAAACACAATCGCAAGCAATTGATATTGTACAGAAAACATCCTAATGACCTGCCAATTAGCAAAGTAATAGACTCATATCTTGGACAGTATTCATAATTGTTCGTATTTGTGTTGGTATCACCAACCCACGACTGAAACGACCTTGTTCTGACCGAACTATGGTATGTAGAATGTGTGTATGTCCTGCTCGTAATATGATCACGTATTAGTGAGGTTGACTGCCCTCACAATTGTGTGACCCCCAAGCATCTACGAATATAAGTCTCTCCTCGTCACACATCAGCTCAACTATTGCGTTCGTTGGCATCCTCTTGCGGTTTCTTGTGTTCAGTTCACTGTGATATTCACGACGGTATGACATGACTTCATATGTTTCTTTCCCAAAAATGACATAATTCATATATAAATTGTTGTGTTTGTATTTAATACCAGCTGTTCGCGTTACAGTCGAGTTGCCGCCCAATTATGTTCAGTATGGAACCTGGAAATAATTGGTAGTGTAAGGTTTTTTGGTGAATCATGTAGGTTATGGGTCCCTCAACTCAAATCAGCGGAATGGCAACGCGCCATCCTTGGGCAACTTGTGGGAGCCAGGCAAATCCAAGATGGCTGCCGTGAACGAAGGTCAAATTAGAAAATGTGTTACATCTTTGCACTGAAGCATGATATGAACATGATTTTGGTGTCTATACACATGTTCTGGCATATGAGGAATTGAATGGAACCATTTCCAATCATGGCCAATGGCCGCCATTTTTACCGAAAATATGCCAGAGACACGATTTTGGTGTCTATATACCTATGTTTTAGCATATGAGCAAGAACACAGTACAGACACACATTTGTACTGCCTTAATTAAACGTGAAATAAATATTGTATAATAAAAGGAAATGTTTTCTTTGACTTGGCATTGCCACTAATTAATTTTGAAAGTTATTTTTCAAGAAGTATAAATGACAAGACAATCAAGCAAGCTCCCATGCTGCGATGCCATCATGAAGAGCAAGACAAATAAGAAGGCTCTCATCAGGGGTCTCTCCACATTCAATTTGGGCAACAATGAGACGATGGCTGGAATAGAGGAGGGCGTGTACAACAATGATGAAGCATATATTACTATCATTAGTTATTTTCTGGAGGCTGTGAAGAATGGTAAGAAAACTGTACGAGTGATTAGCGATGACACTGACGTCTTTGTTCTGTTTATCTTCCGAGTGTGGAGTACGCAGTTGACAGCCCGATGACAGATCGATGGAGTGGGCTATCCTCAACATCAATGAAAGTAATTTCTTCCTTGGTTCGAAATCCCTCCAATTGCTTGGTATGCATGCACTGTCAGGCTGCGATACTGTGTACTATCCGTTTGGTCATGGCAAAGCGATGGCGTTAATGGTATTGAAGTCTGCTGACCATTCTGGTCTCTACACTGTCTTCGGTGAAGAGGGGGCTACTCTTGAACAGTTGCTGGAGACTGGACGGAAATTCATCTGCTCGCTCTATGGTGTTGCTGAAGGCATAAGCATGGATTCTGCCAGGTATGCGCTCTTCTCCAAAATACCAGAGGGAAAGCTGTATATATCAAGACTCTTCCTCCGACAGACGCTAATCTGGCCTACTCCATCCTGCGAGCTCATTACCAAGTCATGCTCTGGAAGGCATCAGATCAACAGACTCCGCCCGTGGTTGATATCGCTGATTATGGATGAGAGTTTGTCACTGGTGCAGGGGGTGTGCCAACCCCATTTATCGCAAGAGGACCAGCAGCCCCCTGCCCCCATGGACGTCATCAACTTTCAGTGTAAAGTTGTAGGGAAATCGTGCAGCAGTCATGCATGTAGCTGTCATTCTGCAGGATTGTCCAGCACACCGTACTGCTTCTGTGTTGGTGAAGCCATGTGCCTCAACCCGTTCACCAAGCATGAAGAGCATGGGGATGACGCTAGATATGTTAATGAGGAAGAAGATGAAAGTACAGAGAAAATAGAAGATGAAGATGAGAGAGAATGTCGGGACTCAACTTTTCTGTGAGAATGTAATGTGAATGGCGTCCCTTTTATATACCATTGGTTTTGAATTGATTAATGATATACACATTGTCAATGTCCAAATGAAATTTGTCAATACAACAAATGCTCTCAAATTGTCTTTCGTTGTTTTTCAGCAAATTTTTAATTGAGTACTTCTTACTGAATGAATTTTGCACTTTTAAGTGTTGTATATGTATGATACAGATTAATTCGTGATTACTGCATACCATTTTGTAAAGCTTTCGTATGTTTCTTGTTAGAAGTAGCCATATACTTGTACATATATGTATAGCTATTAGCGTAATCGTAGCTCAATCATGACGACTGATCATTACAACTGAAGAACTGTAAATAAATATTATCTTACAAACGTCCCACTTTTAACAACAGCTTTATTGCTATGTCACATCAATACAAAATCATTGGAAAAATTCCAATGAATTCATTATGCACCAACAAAAATGATGTTTCTAGCATCATCCAATAAAACGTCATGGTCGATTTGGGGTATTTTTGGTAAAAATGACGACCATTTAGAATTTCGGTGAGGTGTTCATTGTCGGGCAATGTAGTCGTGGTACTCGTGGCGTCATCTCGATGATAGTGAAGTAAACATCCGAAATATGTAAATTTATATATATTTATATACGAAATTGTAAGCAAGTTTTCATAACAATTACCATAAGAAAGTTATCGAACAGCCCAGTGTATATATATTTAATGTCCTTCCTTTTCTTCTAAAATCGTATTTAAGTAATGCTTTAAAAGTTTTTCAAACAATTTTTATGCATGCACTTAATGAAATAGCAGATACTTTTTAGGATATCGTGTTAGTGCACAACCGTTTCTGTAGATTTTTGCTGTTGGGTATCATATATCAGGGGCAGCCTCCCACAATTCCCTCAGGTGATTAGGTACCCCAGACGGGGGATCCGGCTCCGCATGGTCGGCAGCCATGCCATCTGTCTGGATGGCGAGTCCTCTCACTCGCTGTGCCTCGGGAAATTTGATAATTGCCAGTATGGGTTCACCCGTTGCCAGGACAGTGTTTCGATACAGTGTCGTTGGCCGGTCACTTCAGTTCAACACTCGAAGCGGGACCAGAGACTGTTGTGGGGTAATAACAGTTTTAGCCAACACCACTCGATTGCATCTTAGGAATTTTGGGCTACGTTCTACCAGACCTTCTGAGAAATTTGGCATTTCTGCAATCGTTCCCTGCAGCATCATTTCATTTCACAACAGTTGTTTCTTTCAGTGCAATGTGTGTGCTCTTCCTATTGTCTGTGGTTATGACAAATTCGTGATAATGCGCGTTGATACAAATAGTACCATCTTTCATATCAACCATACAAGCATGGTTTCTGAAGAAATCCATCCCTAGAATGGCCGCTGCCTCTATGTTAGCGACATACATTTTCAGCGTGATAATCTGCGAGGCTATGAGATATCCACCTCCCCTATCACGGACACTTCGCTGCCGTCTGCCATCCGCATTTCATTAAAACAGCCAATGTAGATCCCGTATCTACCAAGCAATTTACGCTAAGTCCATACAAGGAAAACATCACATATAGGCTATCATCGTAATCAGAGGACTTTCCTATATTGGTCTCCCCGGAAAGTCTATTAGCTGATATCTGGACCTCGACGTGTTTCCACTCATACGGTCTCTGCTGCTTTCGGCTCGACACCTCCAGATACGTTTTTATCTGGCTACTCTGGTCCGAGGCCCGCCTTTTCACGTGACACCTTTCACTAAGTCGCCCATGAGCAGGGTTCCCGCATTCGTGGCAATTATCCGTTCTATGCCACTCTGTCATACGGACAACAGGGGTTCCACGCTCCACTGGCGTATGCGAACGATCTATCCTTGTCTCTACCAGAGAAAGTCGTTCAGCTATATGTTGCAACATCGTTGCAACGTCATGGCTGCCGGAATGATTGCTATAATTCCCAACCATTTCACAATCATCCCCTTTATTGTGGCGTGTGGAACGCAACGCGTATTTTGGCCCACTCTCCGAGACCGACCCATTTGGAAAGCCTCGTATTCGAGTGCCAGTCTTAACGCGTCGTCAACCCCCTTTGGTTTTCCCTGGAAAATTGTCCATTCCATGTCCGCGTCACCCATAGCATACGTGAACGCGTCACACGCCAACGCCTCTTTCACATCGGCGCTAACATCATGATACGCCTTTTGTACCAAACGCTTTATATCTTGAGCTAATTCGGCAAGTGGTTCATCTCTCCGGCGTTGCCGAGCCTTCATTTGAGGCAAAAACGCCTCAGACTGGTGTTCTGGCTCGAAACGGTTTAACAGAGCCCGTACAAAAATTTAGTAGTTCACCCTGTCCGGGACCTCCAGGTCACTCAATACATCCTGAGCCTGCCCACGTAAGCAGGTGGCTAGCTGCAAAGGACGAGTAGCTTCGTCCCACCTATTCAAATCCGAAACCATTTCGAATTGAACCAGGTTATCATGGCAGCTACTCTTGCCTTCATACAACGCCGGGCTCTTTGGTATTGGTGCGTTGACCTGAGTAGTTGGCACGGAGAACCTAACGCTAGGTAGATGTGCCACCACTTGACCTGACGTGTTGTTAGTTGCATAACCCTGTCTACTGCCCCAACGGTTGTTAACGGGCCAGCCGTCTGGCTGGAGCTCCCCGCGCTGGCCATAATATGCCTCCCCCGGCCCGTGTCATACACAGGACGGTAGGCGGTAAACATTGGCTGGTCATTTCCTACACCTCGCGTCTCGTGACCCGATAGCAAACCGTCCACACCCCTTGGGGTTTGGTAACGCCGAGAATAACTCGACGCCGGTACATGAGGTTGTGGAACAATTCAGTTGGGTCCAGCTTCCCAGCCATATTTGCCCACATGTCATACATTAAAGGGAGTTTCACAATAGCCTCCTGTAAAGTTGAGAGGTTCGTGACTTGGCCTGCCAACATGTTTTGGTAGTGTTCCTGACAAACCACCCACAGATATATTTTCCGGGGAGGCAGTAATCACGGGTGACGGGACATATTTCATGACGGCGCCCCGTTGATCAGACATCAGATTATCGGACGTATCACACGTCTGCGATTCCAATGCTACCGAGGTCTGCTCCACGGTAGCAACATAATAACATGGCATCTGATCATTGTCCTTGCGATCAGGTGAGAGCCGAACAGTTTCTCTGCTGTCTCAAACCGCGATTGCGCTCGGTTTCCAGCGCTCACACTTGCGCAAGTTTCTGGAAATAGTTCTAACACTTAGCTATCAAGCTCAGATCTACTAATTGCCATTAACAATAGACCTTCTTCCCAAGTCAACTGATCCATCTCCAATCTCAACTGCTCCTCCTGCCATTTCATCTTTGACAATCTCTCTCCCAGACTAGCCTTTCTTTCCCTAAGAGTCACGAAAGTATGCTGCTTCTCTGCAACATTAGCCTCCTGAATAGACCTGTCTACTTCTGACCTGGTAGACGACTGCACCTGCTCCCTAGGGAGGAATCGTAACAGAACCTCGCTGTCTTGATCCGGAGTCTGCTCAGTCTCCCGAAGATAAACATCAGTCACTGAGGAATTATCACCCTGTGTTGACATTTCGCCAATATTTCGCTGTCACCAGAGAATTACCATCTCAATAATCTATCCTATTTTATTCTATCTGAAGCATAGCCCGAGTGTGTTCTTTTTAAATAGGATGTCCAAAATAGAATATCCGAAACAGTTACTACGAAAAGTAGAGGAATACGGTCGGGTGTACCTAAATTTAAATCCAACCCCGGCTACCACAAATTGTAGCGTTTGCGGCGAGCGGTCGGCAGGAAACCATACGGGCACACGTTCATTCACTCAGTCGTACTAATGATAAGGCAGGTTATACGTTTTCACAGTTTATGATATGTGGAAAACCCTACCAATACAATATATAATACACAGTATACGGCTACGTCTGCTAAATACTACCCAGTTATAAGGGTCAGAACGATAGGTTCAGACGGCGGCGGCTATCTAAGCAACCGAATTGTAACCGATATATTCTAAATGTCAGAACAATAGGTTCAGACGGCGGCGGCTGTTACAGCAACCAAATTGTAACCGATATATCCTAAAAGTCCGAACAATAGGTTCAGACGGCGGCGGCTATTACAGCAACCGAATGGTAACTTATATATTCTAAATGTCAGAACAATAGGTTCAGACGGCGGCGGCTATTACAGCAACCGAATTGTAACCGATATATTATAAACATCAGAACGATAAGTTCAGACGGCGGCGGCTATTTCAGCAACCGAATTATAGGTGTCAGAACGATAAGTCAGACGGCGGCGGCTTATATACAGCAACCGAATTATAGGTGTCAGAACGATAAGTCAGACGGCGGCGGCTTATATACAGCAACCGAATTATAGGTGTCAGAACGATAAGCAGACGGCGGCGGCTTACATAGAGCAGCCGAATTAGGTGTCAGAACGATAAGTCAGACGGCGGCGGCTTATATACAGCAACCGAATTATAGGTGTCAGAACGATAGGTCAGACTGCGGCGGCTTATATACAGCAACCGAGTTACTCACCGCGAATAACCGATTGTCACTGGTGTGCTGCGATAGTCTTTTAGTACTTCTCGCAGGGCGCTCGGTGACAGTGCTTCACGAGAAACGTTCCTCCGGCAGTGTGCCTCAGTAGTCGCCCCGATTATCCACAAATCCCCCTTACTTATACTGCTAAAACCATAGCCTTGGGTGAGACGCTGACGCTTTAATTATGTCATTTCCAAAGTCTACGGGTCTCTAGAAGTCTTGGCAAGATGCCAGTGAACTTATCGTAACCTTCTGAACAAAGGATTTCTGTATAGGGCTCTTGCTTCCCCCAAACCAGATGGCCTCAAATGTAAACAAATCCCACACCCCAGCTATAGTCATTTGCATATAAATAGGCTTTTCGGAGCCTGTACAACATTCAGCTATTAAGAAGATTGATACTATGTGCGTTATCATTCTAAATTATCTACACTACCCCCCGCCATTTAAAACTTCGTCCTGAAATCGTAATAGATAACACATACGCAACAATAGATGACATATATGCGACATACAATATACAGCTTTCAATAGTAATGCTGAAATAAAACAGTCGATAATCATCAATAGTTCAAAGCAAAGGCAAATATGTAATGACGATCGAGGTCTAGGTTGTAAAATGTTCACGCTTTTATAAAATGTTCACGTCTGTGTGGCGACGCCTTCCATTTCCCTTGCAGTCGGGGGTGGCACCCACGTTTGCGTTAGTTGGTACCTTATCCCGTCGGGGAGGATCGCTGTCTCAGCGTAGATGACGGCCGCGGTGCGAGTGCGGGTGATGGTCAGTTCGACGGGTCGCCGTCGAGCTCTCCGACGATACATCCTTAGGTTTGCAGCGATAGCGCCTGACGACGTCACCGGCGGCGCACCCAGAAAGTGGAGCCGGGGGTCAAGCAGCTTGTCTCGGTAGCGCACCGAGGCATCGATCGAGGCGATCTTTATTGGTGCGAAGGCGACGTCTACCACGTCGGGGTTTTTCCCCTCTCCCGGAAATAGCTGCTGCAGCCCCGGCACGACCCGTGGGGGGGGGGGGTCAGTGGTGGAAGCATCGGATCGGCGTCCGGTGCAGCCTCGCTGCTCCTGTCGCAGCTCACGCTGGCGCTGTCACTATCAGTGCTGCTGTCGCTGGTATTGTCGCTGTCTTCTGTCGACGGGAGACGGGGCCGGCAAACCAGCACCGTCTCGTTCGTGGTAAAGCCAGTGGTTACAGCAGGTCCTCGCTGCTGGCGTCTGGCTTTCAGAGCCGCGATTCCACAGACGCGGTCCTCTTCGCTCCCGTGCGCCAGGAGTAGGTGGCGTCGCAGCAGGTTCGGTGACTGGAATCTGGCCGGGCACATGTCGCAGGTGATGAGCATTGCAGCGGGAGTCATTCTGCAATTGCGATTCCTATTTTTAGACGACTACATACTACTGTTCTACAATTATCAGTTCATTGCTCCTATCCAAATCTCCTGGGTGGTTGACGGAGCCCTTTCCCTCTTCTCTCTATGTAGCTAGCCATGGGGACATCAGGGCATGTTCCTGCCTGTGTCTCCTCCCCTTCCACTACCCCCACTTCCCTGTCTTACGCCGGGTCATCTAAGCGCGGCCTGGGGGTAAGCTCCTGATCTGACTCTGAGAGCAGCCAGTTGGGTAACGTATCTGAGCCTCAGTAACTCTTCAGGTCATCCATGTTGACCGTTATGGGTTTGGATCTGGAAGAACGCAGAATTGTGTATGTCACTTCCCCCGGGTGGCTGGTGACAAGGTGTGGCCCAGCGTAGGAGATTGCCAGTTTGGTCTGCCCTTATGATGGAGAATGGCGCCTTTATCATAATACCGTTTCTGCCTACTTGCGGCTTTCCCGAGATAACTTCGAGCTAGCTCGAAATTGTGTTGCATCGCATTTCGTAGCCACTCGGCGTACTCTGTTTGACAGCAGTGTTCTCCCAGTTCGTCTGGTGGTGTAAGCATGAGGTCGATTGGGAAAGTGATCTCCCTGCCCAACTTGAGTCTGTTTGGGCTCGACCCCGTACTTTGGTGGATGGTGGCTCGATAAGCGCACATGACATACGGCAGATGGTCATCCCAAACCCCAGGATTATCCGCTGATAGCTTTGATAGCATAACTAAAATCGTCCGATTTAGGTGTTCTACCAAGCCATCGGATTGTGGACAATATGGGGCAGTACGTCTGTGCTGAATGTCACGTAATGCGTATAATTCCTTCATCAAATTTGATTGGAATTCACGCCCTTGACCAGAGTGAATTACACGAGGTGTACCGTGTCTTAGAAACACTTCGGTGACAAGAGTGTCTGCCACAGTGATGGCTTTGTGGTCTGGCAGGACAAATGCTTCCGTCCACTTCGTAAAGTAGTCCGATACGACAAGGATGCAAGTATTTCCGGCCTGTGACTCGACTGGCAGACTAAGAATGTCTATTGCAATGCGCTCGAGCGGAGATCCCACAGGATCTTGTCTCAGAGCTGCCCGACCACGACCAGTGCGTACGTTACGGAACTGACACGGACGACACTCGTGACATCACCTCGTCACATCTGCCAGCATGTCTGCCCACCAAATCCTAAGTTTGATATTAAGCAAGGTTTTCTTCACTCCAAAATGCCCCGCCATTCTACTCTGATGGATGTGTTTGAACAACACATCCCTGATCTCTTTCGGAGCAACTAATCGTAACTTAGGCTCTGGCTGTCCGTCAATGCCACAGCGTCTGTAAAGGACTCCATTATGGACCTCAGTTTCGCTCCACATCGACCAATAGCGTCGCAGGGAAATTCCTTCTGCACGCATTTCTGACCAGTCTGGAAGACGTCCAGTCTGTTTTCACCCCAGCACTTGACTAATTTCCCGATCGTTATGTTGCCACTCTCTCAGATCACTATGAGACCATGGCTCTAAGTGTGTAGCGTTCAGGTGGTGGGTTGCTATCAGCGTCAACTTCTTGTCCGTGGGTCCCTACAACTCGGACCTGGCACTCATCAACGGCGTATGTCGCTGGGGTGTCATTATGGCAGGTACAACCACAGTCATCCTGGTTTCTCGCATTTTGTTCTCGTGTCGCTCACAGTAAGCGCACGACTCGCAGGGACGTCGAGAAAAGGCATCAGCATTGCCGTGTTGTCTACCAGGGCGATATTGTATCTCTAAGTTGTAAGTCCCTATGACTTCCAACCAACGAGCCATCTGTCCCTCTGGATTATTGAACCCCATTAGCTACCGCAGGGTGCCATGGTCTGTGCGCACTTTAGTAGGGGTCGCGTAAACATAATGATGATAATGTTTCACAGCCTCGACAACCGCCAACAATTCCCGGCGATTTACACAGTACCGACGCTCTTCCTTCGTCAGGACACGACTGAAATAGGGTATACCTCGTTCAACCCCATCTTGTACCTGGGGCAACACAACACCGATTCTTATCCCGCTTGCATCCATATCTAAGGTATGCGGAGTTTGTGACACCGGATACCCCAGTATGGGTGCGAAAGTGAGTTTGCCTTTCAGCATCTCGAACGCCTGCTGACATTCGCGGGAACATACGAACGGTCTTTCCGCTTCAGTCAGGTGATGCAATGCCCTAGCGATGTCAGCAAATCCCCCCACGAATTTCCGGTAGTAGCTGCATAGTCCCAAGAAACTAAGAACCTGTCGAACATTTTTAGGAGTTTTCCAGTCTTTTACAGCAGCTACTTTCGTCGGGTCTGTGAAAATTCCCGCTGAGCCTGGGGAAATTTGATAATTGCCAGTATGGGTTCACACGTTGCCAGGACAGTGTGTCGTTACAGTGTCGTTGGCCGGTCACTTAAGTTCAACACTCGAATCGGAACCAGAGACTGTTGTTGGTTAATAACCGCTTTAGCCAACACCACTCGATTGCATCTTAGGAATTGTGGGCTAGGTTCTACCAGACCTTCTTAGAAATTTGGCATTTCTGCAATCGTTCCCTGCAGCATCATTTCACTGACAGGGGGAACAACAGTTGTTTCTTTCAGTGTAATTTGTGTGCTCCTCATATTGTCTGTGGTTTTTACACATTCGTGATAATGCCCGTTGATACAAATAGGGCTATCTCTCATATCAACCGTACAACCATGGTTTCTGAAGAAATCCAACCCCAGAATGGCCGCTGCCTCTATGTTAGCGACATACATTTTCAGCATGATAATCTGCGAGTCTATGGATGCAGAGATATCCATCTCCCCTATCACGGACACTTCGCTGCGGTCTGATATTCGCATTTCAATGTAGATCTCGTATCTACCAAGCAATTTACGCTAACTCCATACAAGGACAGCATCACATATAGGCTATCATCGTAATCTACACCTCCAGAGACGTTTTTCTCTGGCTACTCTGTTCAGAGGCCCGCCTTTTCACGGGACACCTTTCACTTAGTCGCCCATGAGCAGGGTTCCCGCATTCGTGGCAATTCTCCGTTCTGTGCCACTCTGTCTTACGGAGAACAGGGGTTCCACGCTCCACTGGCGTATGCGAACGATCTATCCTTGTCTCTACCAGAGAAAGTCGTTCAGCTATATGTTGCAACATCGCTGCAACGTCATGGCTGCCATTGCTATCACTCCCAACCATTTAACAATCATCCTCTTTTTTGTGGCGTGTGGAACGCAACGCGTATTTTGGGCCCACTCTCCGAGATCGACCCATTTGGAAAGCCTCGTATTCGAGTGCCAGTCTTAACGCGTCTTCAACTCCCTTTGGTTTTCCCTGGAAAATCGTCCATTCCATGTCCGAGTCACCCACAGCATCTGTGAACGCGTCACACGCCAACGCATCTTTCACATCGCCGCTGGCATCAGGGTACGCCTTTCGTACCAAACGCTTTATATCTTGAGCTAATTCTGCAAGTGTTTCACCTCTCCGGCGTTGCCGAGCCTTCGTTTGAGCCCGAAACGCCTCTGACTGGTGTTCTGGCTCGAAACGGTTTAACAGGGCCCGTACTAATGTTTCGTAGTTCACCCTGTCCGGGGCCTCCAGGTCACTCAACACACCCTGAGCCTGCCCACGTAAGCTGGTGGGTAGCTCCAAAGCACGAGTAGCTTCGTCCCACCTGTTCAAATCCGAAACCATTTCGAATTGAACCAGGTAATCACGACAGCTACTCTTGCCATCATACAACGCCGGACTCTTTGGTATTGGTGCGTTGACCTGAGTAGTTGGCAAGGATAACATAACGCTAGGTAGATGTGCCACCACTTGACCTGCCGTGTTGTTAGTTGCATAACCCTGTCTACTGCCCCAACGGTCGTTAACGGGCCAGCCGTCTGGCTGGAGCTCCCCGCGCTTGCCATAACGAGCCTCCCTCCGGCCCCTGTCATACACAGGACATTAGGCGGTAAACATTGGCTGGTCATTTCCTGCACCTCGCATCTCGTGACCCGATAGCAAAACGTCCACACCCCTTGGGGTTTGGTAAGGTCGAGAATAATTCGACGCCGGTACATGAGGTTGTGGAACAATTCGGTTGGGTCCAGCTTCCCAGCCATATTTTCCCACATGTCCTACATTAAAGGGAGTTTCACAATAGCCTCCTGTAAAGTTTACAGGTTCGTTACTTGGTCTGCCAACATGTTTGGGCAGTATTCCGGACAAACCACCCATGGAGGTCTTTTCCGGGGGGGCTGCAGTAATCAAGGTCTGCCCCACGGTAGCAACATTATAAACATATAATATATGGCATCGGATCATATTGTCCTTGCGATCAGGTGAGAGCCGAACAGTTTCTCTGCTGTCCTCAAACCGCAATTGCGCTCAGTTTCCAGCGCTCACACTTGCGCAAGTTTCTGGAAATAGTTCTAGCACTGAGCTTTCGAGCTCAGATCTACTAATTGCCGTTAACAATAGACCTTCTTCCCATGTCAACTGATCCATCTCCAATCTCAACTGCTCCTCCTGCCATTTCATCTTTGACAATCTCTCTCCCAGACTAGCCTTTCTATCCCTCAGAGTCACTAACGCATGCTGCTTCTCTGCAACATTAGCCTCCTGAATAGACCTGTCTACTTCTGACCTGGTAGACGACTGCACCTGCTCCCTAGGGAGGAATCGTAACAGAACCTTGCTGTCTTGAGTCTGCTCAGTCATCCGAAGATAAACATCAGTCACTGAGGAATTATCACCCTGTGTTGATATTTCGCCAATATTTCGCTGCCACCAGAGAATTACTTTTTCACTAATCTATCCTACGTTATTCTATCTGAAGCGAGTAAGCGTAGCCCGTGTGTTTTTTTAAATAGGATGTCCGAAATAGAATACCGGAAACCGTTACTACCAAACGTAGGGGAATACGGTCGGGTATACCTAAATTGAAATCCCACCCCGGCTACCACCAATTGTAGCGTTTGCGGCGAGTGGTCGGCAGGGAACCATACGGGCACAAGTTCACTCACTCAGTCGTACTAATGATAAGTCAGGTTATACGTTTTCACAGTTTATTATATGCGGAAAACCCTACCAATACAAGATATAATACACAGTATACGGCTATGTCTGCTAAATACTACCCAGTTATAAAGGTCAGAACCATAGGTTCATACGGTGGCGGCTATTACAGCAACCGAATTGTAACCGATATATCATAAAAGTCCGAACAATAGGTTCAGACGGCGAAGGCTATTACAGCAACCGAATGGTAACCGATATATTCTAAATATCAGAACAATAGGTTCAGACGGCGGCGGCTATTTCAGCAATCGAATTATAGGTGTCAGAACGATAAGTCAGACGGCGGCGGCTTATATACAGCAACCGAATTATAGGTGTCAGAACTATAAGACAGACGACGGCGGCTTATATACAGCAACCGAATTATAGGTGTCAGAACGATTAGTCAGACGGCGGCGGCGGCTTATATACAGCAACCGAGTTACTCACCGAGTCTGCGAATAACCGATTGTCACAGGTGTACTGCGATAGTCTTTTAGTACATCTCGCAGGGCGCTCGGTGACAGTGCTTCACGAGAAACGCAGTGTGCCCCATTAGTCGCCCCGGTTATCCACAAATCCCCCTTACTTGTACTTATAAAAACATAGCCTTGGGTGAGACGCTGACCCTTTAGTTATGTCATTTCCAAAGTCTACGGGTCTCCATGGGAGGGTGCCAGTGAACTTATAGTAACCTTCAGAACAAAGGCCCTCTGTATAGGGCTCGTGTCTCCCCCAAACCAGATGGCCTCAAATGTGAACAAATCACCCACCCCAGCTATAGTCATTTGCATATAAATAGGCTTTTCGGAGCCTGTACAACATTCAGCAATTAAGAAGATTTATACTATGTGCGTTATCATTCTAAATTCTCTACAACAAATATTTCTAGCATCATCCAATCAAAAGTCATGGTCGATTTTTGCTATTTTTTTTTTTAAATTACGACTATTTTGAATTTCGGTGAGGTGTTCATTGGAAATGGTTCCATTGAATTCCTGATATGACAAATCATAGGGATGGACACCAAAATCGTGTCTCTAGCATAAAACAATCAAAAGTTATGCTAGATTTTGGCTATTTTCGGTTAAAATGGCGGCCATTTAGAATTTTTTTCATGTGAACATAGTCGGACATCATTGGAAATGGTTCCATTGCATTCCACATATGCCAAAATCATGTTCCTAGCATGCTCCAGTGCAAAGATGCAACACATTTTCTAATTTGACCTAGGTTCATGGCAGCCATCTTGGATTTGCCTAGCTCCCACAAGTTGCCCAAGGATGGCGCGATGCCATCCCGCTGATTTGAGTTGAGGGACGCATAACCTACATGATTCAGCAAAAAAATCCTTACACTACCAACCATTTCCAGGTTCCAAAAATGGCAACTCGACCAACGTAAACATCTCCAGGAATATTGATGGAGGTAAACAACTATCAGTTGTGTTATTTTTGTATTGCAGATGGTACAAGGATATACGGACTTGCGGTAAACTCGGATCAAAACAAACTGTATTTCACCGATTATCTAAACCGCAAGGTGTTTGTGATGTCATTTGATGGTAGCGGACTGACGTCACTGATCACAGTAAACGGGTCGCCAGTTCGCATCGCAGTGGACACCAAACATAGGTATCTAATTCTAAGTTGTTTACTCAAAGCTTGACATCACTTTCGTGGTGTTTCACCAAGGCTAAGATCAATATACTAGTTTCGTTTGAAAAATAAGAAATGCATATTTTAATATTGATTAACAATCAGCCTGAATCTGATATATGCTATTTCCATACGCAGCCTCATTCTCAAGTATCTGTCGTTTGCATGTTCCGAACACAAAAAGGAATTCATTTAATGAAATACAAATGGGTGCCTACGTTTCGTTTTCGGCATACGCATGCTCATAACAGCATCATTATACCATCGCATCGTGGATCGCATTACGCATCGCATCGGGCATCGTCCATCGCAACGTCCATCGCATCGCACAGCGCTCGTCGCATCGCCCATCGCATTGCGTGATTGCCCTGTGGCGTTGCGAATGTTCTAACAAAAAGCGATGGACCTTCTCGACCATCATACAAAAGGATACATCAACAGATGCTTTAAATTACTACTAATCGGATTTATGACCATTCTCTTCATCAACATCACCATTATCATCTTCATGTTTAAACACCGTCATCATAATAATCAACACTATTCATATCCTTACTATCATAATTTTTGATGGGACTTTCATTGCAGTTATTATTCCATTTAATTATATGTTTATTCTACACTGCTTGTTAACAACATGTTTAACTATTGTATGTATTTCTGGTTGATTTATTATATCATGAGTTGATATGTATATTACCAGTCGATCATTACATTGTCGGTTGATTATTTTAACACCACCAATGCATCTTATAACCGTTCAATATAGTCACCCACTGCTTGCACGTTTCCGCTGCCTTTTGATATTTCGCTGGATATCACATAATGTGTATCATTAGTCAAATTTATTATTCACGCATTCAGTGCAAAATATCTCTACAAACTTAGAAGTAATTTGTTTCAAAATAAAAAAAGCGATGGAGTTGTGGTACTCGTGGCGCCATCTCGATGACAGTGATGTAAACATCCGAAATATGTAATTTTATAGGACGAAATTGTAAGCAAGTGTTCATAATAATTACTATTTGAAAGTTATTGAACAAACCCGTGGTGTCTATATATTTAATGTTTTGCATCATGCCGTACAGAAAGGGTTTTGAATACGACTCAGCAGAAACTGGTAGCATTCGTGTACCGCGAAATGTCCTTTCTTTTCTTCTAAAATCGTATTTATTTAATGATAAGTTTTAAAGCGATTATTACATGCACCTAATGAAATAGCAGATACTTTTTAGGATATCGTCTTAGAGCACAACCGTTTCTATAGATTTTGATGAACACGGTATATTCGATTTACAACTGTTTTACAGGTTGCTATTCTTCTTCGCTCTCCACCCGAGTCGTCTACACAAGGCCAACCTGGATGGAACTGGGTGGTTCAGTATACAACTATTTTACAGGTTGCTATTCATCTTCGCTCTCCAACCGAGTCATCTACACAAGGCCAACCAGGATGGAACTGGGTGGTTCAGTATACAACTGTTTTACAGTACGGGTTGCTATTCGTCTTCGCTCTCCATTCGAGTCTTCTACACAAGGCCAACCTGGATGGAACTGGGTGGTTCAGTATACAACTGTTTTACAGGTTGCTATTCTTCTTCACTGACCATCCGAGCCGTCTACACAAGGCCAACCTGGATGGAACTGGGTGGTTGAGTATACAACTGTTTTATAGGTTGCTATTCTTCTTCACTGACCATCCGAACCTTCTACACAAGGCCAACCTGGATGGAACTGGGTGGTTCAGTATACAACTGTTTTACAGGTTGCTATTCTTCTTCACTGACCGTCCGAGTCGTCTACACAAGGCCAACCTGGATGGAACTGAGTGGTTCAGTATACAACTGTTTTACAGGTTGCTATTCTTCTTCACTGACCGTCCGAGTCGTCTACACAAGGCCAACCTGGATGGAACTGGGCATGAAACAATTCATATACGTGACGATATCAACACGATAACTTATGGACTGAACGTTGACTCCAAAAAGAAGATTGCATGTTTTAAGGGTTGGTAAACGTTATATTGTCGATATTTGGTTAAGCTCTTGACAACGGACTGAACGCTAAATACTTTTATCTCACAATATTATAACTCAAAAGTAGACTATTTAAAATTAAACTCCAAAGCATATATTAAAACCCGATATAAGTAAACACTCCTAACAGCAGAATACGTGGACCAAAATACATTAGGCGCCGCGTTAGGAAGACCGCTGTTTTAAGCTGACCAACGCGAGTCTGCTTACAGTTGTGACCCTGGTTGCGCGGATAATGCTATATTTTAACATTACAACTGGCAGTATATATATTATAACCAGAATTATAATTATATGAACAATTATTTGCACCAAATATATATGTTTTTGTGATGTTGAGAGCAATGTTTTCGGAGGTTGTATATCATATATATCATAATGGAGCAGTCTGCGTATGCTACCTTTAGTAATTAGGATTATATTATATAGTATTTGTATTTATATATATTATATAATAATATATATATAATTAAATAGTCACATATATAATTAAATAGTCACCTATATATTTTAATATTCATATATAATATGTATATGTGACTATTTATTATATATATATATATAATGAATAGTTTAATTATATATATGTGACTATTTAATAAATATAATGAAAATTTATATATATGTGACTATTTAATTATATATATATATATATATATATATATAATGAAATTGTAATTATCTTTGTCTCTCATGTATGTACATGTTATGTCTCTGTATACCTGTCAGCCAGTCTGTCTGTCTATTCTCTGTCTCTCTCTCTCTCTCTCTCTCTCTCTCTCTCTCTCTCTCTCTCTCTCGCTCTCTCTCTCTCTCTCTCTCTCTCTCTCTCTCTCTCTCTCTCTCTCTCTCTTCTCTCTCTCTCTCTCTCTCTCTCTCTCTCTTCCTCTCTCTCTCTCTCTCTCTCTCTCTCTCTCTCTCTCTCTCTCTCTCTCTCTCTCTCTCTCTCTCTCTCTCTCTCTCTCTCTCTCTCTCTCTCTCTCTCTCCTCTCTCTCTCTCTCTCTCTCTCTCTCTCTCTCTCTCTCTCTCTCTCTCTCTCTCTCTCTCTCTCTCTCTCTCTCTCTCTCTCTCTCTCTCTCTCTCTCTCTCTCTCTCTCTCTCTCTGTCTCTCTCTCTCTCTCTCTCTCTCTCTCTCTCTCTCTCTCTCTCTCTCTCTCTCTCTCTCTCTCTCTCTCTCTCTCTCTCTCTCTCTCTCTCTCTCTCTCTCTCTCTCTCTCTCTCTCTCTCTCTCTCTCTCTCTCTCTCTCTCTCTCTCTCTCTCTCTCTCTCTCTCTCTCTCTCTCTCTCTCTCTCTCCTCTCTCTCTCTCTCTCTCTCTCTCTCTCTCTCTCTCTCTCTCTCTCTCTCTGTCTCTCTCTCTCTGTCTTTCTCTCTCTATCTCTCTCTCTCATGGCATGGATTCCTAAACGCGAGGTCAAAACACATACCAGATTAGTGATCAGCAGTATATATTTTACATTATACACGTATATTGTGCTATATAAAATATCAATAATTAAAAGTAAGTCCCATAACATAGAACATAGCATGATGAACTGAAATACCAAACCCAAACATGAGAGATATTCACATGTTAAACGATGACGTCGCCATCAATGAGATGAGTAACACTGAGTTGCCAAAATAGACTAGATGACTGTCTAAGCTCGTGTGTTATTTATATAACCTAACTGAACAGGCTAAGATCAAGCATATATCCAGTAAACTAGATAGCGTTGGCAAATATTAACAACAAACATATCAATGTTTAATAAAACGTCTGCTAAAATGATAAAGACTTGTAAAAATGCCCGTTACCTGACGGGATACCTTGGTAGAAGGCAGTCATGAAAGTCATATTTATAAAATGTTAGAAAACACAGAGCATCGTTACATAAACACAGCGACACGTTCGCAGATACTCGTTGTTTGTTCAAAATGACGAAGGTCGGAGTTCACATCAATATATAGGCCTTAGTCGTGATAGTGTAGAATTATCAAATAATATTTGTATTGTTATGCTATTGGCATGAGGGTATACATAAGCATTATTGTGTCAGCGTCTATTCCAAGATGCCAAGTCTATGACGCAGGAACCGTTTTCCCGAAGTTGTAGCCGCGTACGCGTCTTTTCTGCAATTATTACATAACATTTTACGTATTACGCACACTTTACGTTTTACACATTACATGCACATTACGTTTAACGCTCGTACGTTCGTTCTTTAACGTTCTTTTAAAGAACGAACGAACTTGTTT
The DNA here is from genome assembly GCA_963995525.1 of Escarpia spicata. Classification (NCBI taxonomy): domain Eukaryota; kingdom Metazoa; phylum Annelida; class Polychaeta; order Sabellida; family Siboglinidae; genus Escarpia; species Escarpia spicata. The sequence goes on along the minus strand of OZ023207.1, from coordinate 64,474,671 downwards.
AGCCCATAAATGTGTCTTGTCATGTATAGGATATTTTGAAAAGATATAGTAGGCATGTTCTATTCTAGGAGTCGAAGATTAATCCCTGACAGTTTGGCGCTCTATGTTCAAGCCGTCTAAGAGAAAACCTACATACGCAAGGGTGATTATAATAAGATTCCAAGACAGCCTTTACAGTAGTACACGACTGACAACTTATTCGAGACTATTGGGAAATATTATTTAAGCAACTTTAAGACATGCTTAATAATATCAAAGTTAAACATAAAGTATGTGCAGCTAAGCAACATTTACTTGCGTCTACGTTTTCTTAATATAAATACATGGAAACATTAAATGAAATCCTGCCAAGAAACGGAAACGCCGATATCTTTTTATAGGCATATTACTTAATTCCAATGACAGTGAAATAACATGTTTTCTTGGCTTACTCTGCGACAGACGCCAAGGGTATAGAATGTGTGGACTACGACGGTTACTCCTATTATCTCATCAAGGGCACAACAGATTCAAAGTGCATGGATTTTGATGACGATATGTTCTACTACTCACCAAGAAGTCAAAACAGGTATCTGACATGTTTGTGATTTACCATTATTGCGCATTGAAATGTATATGTGGCATAATCTGAGACCGTCATCGTTTAAAAATGCACATTCATGCGACATAAAGACATCTATTGCCTTTTGACTTCTTATAAAAGACATAAGAAAACTCATATTTAACGGGTTGCTTATTTTTCACTAACGTCGAAGAATGTTAGCTTATCAGTTTTACACCATAATTAAATATAATTGTCAAACTTATTTTATATATCTCAGAAAAAGAAGCCAGATGAATTTTCCGAATGACGAAGATGCGCTTTAAACCCACGCATATCTTATAATGAAAACATGCCAGCATACATTTGTTAAACACGGTGTCACAAAGTAAAATAATGATACAATGATTTATTAATATTCTTTGTTGTTTTTTGTTCTTTGGGCCATCTTAGTTTTGGAAAAAAGGACATATATCGTATATACCGCAATTGACATATTATATACGATATATGTCTATTACGATTATTAACTATTATGTTATTATTATGTCTACAATCATAATTATTAAGATTGTAGACATAATAATAACATAGTAGTTGTTCGTTCAATGGAAATAAAAACAAAACATGTATCATTAAGTTTATTCTCAATTACAAGACATGCAACTAGAAACGCACACATGGCTACACCAATATGAGCCTGATAACATCAATATTGTGAATAAAAATGTATTACTCGTAATATATATGATGTTTTCTGCTCAGCATCCATACTACCCGACTAGACGGGAATGGCACAGTGGTTCATCCCTTGAACAAAGTGATAACAGGAATACGCGCCATCGCCGTTTTGACTGGAGAATATTACTCGGGCAAGTATCCACATATATTATTGTCGCAGTCATAGAGAGATTTGTTCATTCCAGGAATGGAAAATGAATTTGCTCATATCACAGCAAATTAAGACTGTTAAATCAAAGGAGTGACAAAACAATATAGAATTACAACAAGATTACAGATAAATATACGTTATTTAAAAAAGCAAACATTCCATAAAAACATATATTGCACAGGTAAGAGTATAGCACGCGAAAAAGTTTTTTTTGAGAGACATGAGTGAACAGAAAAGCATAAATAACGACTCTTTCCAATAAGCGGGCAACAAGTCTCTTGCTAAGGGCCTACATTAAATAAACTTTCCAGTAATGTCAGGCTCGGCCCAGTAATGGATGTCCCAATTCCCCCTCCATATCGACAAAATCACTCCTGTTTGTGCTTTTGAGGTATCTCTTGTCGTATAAAACACATTAAACAGTCTCGCTAGCCAATTGAGTCTCATAATCCTCTTAACGCTTTCTCTTTCCACTGACAGTTCGTTCTCTTCTATAGCCTTCCCAGTTGTCATCTTATTTACTGTTTTCTCCACGTCTTTTTATGTCATTGTCCTCCCGTCCAGGTAGCTAGTTACACAATGTGGTATCTCTCTCTCATACCCCCCTCCGATTTAGTAGTTTCTTGAAATTATATTCCCAAACGCCTAGCAGTTTTTGTTTCAGTGACCAATGTCCCAGCGATTCTATTCATTGCTGATGTTCGAATGGTATATTTGCTATCTCTGTATGCATTTCTGGCCAGCTTGCAGATCGATTTCCCCCGTCTTCTTCAATCAACTTTAACAATTCCAGTTTTTCTCACCCGTTTCTTTAGCTGTTTTTTATTTGCGGCATTTATCGTCTCCGAGTGCTTCTTCTCCATTGTCTTTTCTCCATCTATCTTTTCTTCCTCACACTTCATTTCTCGTGTTCCTTGATCAATTCATGGTTTACCATCACTGTTCCTTCTTCTTTCGGCTTTATGTAGGCTTTCCCGATGTTCGGTCATATAATAGTATATCCTCAGCTATTCCAATAATATCTTCCTTAAAGGCTGTATACTCTGCTTTCGCATTCTCCCTTTGTTATTTCAGAAGCCTGGACTTTCTCTCCGCTTCACGTCTGTATTTTGTATCACCTTTCTTTTACATTCCCGCCATTTAATCGCCTGCCTTTGCTTCGTGACGGCTATCAGTAGTGTACGTATGCGGAAACAAAATGGCCGCCCATGGGCCCTCCGGAGGATATCCAACTGCACACTATACTACTGCTATCGATCGGTTGTTAGTGCTGGATTTCACGTTAGATACATAGCCTGTGGGATATACCGATGATTGGGTGTCAACACGTGAACAAAGAAACACATATATATTATGTTAGATGTTGCACATACACCAGTTACACACGTAGCACCACGTTCGGCAGATCGCTGATGCAGTGCTCCTAGTGGCCAAAACCGGTCTGCTTAAGTCCTGGTTGAGTGGAAAATACGTTTTTTTTTTAATAATCTAACTTACAGTATACGTAGTGTAACCGTCAGTGTAATGACAAATAATTGCATCATCAGCAATAGTATTGATGGTTTTGAAAGTATTCTTTTCAGAGGTTATATATCCTATGTGCTATGATGGCGCGCATACACACATACATCGTGTTGTGCGTTTAGCTATCGTGTCACGTTGCATCTAAGTATATAATAACTTATTGTTGAGTACCAACTGTAATTATGACGGTAACAGTTAACACCATCTATTAATGTTGTTTAGTTGTGTTGTTTCAGAAACTGAAGAAAACCGTTTAACTAAACAATCGATAACGTTACAGTTATGTCCTATGGGATATAACACAGTACTAATCAATTGTAACCTACACCTGCTAACCGAGTTTTTGGTAAGTATAATAATTTAAATGTATTTTAGTTAGATATCATGGAGATTGTTTCAATTTATTTGTCTTTTCCAACAGATCAACCGGAAACAGTTTGTCCTCTGCTTATTGCGACTAACGGGAATATGTGGAGCGTTCCAATGAACGACAGAATCACACCTCCAACTTACGGGCAATCAAGTGTACTCCGCAGTGAAGGTAGGACACGTTTACATCTAGTTACTTAACCTTGGCTATTTTACCCCCGTTTACAGGATATGATCTCATGATCAGAAATGTTTGGTTAGTCATCCACGCTTACCTATACACGGTTATTACTCAGCCACATGCGAATGACTTCAATCTGATCTGATGCAAAAAAGAAAGAAGAAACGTGTAACCTACTTAAACCAGCATAGTATAACAATCATTATCATTAATGTTCATCTACAATAAAAACCGAATTCATATTCAAAAGTACTGAAGCAACACACGTACGCCCAGAATAAAAAGCACGGACATGCAAACATAATACAGTAACGTACATCATATTGTATCTTCCTGTGGATGATCTCACCGCCACTCGATTGCAAACTTTCCAGTACGGACACCGACTTGGTAACATGCATGTAGCTCGCTAGTTCAGCTTAAGACCGAATGTGCTTAGATGGTGCCAATTATTTAATGTTAGAACGTTAAACAATTGTCCAAACGAACTAAATTTGTTAAATATATAATGTTTTCATTTCCCTTTCCGTAAATGTAATTATTTTATTATATTATGTTAAATGATGTGTTACGAGTTGGGTAATTAACATGCATAACGGTTATGTTATTGCTATATACTATATTTGATACATATCAATTTTGAAATTTATACGAATGTTTCTTATACTCGAAAAGTGGTCAGATTAAATATAAACTAATTTTTGATCATTTGTCCGATGTAGTCGAAGGTTTTCAAATTTACCAGATTACGTCGTCCCGCCAGCTTAGAGTATATCCACTACACCGAGTCGGCGTCACTCGGTATAGCGGATACACTGCAATAAGAGGGAGTCTGGTGTGGTCTGTCCTGCTCGGGCGAAAAACGCCATTACATCCCGGCCTTAATGTTGTGAACAATTCCAAATAACATCCGTACGATCTACAACTACGGTAAAAACCTTCAACCAACGACATCTAAACAGAAAGAGTTGACTTTTTCTTCCAAGTGGTCGTAGGTTAATCTTAGAAAGTTTGGAGTTCGTGGTGAAAAACACCTGACATAACATAATACAAAATGCATAATACAACAATTAGGGTACAAACATGATGTTATTACACAGCAATGTGATGCTAACATTGCATATTAAAACAAGTAATTTAAGCTACATGGCAGGCATATGAGAACAACCAAGATTGTCCGCAAGAAAACGGTTACAAACATCTACTAATTCTGATATTTTCGCCACCAGATAAGGAACAAACACGACTTGAGTGTCGTTTGAAATGTTTTCACGGAATTATTTACCGAAAAAAAAACAAGATGGCGGCTACACGAAGACAATTACAATCAATATTTTACATAAGAACACGTAACAAAGAACGTAATATGACTTTAAGTAAACAAATATGGTACAAACATGAATAAACTAATTTTACATTTTTTATATCTAGAAAAGTCCTAGCTACCTTTGTTTTTGTTTAAAACAGCAACATGGCAGTTAGCTTAAAAGCATAACAATCACATCAACGTATAGTTGCGCAACCACATATGACAGATATATGACTTTACTGTCATTTTATGTTTCACAAAGTTTAAGCTATCGTTATATATTTGAAAACAATGTAATTAAGGACAAATAGTGGTCACCTATAAGTACAACGAAAGTGTTAGCTGGAAAACGTAAACATACAATTATTTTCATATGTTTGCAACAAGATAAGGTACAAACATGACTCTTATTCGATAGATCTATATACTATAGGCAATTATATAATATAGGCAATGTCGTGCCATCCATCACTTTTTTATTGTTATTTTCACTTTGAACGCCGCTTTTTGATAACCCAACGACATAGACACAAATATTCAATGTATGTGTGTGAGTGTGTGTGTGTGTGTGTGTGTGTGTGTGTGTGTGTGTGTGTGTGTGTGTGTGTGTGTGTGTTTGTGTGTGTGCATGTGTATGTGTGTATGGGTGTATATATATATATATATAACATTATATGTCTGGGTATATTACAACAGTTCGAATTTAAAAACAAAAAATATTGTCTACTCAACCAGGGGTCAAAACTTTATGCAGACCGGCTCTTGTCTGCTTAAAAACGGTGGTCTATCTAAGGCAGTCCCTTATGCATACTTGACCAACGTATGCTGCTTTTTGGAGTACATATATATATATATATACACACACTACATTGAATGTTGTTTAGGATGTTTGTTTCAGAGCATTTTCGTCGAACCAATATCTGTGTTTGCGCGCTTTGGGTAACAGCGAATATTTCATGGGCTGCTTCGTAAAGGGGGTCTCTCAGACGTACCCATTCATTCTCGATTATCGTTAGATATTCTTTTATTGCTTCTTCTTCTCCTTCTTTTTCTTCTTTTTCTTCGTATTCTTCATTTCTTATCATTGTGCAATTGGGTTGGGGTTATTTTCAAAACGATCGTAATTTTAAGGGAATGTTGTGGCCAGCTTTACCTTCCGTTTGACCTTCAGCTTGACATGCGTTAGAGATGGCTCTTCGTGGTGTCTAGGATTATTGTTTTGCTAACATATTCTTCTTCTTTTATTACAAAGACATAGAACAGCTTGTCGTTGACAACGTCCACGGCCGAGTCTATTGGAGCTCAAAGAGCGGAAACCAATACATCAAACGCGTGAATCTAGACGGCTCTTCGTACAGCGAAATAATCGACGGTGAGTTGAACTGATACCACTGCCAGTTTCAGCCATACCTTACAAGCTCCGATCGTAAACGTATACTAGCATTACATTTACAAGTGTTTATCTGTTTTTTTCATAATAGTTATTCGTTGATACTTAGGTTGCATCGCATATAAAACATATCCCTGATTCATACCGTATTGATTATGTTGATGTCATGTTATATGTGTAATTTACGAACTCACCAAACATAGATTAAAACACATATGGTTGGAACTGTGTATTTTATTCAACATTGGGTTCAAATGCGAATGGGCTCAGTTAATTGCAGACGCAAATGTTTAAAATGATTCAAATGCAAATGCATTTGAACCCAAGCCCAATTATATCTACATTGGCTTTGCGTTATTACCAGTGTAACCATTCTAACTTTTATTTTGGTACGTCCCTTTCCGCAAACGTTGTCGGTCACGACCTTCGAACGTTGTCCGTCTCGATCCAGAAACGTTGTCCGTCTCGGTTCTCGAACGGTATCGGTCTCGACCCTTACACCTTGTCGGTCTCGATCCTCAACTGTTATCGATATCGATCCTCAAACGTTGGCTGTCTCGATCCTCAACCGTTGTCGGTCTCGATCCTCAAACGTCGCCAGTTTCGATCGCCAAACGTTGTTGGTCTCGATCCACAAACGTTATCTATGTGGATCCTCAAACGTTGTATGTCTCGAACTTCAAACGTTGTTGGTCTCGATCTTCCCAATTGACATTTATGTCGAACTCTGATGATAACCGCAGGAGTGAACGCTGCCCACATTATCGATTTTATTTTATGTCCGACCCTAAAAAAATGTTCTCCTCAGATACAAAAAATTTAATTGTAGTTACTTTACAATCATGTGTCTGTAGCAACAGCAATGACTACGACGATGACAACAACAACAACACCAACAACAGTAACACAAACAACAACGAACATGACGACGACAAGAACAACGAATACACTATCATGTGCTGTCTTCACATCCGCGTCACAACTTGCGTAGATTTAGTTATTTCTTCTAGCAGCGGGATTCGCACCTAACATGTGCACATTGCACTACTTTTGTCGCAGTAAGGGTATTCTTTTCTCATATTCTCTTTACCCTGTACCCTTTTTTATGGCAGCAGGTTTTTTTTAATTAAAGATATGCCTTGACTCACTCGCAGGCATTTTGTACTTTTTGTTATTTTTACGGGATGTTAGGATGCACATTGATGCAGTCACATACGTGTTGTATTTTGTTTTCTTACAGCCGAAGCTTTAGCATCTAAAATGTGCCTTGACCCAGACGCAAACAGATTGTACTTCACAACTTACTATGGGAAAAAAGTGTGGTCGTGCACACTAGACGGGAAAAACAAAAGCACGCTCGTTACGTCTACGAGAGGATTTCCAACAGCAATGGATATAGACGTGGCAAAAAGGTACTTTTTATTAATCATTTTTCACAGTACATATGGTATAAATGGATCATGAGAATATTGCTCTCACAATGTACTAGTGATACGTTATTGCTGTTTTGTTGAGCTGTACAACAACCAGTATTGCTCGTGCAATATTGGTTGTACTGTTGAAATGATAACGTTATTAGTGGTTGTGTTGAATTGATAACTGTGCCTGGTAGTACAAATACTATCCAGAAAGTAGAACAGTCGAACGTGTAATTATACTGGGCTTCCCAGTAATGTTTCCTTTCATATGGGGCACGGTTTCCGTAGAACTGCACGACTTCTGACTATTGGATGTCCATGTACATTTGTACAACTAACTATGTTAACTTCTGCACATTGCATAGCCTAGGATATCTGCCAGGGGTAATTCAATGAAATACCACCCCTGACTTGCGAGGATGCGGATAGAGTAAAAGAGATCAAATGAATTCGAAATACTGTTCAACTGTCAACACGTACTGGACATACTATTGAATGTTTTTACCGTAAAGTTGATGTTTCATAATACTGCAGATCCGATACACAATGTATCAAGGCAAATGCGTGGTATATAATTAACGGATGTGCGTTTCTATGTGTACTTGAGTGTGTGCATGTGCGTGTGCGTGTGCGTGTGGGTGTGTGTGTGTGAGTGTGTAAGTGTGTGTGTGTGTGTGCGTGTGCGAATCTGCATATATGCGTGCATACGTGTATGCGATGGTGCGAGTATGCTTGTATGCGTGTATGCGTGCACTTGTATGTGTGTATACTTGCACTTGTATGTGTGTATACTTGCACTTGTATGTGTGTATACGTGCACTTGTATGTGTGTATACGTGCACTTGCGTGTGTGTGTGGAAAAGGTTCGCATGCGGTCTTGTTTGTTGACATATCCAACTAGCAAATTGACGTGCCTGATTACAGATACCATTTTTAATATACGTGTTGGAAATTACATACAAACATAAACATACGGTGAAACTCAAAGAGTGTCTTACGTAATCTGCCAATCCTTTTCGTGTCGTGTGGTACATAATGCTCGCAAAAGATCTGGCCAGATCCCTCTGTCTAGGACTCTCCTTGCTGCTGTGCCACAGGTCAGCCAACAGTATTCAGTTCTTCTTCCATTGGTCGTCGTGTTCGCTGTTTTATCGAAAAATATACAGAGTAGAGTAAATCCCCTGCAGTCTGCCAAATTCCCCTTCCTCGTAACTAGATTAGTGTTTCCAATCATCGGACAGTTTTCCCATATCTCCATGAAGAGCTGGTGAAGTATCTTGGCCGCCCTTTCTGGATCTATCTTGAAGACGTCTGCGCATAGCGGGTCTGCTTCCACAGATTCATATTTGTGCTGCTGATAGTGTGTTTGTTTATATTTCAGCGTATTTATGCAAACGGTACGGTATTTGCCAATTACCCAGTTGACGCATATAACACTTCTACATGCTAATGTTGTTTATGAGGCGGAGCAGTGGCTATAATATCATAATCCAAGTTTGGAAAACCCCTTTTCCAATTCCCTTACTGCCGTTTTGAAACTAGGTCAACGTCATTGACTCTCTCCCAATGCATAAATTATTACCTGCCAACACACAGTAGTAGGTATATATAACATTATAGTCTGCATGCAGTAATTAACGCATGACTGACACAATGAACAGTTATGGCATAGAGTTCGGTGTAAAATCTTAGTAACCCCAACCACCTGAATCACCGCATTACAGGATACACATTTACATTTGTTTCTCAAATACAACTTGAATGAAGTCAGACTTCAACACATCCATGTTGGAACTTGTTGTTTTAATTGCTGATGCAGTCAACCTTTAACAGGTTGTTGATCTTTTCCACCGCATACCCGGATCACGTCTACAAGGCAATGCTGGACAACGGCTCGGTAACAGACGTAGTGTCAACAGACATCGACAGTCCAATTGCCCTTGCTATAGACTACGTCAACCAGATGATATATTGGATCGACCATGGTAGGGAAAACGGATTTCCGAACACACACACACACGCATACACACACACACACACACACACACACACACACACACACACACATACAAACATACAAACACGCGCACGCACGCACACACACACAACACACACACACATACCATTGGGTGTACCTAAAAGTCAAATATTGTTGCAGCCTGTCACTCATAGCATAAACATAGTGTATTTACCACGAATGTTAGCATTATCCAATAAGTAAGTATGTGTACATTTCATGTCTAAAATACTGGACTCGACACAATAAATGGCGACGTTTATCATCGCACTCCTTAATGTACGTCGTGTGGGGTGTAACAACAACGTGGAAAATAAGTCCGACTCTACTTGCAGGTTTATAATGACAGACGAAATATAAAGGTTTTACACAAAAACAAACATGTTTGCAACAATACATGACACACACACACATATAATATATAATGCATAAATAGTCGTTGCATAGCATTGCCATATGCAAAATACCTTCAACTGTGTGAACCAACCACATCTATCATACAGTTAATTTGCAGATATTTTATATGCATTAAAACAGTCGTCTTCTCCATAGCAATAAGGATGTTGATGTTTTTTTCGGCTGTCATTTTTTCACAATGAAGTAGTTTAGTGTGGAATGCAAACTGTCAACTCATCGTCCGACTCACATCATCGATGCCTTCACCTACCCCGTTCGTGGAATGTAGCTAACCCTAAAACTAACAAACACATTTTATAATGTTCTCTGCGTCAACAAAGCCAATAACACCACAGAAAATCGAGAACTGTACTGGTTTTCACAGTGTCAAATGTCACAACGTGTGTGTGTGTGTGTGTGTGTGTGTGTGTGTGTGTGTGTGTGTGTGTGTGTGTGTGTGTGTGTGTGTGTGTGTGTGTGTGTGTGTGTGTGTGTGTGTGTGTGTGAGTTTTCATTTTAATGCAAGTTACTTAAAACCTGCAACTTAAAAAATATATCTTACATGTTTGCTTGTTTGTTTTTGTTATGAAATGTTGCATAATGATGCATGCTGATTCAACTGTTCCTGTATGTTTAGACAACCGCATGCAGTGTGTCAACTATGATGGTCACAGTCGAAAAGTTGTCTACACAGCACCAACAAAGATCTCCGCCTTAGTATTTGGCGGTGGCGTGTTGCACTACAGTCAAATGAATCCAAACAGGTGATGTAAACACAACACCACCACCGCATACACACACATACACATACACGTACATATACACACGCACGCGCACACACACGCACGCATGCGCACGCACGTACGCACACGCACTCACACGCGCGCACAATCAAGCACACAAAAGCGCACACACAAGCCCTCACGCGAACACACACATACACACACATACACACACACACACACACACACACACACACACACACACACACATACACACATACACACACACTTGCACACATGCACACGTTCACATTCGTTCAAATGCACACGAACATATGCACAAACGCAAGTACGACTAAACGCGTGGTATGATGGGAGTTGTAATTATTGATTCAATGTTTTATTCGGAAACGCAAGTTTCCTAAACTAAGATAATACTTCGGAGCCAACTCAATTGATTTGCATGTACAGGCTTCATTGCATTGTAACGTGCCAATTCTGTTTAGGGTATTCTCTATGCATGTAGACGGGACACACAACCACGAACTTCGGATAACTACGCAACTAGGTAGCATACAGGACATAGCAGTCGTCGGAACGTGTTACACGCCAGGTGAGAGGGGGAATGTGGCGTAGCACAGGGTAGCTGCGTCATGTATGATAACTGGGCTTATATGTATAATTACTTGATATAGTAGATGCGCCTTCAACGTTGAACATGGGTAGGGAAATGTGGTGACCCATGGCCATAGGGCTACTGAGCTACCCCACGTGACTTTGTTAACAATGATCAGATATTTGATTGTTCGCGTTATCTAGATGCATTCACTAATGACTGCGCCCAAATTCACGGTTGTATGTGTTTTTTCCGGTACAATAATCGTAAGTAAATGTGTTGTTTACTCTTGTTGTTTTACACATCTACCATATGATGCAATTTTGGTATAATGACATAACACATTGACAACAAAGAATGCATGTGACGTCGATACCTGGAATCATTATTGGCGATGTGTGGATATTACTAGAGCGTTATCGTCGGATAACAGACGCGTGGTGCAACAGGCATACGGGTATGTTATCCAGCGGCTAACTCTCTAATAACGTTCTCACACCGTTTTTCCACTTATATACGGCAAACTAACTGCAGTGGAACTCCGCATTAAGGTCACCTCTGTAATACAGCCTCCTCGCAATTAACGTCACCCTAGGATAGCCCCACATTACTTCTGTAACAGGAAATAATAGGAAAGATAGTCTTGCTAATACATTCACCTCGCCATTCAGGTAACCTTTGTCCAGTCACTAGGGTGATTTTATTTGTGAGGTTCTACTCTGTTTTAACTTTTGAACGAATATCAACGCTTCTTCCCTTTGGAAACATTCAATAATTGACAAGAAACTACGACCTCGCAGTTCGTTGTTAAGGTCAGGTGGCATTCGTTTCAAAAACATTATAATTCGGCTATACGTAGAACGGTTATTTGCATTGTGTGGTGACTTTTAGCAAACTATGGAATAACAATATGTCGGGCGGTTCGATATTTTTACCGGAACAATCCACTAACGGGTGCTTCTGGCAAATAATTACTGCCGAATAGTGTTCATTCTCTATAAAAATATGTACACTGCCCAAACAATAGAACAACGTACACTTTGAGGTATGTTGTCAGGCATGGGTGTTGGGGATAACACCACAATTATTATTTATTCTCGAAAGGCGCGTTAATAATTAACCGTAACCATAACTTTACATATTATTGTTTAACTTTGTAAATGGGTATCACATCGGAGTCTCTAGTTCATGGAATATCGATACGTAGTGTGACAAATGAACGGCTAAAACTATATTAGTTAATAAGTGTATATTAATAGGTGCGTATTACACGGTGTAGGAAATACCTTACACGAGTTGTCGTCATAAATGAATATAAGACTTATTTGTAGTGGTCAAGTGCTCGGCCATCATACAGTTCGAAGAGGAAATATACACCGATAAAACGTGTACATCAGAAACAAAAGGGTACAACGACACGTGCGAAGTGTCATGTACATTGGGATATAAGCTGTCAAGCAATGACGGTGTACACAGGTGTACAGAACACGGCTACTGGAACAACTACGTGCGGTGCAAACGTACGTTTTTTCTATCATATAACATACAATGCTTCCATTTAATAATAAAAAAACACCCAGTTAATCGGACAATATTTTTAATTCAATAATCACGTTTTGATAACGTCACTGTACAACTAATATATGTGTTTTATATGGTATATAATTATTTGCATTACAATTCATGCCATAATTCGTATACATATTGCCGAGGTTTAATATTTGTATATACTAAAAATATTAATGTATGTATGTATATATGCTCGAATGTATGTACGTATGTACGTATGTACGTATGTTTGTATGTATGTATGTACGTATGTGCGTATGTGCGTATGTGCGTATGTGCGTATGTGCGTATGTACGTATGTACGTATGTATGTATGTATGCATATACGTATATATGTACGTACATATGCATATATGAATATCCGCATGAATGTGTACATAATAATTACTGTTAAAAACATAATATGTGTGTGTGTTATGCGTTCATAAACTATATATGCCTATATGAAAAATGTCTGGTTATAATTCATCAGAGGTAACGTGCCCAAACATGATCACGCGCAGGGGTGAGACTTACAAGGATGCAACGTGTACATCGGTCAAGAAAGTGTACAACGACACGTGTGATGTGACGTGTACGCTCGGATACAACCAGACATGCAGTGACAACGTACGCAGGTGTACGGAACACGGCAACTGGAGCAATGATGTATCATGCGAAGGTGCGTTGTAACATAAGCAGTGAGTGACTTAATGTGTAGATGTAAATAAGTTGATAATATGATTTGTATTGTAATATCTAACATCAGTGTGTTTATGTGTGTGTGTGTGTGTGTGTGTGTGTGTGTGTGTGTGTGTGTGTGTGTGTGTGTGTGTGTGTGTGTGTGTGTGTGTGTTTGTGTATGTGTATGTGTATGTTAGTGTGTTAATGTGATATATATATATATATAATTTATATATATGTATATATATATATAGTATATATATATATATATTTATATATACACTTATGTACACTTACGTGGACGGGACCTTCTTAAAGGAAACCACTACACGACAGTGATGGGATACTTTAATGCTAAGGAGGGAAACGAACTAACGCAATGAAAACGGCAAATTTGTCCGAGGAGTGAGAAACGAAAGGGACGACACCTTGGTAGAATGGGCAACATCATGAAAGTAAAAAAATACGAATACCATGTTTCAGATGAAAGCAGGGAGGAGATAGGCGTGAAAAACTGTAATGGAACGAAATTGACTACACCTTGCTAAACAGGCCAGGCATGTCTCAGACGGAGCAGTCATCGATGAATTCAACATCGGAAGTGACCGCAGAATGGCATTGAGCAACATCAAACAGGACATAAAGACTGAAAGGAAGAAGTTAATAAACAAGAGACCACAAATGGTAGATAATATACAAATAGGAACGAAAAAGATCAAATTCCAACTCGAACTAAGAAATCGATTCGAGACACAACAAGTACTAGATGACATCGACACCATGAGCAAAACAATCCCAGAGTCGAACACGACGAGAAATTGTGGAAAACTGCGACCGTAAAAAAACAACAACTAGACTACGCCGAGATATGCAAGATAACCATGAAGAAAGCGAAGGTGGACACCAAGAAGTACAAACAAGAGATTATACGACAAACGATTATAACATCAAAGAGCCTGTAGAAATCCAGTAGAACACAGGTCGTAGGCCGAGACAGAGTGATTACATTTCTCAATAAGTTGTTTCCCTTTAACGAGGTACACATATTATTCAAATTGTAAACAAGCAATTCTAACCGCAAGTCCATGTAATTACTGTTTCAAATTGTCGCAAACTGATTGTTTTTCCCAATCAAGAACACAGTCCGGACGAAGTTTAATTGATGCTGCGACATTCCTGCATAGACTAATATCACATCCAGTTTTAGAGAATTATTCCGAGTACGGAACACACCCACGGTGTTCCATGTTCATTTACTTGTTCATCGTGGTTTTATTTTGAACGGAAAAGCCTGATTAATGTTTATGCCCTACATCTTCAGTGATAAGGTGTCTTCCCATCCAAATTCTCGAGGGCGAGATGTACAGCAACGCAACGTGCACGACAGATACAACAGTGTACAACGACACGTGTGCTGTGTCATGTACAATTGGATACAACCTGACATCTAGCAACAACTTACACAGGTGTACAGAGCACGGCAACTGGAGCAACGACGTATCGTGCGAAGGTACGTTTAGTCTCGTACGGTGTGTAAAAACCGCGTCATTCTCAATTCAATCAAATTGGTAAATTGAGCGCAGCGAGAACATCAAACGCGTTCGATAATAGTAATATATGTTTTGTTGTAATACAATAATTATTGACATCTTGTTGAAATACACGCTCACGTTGGTGATGTTTTGAATGTGTGCATGCAAGTTCGAAGCCGGCGTGAGCGCCTGAGCACACGCTCAGACGAAAAGTTGGAAATGACGTATTGGCTCGGATCGTTTGTCGCTACTAAAAATATAAATGTAAAAAGGTGCGCGTGAGGCAATCCGTCCTATGACGTAACGACCTATTTGTTAGACAGTATCAGACAGATACAAACTGAAACTGTATTCCTACAATTAATTTGTAACTAATTTGCTGGACACTTTTTGTAATGTTACAACTAGTTTATATCAAATGAATATATTATGAACATAAATTTAGTTTTACAGATTTCCAACGCGTTTATTGTAATTACCTGATACATCCGAGTACGTATATTGGTTCCACACACACACACACACACACACACACACACACACACACACACACACACACACACACACACACACACACACACACATAGTATATTGGTTCCACAAACATATATAAATAATTGGCGATTGAACGTGTTACGGCCTATTCCTACTACGATTTAGTGTTGATGCCTTTCTTGACAAATATTTTCAGTGGTCACGTGTCCGGCTTTTATGACACTCGAGGGAGAGATGTACAAAGATACAACTTGTACATCTGATGCAAAAGTGTACAACTACACGTGTGATATGTCTTGTGTGATTGGCTACAATTTGACGAACACTGATAGTGTACACAGATGTACAGAACATGGCACATGGACCAACACCTCTTCGTGTGAACGTACGTAATGTGGACTGTGCGATTTCATAACTAATGTGTCACGGTCAAATGGTGATATGTCTGTTTTCAAATATATGTCACTTGTTAATACGATAACATGTGTATTTTGTATGAAATACTAGTTTCCAATTCACTTGTTACTTATATATATATATGTCATATATATGATATTCCATTATGATGGTAACATTGTAATTCCAAACAAACTTCTGTACAATGATCAACGTAATATATGATTGCAAGTCTAAATTTAAATTATAAATAAACAAACGATATCTTGGGATAGTTCTCTTGTCGCTCTGACTGCTCCGTGTTTGTATTCAAAACATGACACAAATACACTTTACAGACATAACCTGTGACCCATTGCCTGATGACGAACACGGATTCTACACGAATGCGACGTGCACTACACGTGACATCTTCTACAACGACAACTGTACACTCGAGTGTTACCTCGGCTACATAGTCATCGGTGGACCAGTGAAGACGTGTCAACTGGACGGAACCTGGAACTCGTCCACTCGATGTATTGGTAAGTGTCACATCGGGTACAGAGTCAGCGGTGAACCAGTGAAGATGTGTCAACTGGACGGAACCTGGAACTCGGCCACTCGATGTATTGGTAAGTATCACATCGGCTACAGAATCAGCGGTGAACCAGTGAAGATGTGTCAACTGTACGAAACCTGGAACTCGGCCACTCGATGTACTGGTAAGTGTCACATCGGCTACAGAGTCAACGGTGAACCAGTGAAGATGTGTCAACTGGACGGAATCTGGAACTCGTCCACTCGATGTACTGGTAAGTGTCACATCGGCTACAGAGTCATCGGTGAACCAGTGAAGAAGTGTCAACTGGACGGAACCTGGAACTCGGCCACTCGAAGTATTGGTAAGTTTCACATCGGCTACAGAGTCAGCGGTGAACCAGTGAAGTTTTGTCAACTGGACGGAACCTGGAACTCGGCCACTCGATGTATTGGTAAGTGTCACATCGGCTACAGAGTCAACGGTGAACCAGTGAAGATGTGTCAACTGGACGGAACCTGGAACTCGTCCACTCGATGTATTGGTAAGTGTCACATCGGTTACAGAGTCAGCGGTGAACCAGTGAAGATGTGTCAACTGGACGGAACCTGGAACTCGGCCACTCGATGTATTGGTAAGTGTCACATCGGCTACAGAATCAGCGGTGAACCAGTGAAGATGTGTCAACTGGAAGGAACCTGGAACTTGGCCACTAGATGTATTGGTAAGTGTCACATCGGCTACAGAGTCAACGGTGAACCAGTGAAGATGTGTCAACTGGACGGAACGTGGAACTCGGCCACTCGATGTATTGGTAAGTGTCACGTCGGCTACAGAGTCAGCGGTGAACCAGTGAAAACGCGTCAACTGGACTGAACATGGAAATCGTCAACTCGATGTATCGTTAAGTGTCACCTATGCTAGAGAGTCGACGGTGAACCTGTGACGAGACGTCAACTGGAAGGAACCTGAAACTCATCCACTCGAAGAATTGGTAACTGTCACCTCGGCTACCGATTCAAAGGTGAACCAGTGAAGACGTGTCAACTGGACTGAACCTGGAACTCTTCCAATCGATGTATTGATAAGTGTAACCTCGGCTACGGAGTCAACGGTGAACAAGTGAAGACGTGTCAACTGGACGGAACCTGGAACTCGTCCAATCGATGTATTGGTAAGTGTCACATCGGCTACGGAGTCAACGGTAAACCAGTGACGACGTGTCAAGTGGACGGAATCTGGTACTCAGCCACTCGATGTATTGGTAAGTGTCACCTCGGTTACAGAGTCCACGGTGAACCAGTGAAAACACGTCAACTGGACGGAACATGGAAATCTTCAACTCGATGTATTGGTAAGTGTCACCTGTGCTAGAGAGTCGATGGTGAATCTGCGAAGAGATGACAACTGGACGGAACCTGGAACTCATCCACCCGATTTATTGGTAAGTGTCATCTCGGCTACAGATTTAACGGTGAACCAGTGAAGAAGTGTCATGTCAACTGGACGGAACATGGAACTCGTCCAATCGATATAGAAGAAAAATCTTCAACAGCTTCCGCCATTTCTACAATGTTTGTTAAACATTCAAACATATGAAACTTGTGCAGTAACCACCATTGGCCAAATCATATCTTGCTAGCTGGGTTTCGTGAATATTCAGTCTAAAATTATATTCGGGTATTTTCGTTCCTCTGATTCAGTGATGGCATTGAGCCCACCAAATAGTCATGATGATCAGTCGCTGCCGTCAGTGGTAACTCTGTCAGAGGCATGTTAGTCGAGGTTACCATTGAACTTAACTGATCAATGTAGCGTTTCCACAATTCCTTAGAAACAAAGACTTGATATGTCAACGGACGACACCTTGCCCTTATAGTTCCTGGCACCCACTTATCTTTCCCGTGGTAGTCTCGTACCCATACCATGTCTCCTTCCCTGAATGATCTAAGATTTTGAGAACCACTTTGCATTTTCTTCTCTAACCGTGTGTGTTCTCGTCGGTTATCCGGTTTCACACTGTCAAGTTGTGTACGCAACTGTCTACATGAACGTACCGCTGGAGTTTCTCGTGTGAAAGCATGCGGAGCATTTCGATATGCCAGGAGGAATTTATTCAATCTAACCTTTGAACTCCTGAGATTTAAACTGTGTAGCATTATCTGAGACCAAAGTCTGTGGAACTACCATTCTACTGAACATGATTCTCAGTGCATTCACTGGTTGTACTGTTGACAATGACAACTTCTGGCCACTTCGAGAATGTGTCAACTACAATGAGAAGCATTTTCCCCTCCAGAATACCAGCATAATCAATATGCATGCGTTCCCCTGGTCGCGATGCAGGTATCCATGGATGTAATGGAGCACGGGTGGGATTCCTCTGTACCAATTGACATGATTCACAAGCCTTTGTACATGCTTCAGTGTCTGCATCTATGCCTGGCAACCAGACATATGAACGTGAGACACCCTTCATTTTCACTACTCCGATATGTCCTGCGTGTAGCTCATCTAGAATTTCTGCTTGAAACCGCTTTGGAATGATCACCGTCATTTCCCACAACAGCACATTACCGTCGAGAGATAGTTCGTTACGACGACTGAAGAACGGTTGTAAATCTCACCGATCAGATGACAATCTATCAGGCCAATGATATCGTGTGTACCTCATTACCGAACTCCACCCTTGATCTGTTCGTTAGTGACAGGTAACACCCCAACACCAAGAACGAGAGCCACATCTTCGTCTGTAGATGTACGTGGATCCTCGTTTTGTGTGGGTAACCGTGAGAGTCAATCTGCATTGGCATTCTGCGCACTGCTTCGGTAGCACACCTCATAGTTGAAACCAGACAAATATATCGCCAAGCGCTGGATGCGTTCTGCTGCTACCGCTGGCATGTCCTTTCTAGGACTGATCATCGCCGCTAATGGTTTGTTATCAGTGACAAGAGTGAACTTCCTACCAAACAGAAAAGGATAGAATCGCTTTACACCAAATACGATTCCTAGTCCTTCCCTCTCAATCTGTGAGTACTTCTGTTCTGTTCACGTCAACGAGCGAGTTGCAAACTGAATTGGTCGCTCCTCTACATCAGGCATGATGTGAGAGAGCACCGGTCCGACACCAACTGGAGATGCATCACAATCTTACTTTGGATATGTTGCTTTAGTTAATACCAGATTTACTTTCCCGAGTGTAGCAATGAGCAAACGTTCATGTTAATCAAAGAAGAAATGTGTTTCGTAGCCACCCCACCTTACGTGGCTGCCATAGCAACAGGGTATCGGAAGTTCGCTGATTGTGACGTCTTCACCGACTATAACCCCGATACTTGTGCGGAAGTGACGTCATCGACTAATCCGTTGGACTTCATTCTCAAAGCAAATGTCTCGCAATCGGAGAACTCGGCCCACGTCCGCATCACTCTCCGAGACGGCAACTGCGGTGATAAAAATCAGGTGATAATAATATTTACACACACATTTAACTGCAGAAAAATGGACTCTTATCTCACATTGCAAGACTTTCAAACGTGAAGTAGTTTCTTTTGTGTTGGAGTCTTACGAAACTAATTTCCACGTTAAATCGTAACTTTGCACAAAGTATTTTATAGCCTAATCTACTATCATTATCCCGACCAATGTACAAACATGCTATGATCGTTTATTTGAATATAGTTCTTAATGTTACTCAGGTACACGTCGACACCCTGGAGAAGTCAATCAACGCAGGCCCGTTCGACGGCTACTTGCTGCGGTGTGAGCTAACGAAGACCGAGAATCGTGCAGGCGGCGCCACCGTCTGCTCGTTCTGTTGTCCGTGCACAAAAAGAGGCTGCGACTTCGTGTTTGTCCGCGTCTTTGGAGGACACGTCAGGTCGTTATGTGAAGTGGAACTTGTGTTACCGTAGCTTCAGAGACGCAGAGGGTCCACTTGAGCTCAACATGTTTTAAACGAGCAAATGTTGTCCCTGTATACAAGAAGGGAATTAAATGAAATGTGTGCAACTACATACCTATCTCTCTCTTACCGCTATTTAGCAAAGCTTATGTGAAATTCGTACATGACTCATTGTATAAGCATGTTCGTAACACAATTTCGGGCAGCCAACACGGATTTGTGAGGTGTAGAAGTACAGTATATAATCTAGCTTGTTACTTGAACGCCATTTCTGAATCTATTGACAACAAGAAACAGGTTGATTCTGTTTATTTAGATTTCAGTAAAGCCTTTGATTCAATATGCCACCCATTGTTAATTCTCAGGCTTAGATCATATGGCTATTCCGGGCAATGCCTAGAGTGGTTGCAGTCTTACCTTGTTAATCGAAAACAACTCGTGGTCTTCGAAGGTAAAACATCTCACTGGAAGCCAGTGTTGTCTGGTTTACCACAAGGTTAAAAAAGTGGACCACTTCTGTTTATCTTGTATATCAACGATCTCATTAATCATGTTGATTCATGTGAAATGTCATTGTATGCTGATGATTCCAAATTGTTTAAAGAAATTACGTTGGTGACCGATTGTCAGTTGGTGCAGAAGGATCTGGACAGTGTATGTCTTTGGTGTGAGACATGGCACCTTAAGTTTAACGTTGAGAAATGCTGCATCATGTCATTCACCAACAAAACGAAACGTATATCCTATGACTACACGATTTTAAGCCGGTCTCTGCCCAAGGTCACCGCTGTCAAAGATCTCGGTATGACATTGACCGACAGTTTGACTTTTAAAGATCATATTAATCGTTGTGTTTGTAAAGCTTTTAAGATGAATGGTTTATTAAGCGCGTTTGCACAACCTTTATCGATGTAAAGGCTTTATGATCCTTGTATATATATATATATATATATATATATATATATAGTCAGAAGCCAGTTGGAGTATCACAGTGTTATCTGGAATATCTGGCAAAGTACGTTTATTTACAAAATCGAACGAGTTGGAAATTAATTAATTAATTATCTATGTTACAAATCCAAAATAAAGTACTCCTCTGACAGATATCCTGAGCTTTGCCATCATTTTAGACTACCTTAGTAGTATATGTGTAGTTTTGTGTATCCATACGGAATAAAAGATCAAAGAATATCAAAGGGTTTAGGATCAGTCAGTCCTGAGTATTCCTACTAGTAAAACTTATTATTAATGACCTGTCATGTAACTATAGCGCTGGCATCTTGTGGTTATGTGTACTACTATAATAACCGCTTGTACCGATCATTGCTGGTCGCCGGACCGCCGTCCGGAAGTGGCCCTCGTTAAGAAAGTTGCTAACTGGTTGGTGACCGACTGGCTCAGCTGCAGTCACAATGAGGCCCTGGAGGAGGCGGTCGAGTCCTATCTGTCGAGTATGGCCGGTTTGAAATGACGATTGCGAACACGCTAATAGTTACAGCTTTGTAAGAGGGAGGTTCCGCCTCTCATAGTAAGGAGTACTGTAGTAACGCTGTTATACGCGCTGCTGAAAGAAAACCACGCCGCTGTTGTGTATTATGCCTTGTCTATCTTTATGTATTCCTCTCTAGGCGTGATAAAACGTTAAAACCTTACGAACTTATTAATGACAGAGATCGGTAGTATAGTAGCGTTGTTATATTTGTTCTTGAAAGAAAACCAGACGCCACTGATATGTATCATGCTTTCTATGCTTAATAAAACGTTGAAACCGTATGAACAGTCTTGTCTATTACGAAACAAAACAAACAAACACCACTTCCTCACGCTTTTCCCGCTAACAAAATGTCGACACATATAGCAGTGAAACGTACGTTTAATAAGACGTTGTCTATGACCAAGTGAAACAAACAAACAAACAAACAAACAAACAATCTTTCCTCACGCATTCATCAACCACTCTCGATAAAGCCTCTAGCGGAAGCGGCCCTTCCTCACGCAAGCTACAGCGATACAACCGGTCAGCTCGTCCTTACGCATTCACCCAACCCATAGCGATCTCTAGTGTGCCCCCTTAACCAGCCGTAGCTGAAACAACTCCGCTATGCAGTTTAATAAAAATCGTCGTGTAGTCTGTTACGAGGTGGCGTTGTTTCACCCCCACCCTCTAGCGGAGGTCCCTGCACGTTTATAGGCAGTGTCCGGCCCGACCGTAGTTTATGATGTTTCGGCGTTGACTAGGACGGACGCACGCCACAGAGAGAACCGCGCTTTCCGTCCGTCAGCCTTACAGTGCTGACTTCTACCGACGATCACGCACGTTGCTGTCCCCTTCCGACGTTCGCAGTGATGCCGGTCTGCTCTGTATGCGGTCGTGCCGCCGATCGTCTAGAGGGGGCACTTATGCAAGCGCCACAAATTCCCGAATTGCGATCTGACTTACGCCTTCCGCAGTGGTGTAACGAAGCATTTGAAGAACGGCTGCGAACTCCGGGATGACTGCAAATGCCCGAACTGCGGGAAGACGTATGCCTATCGTTATAATATGTTGAAACATATGAGAACGACGAATTGTAATGGTGATAAAGAGAAACGAATACTCCCCCCGACCCACCTAACGTTTCCCCGTTAGACGACGCCGCCGCCGATGATGCAGTGTCGGAAGCCCTACAACGGGGCGTTCACGCGCACTGGTCGAGTATAAGCACGTCCACAACGAGCGGTCCTGTCCTCTCGATATATAACTATCAATTGACCGGCATGGACACGGGCGCGCTCGATCCCCGACTACGACTTATGTTCGAAGAGCAGACTCGCGCCTTTAATCTAAGTTTTGGGTTTATTCTCAGACATAAGGAGAGGGGACGCTACAGATACATTTACTCGTCGAGTAACTGCTGCGGTCGTTACCTCGAGTCGCCTGCTCTGATTACCAGTGGCCAATCTTTTGAACGGTTCCTCGAACGCATCCGATAAACCGACGTCCTACAGTACGTCATAGCGCAGTATCCCGACCGAATTGGTGACTAACGCTACTTTCTTCCTCAACATCATCATCCACTATCCTATCTGCTGTTTCGACGTGCATCTCCCCGCCTAACTGCGCGCCAACAAGGCGGTTATCGCTCTAGAGAAAGATACAATAGACCCTACACCGATAACTTGTGCCTCTTCCGCTGTCTGGCGCTACTATCTGTACAGGGCGACTTTCGACTTCGAATGGTATTTCGACTGCAGTGTCCTACTGGCGCGGCACGAGCTTCTCAGCGTTAATATCGTCTCGAACGTCCCCAGCCACGAGACAGCTCTGTGTTTTGTCACGACCGAGGATTCCAACGAGCTCGCGAAGCTACTGATTGTCGCCCTGGAGGCTGTGAGCCAGGCGGCATGCGCGGCTCTGCGACCCTCGTGTCAACCTACCTTGGAAGAGATCACCGCACTCGAAACTGAATGGCAAATCAGGTGTCAAGAACCGGCGGAGAAGGGGAAAAGAACCATTACTCAATACTCGCCGACCGCCTGTGGGCCCACCTACGCCAGCACCGTGTCTTCGGTTTCAACTAAGGCAATTACGACCTAAACGTTGTCAAAAAGTATCGGCGTCGGCCTTTACGATCAAACGTCAGAACAACTTAATGTGTCTAGCGACGGAGACGCTCAAGTTCCTGGACATCACATTGCCCCTGGTCTTAGCTACGATAAGTTCCTGAAGGCCTACGGCTGCAAAGTGAAGAACGGCCACTTCCCCTAAGAGTATCTGGACGAGCTGCGGAAAATTGACGACACCGAACTGCCGCCACAGAAGGCTTTCTACATTCACATAAAACGCGAAGGGTTCTCCGAAGAGGCATACGAGGGATGCGTGAAGGTGTGGCGCGACGACGGGATGACGATGCTGCGGGATTTTCTCGTCTGGTACAACAACATGGACGTGGCCCCGTTCTTGGAAGCCGTGAACAAACAGTTCGCCTTCTACAAGCAGCAACGAATCGACATGTTCAAAGACGCTATCAGCGTGCCGGGCCTGACGCTAATCTATCTGTTCAACGATCTCCCGCCAACGTTTCACTTCAACCTCTTCAACGAGCCGAACAAGGACCTGCACCAGCTCGTGCAATCCCAGATCGTCGGATGCCCCTCGATCATCTTCCCGCCTCATCACGAGACCTACATGACCTATCTACGCCAAACTTAGAACGACGAGGCGGCCCGGACTTGTCGCTCTATAGTCAGGTGTGATGTGAATGCACTCTACCTCTGGGCGCTCACACAAGATATGCCGACGTGGTGGTACACGCTCAGCTGCGAGGAGAACGCCTTTCGCCCGGAACAGGTGCACCACTACGGTCGTATGGCCGTACAGTGGCTGGCGTGGGATGCCGCGCGGACGGGGGTGCACATACGACACCAGGTCAATGAACGTGAAAAACGCGTGGGTAAGTACCTGGTCGAAACGTGATTTGGGGAAAAGAAGACGGCGTACCAGCTCCAAGGGTGCTTCTTCCACGGCTGTCCGTGTACGGACAAAAAAACGAACGAGGTCAGCGGAAAGTCGATGAGTCGAGTGTACGCCGAGACGGTCGTCACCACAGCGTACCTTCGCCGCTTCGTCACCGTCGTCGAGATGTGGGAGTGCCAGTGGCACGGTGAGACCGCCGCCGCCGTCGGAGTCCCGTCGATGGCGCGGAGAAGTTACGCGGACTCGGGTCTTGGAGGCCGTTGGGCGCCGCATTCGCCGAGATGCAGCCCGTCTTCAAGAACACCTACATCACCTGCGATGATCTCAGCCGTTCATTCTTCTCTACGCCGAAGCGCACGAGCTCCTGGACCGCCCTTAACGCACGCTCGTGGGGAGCTTTTTCGGCATTCTCTTCGTAAACCCACTACTGCTGTGGTATCTGGACACCGCGCGTACCAGATCCTCGTCGATCGCGTGTACCAGATCCTCGAGTACGTCACAGTCCCGTGCTATCGTCGCTTCGACGAGTTGGTCTCCGCCGCGCGACGCGAGGGCGACACCGACTCTAACAAGGCCACCCTCGCCGAGACGTTTAAACTTCTTCGGAATAGTTGCTATGTGAAGACTATTACGAGGGTCGATCTCCACAGGGATATCAAGTAATATACGTCTTCCGGGGCCTCGACGCAGATCATCGATCGACGCTTCCGACAGGTCGACGTCGTTGTGCCCAACGGCCTCTGCGAGGTGGCGCAGAACAAGCACCGTCTCGAACTCGCCGTATACGATGGCGTTCACCGTCTGGTCCAGCGCCGCTGCGTAGTGCACCTCCACGCGTATGTTGCCCTTGCGCACATCGTTGAAGTGGTCACCGTCGCAACAGTCTGGAGACAGGTCGAAGCCAAAGATGGTGTAGTCGTTGCGCGTCAGGACGTTGACCTCGTCCTCGTACGCCTTGCCCGTAGCTGCGAAGAGGTTCAGATAGCTTCTGAGGTAACGCGCCTCCGCGAAGTTCGGTTGCATCGGCTTGCTCGGCACGTGGCGTCCGTCGAAGTAGAGGGCGAGGAAGTTTATGTCGTTGTGCTTTACGTTAAACTGGTTTCTAGTAGGTCCCGTTATTGGCGTCGTTGTCGATCAGGCACAGGAACACGCGTTTCGGCAGCACCCCGGGTAGACGTTCTCGTGAGTAAAACACATGGTGCCCTGCGGTATTGAGAACACCTTGCAGTCGACTCGACGTAGCGGGTACTTGATCGTCCCCTTCGTCAACACTTTGATGTGACCGAGTTGGACGGCCGGGTTCACCTTTTCGCAACTGCAGGAAGGTTTCCGTCAGCACGATTTGGAACCCTTAGCCTTGAGCGCAAAGGCGTCCTTGCTTCGCAACACCCGGATCTTTACGTCGACCCCGTTCAGCAGGTACCGGTCTTGCCTAAATAAGTCAGTGTGAAG
This sequence comes from Escarpia spicata, assembly GCA_963995525.1. Classification (NCBI taxonomy): domain Eukaryota; kingdom Metazoa; phylum Annelida; class Polychaeta; order Sabellida; family Siboglinidae; genus Escarpia; species Escarpia spicata. The sequence continues at coordinate 64,448,306 of OZ023207.1, read as the reverse complement.
ACGTCCCAACAGCTCCACTTCGCGACTGTTCCGAGAGTTTTCTTGACTTCGGCGCCGTAGCTGAACATGGATTTGATGTAGTTCCGATAAGAATACGTATTGGTCGACGGGGTTACGAGCGTGCCGTTCAGCGATACTTCGACTTGACTGAACAGAGTGCAAAACATTATTAATCGGTCCCACGTGTCTATCGTCTTGGAGATCGGTGCGGTCCCCCTTCACCACTTTCACTGGCACATACAGCCTAACGCACGCCAGGTCCAGATATTCATCTCCCGTCCACGGGACGAGACACTCGATAGGGCCGCCCGCGTCGAGTGCCGTCAGCGGTTGGTGATCGATCCACTGGCCGCTCTCGACACTCGTCTGCGTCATCGGGAAGCTGAACAGGTCAAGTTCGCTCCCTAGGCCATCGCACGACTGTCGTTGCAAGAACGCCATTCTATTTGGAGAATATGTCGCTCGGCGTCTGTTCCTTACGGCGGCCTTTCGACTTACTGATTGTCGACGCTTTGCCCGGTGGTTTTATAACGAGGTGTCGTCGTCACTTTTTCGGTGGCGGTTGCGCCTGTGTATTCAGCAGCCCGTCCAGAAGGTCGGTTCCCGCCTCCTTCGCGCGTCGGTATACCGACTGTTTAAGATTCTGCCCGGCGACGATGTCCAACGCCACGCGCATGCCCGTATTGAGAGCTCCCTTTCCCGGCGTCAAGGCTCCCGAAGAGATTGCCGAAGCCGTGACCCCGCTCTACTCTAGCACCGGTGAAGACCGGTAGGTTACCGCCGACCTGTCGAGTGTAGTAGTCCTCGTACACTTTGCTGCCGGCCCTCGCCATCATAACAGTTTCGGTTTGCAGCGCCTGATGTGAAGCGTCACCACGAGTTTCCCCTGTTCGAATGGCATCGGTCGATCGAGATCTTATATCTATCTCGACCGCCTCGAACTGTTTCCACAATAGGGGTTCGTATTGGACGCGATCAAAGGTATTCGATACCGTGGTCCCGTTCGAGCCGTAGACGGGGATTGTTCGGAGGAGCGGGGAGTAAGTGTCGCCGACGATGCGCGATTCCACGATGTTCGTGTATACGTACATGGTGTCGAGTCCCCGATGCATGTCCACCGCTTATTCCCCCTCGTACTCGAAGGTGTACGCACCGGGATCGCTGGGGTAGAAGACGGCGCTCGGGTCTAGCTCTATTTTCCACCGCGATATGGGACTTCTATTAACGGTCCAGTGGAACCCTAGTATGGTTGGCAGGATGCTCTGAAGGGGTATGTTCAATTCGAAACCCGCCCACATATGCAGCGTTATAGTTCGGGCGAGCCTTGAATTTATCGGTGTTCAGCCTCGTCAGTTCTGCGTTGATTGTGTGCATCAACTGAGCTGTAGTAAAAACCGTGAGGGGTGGTACAGCTGCGGCGAATTTCCGAACCGTCTGCGGTGCAGTAAATACCCGGCTCCCCCTTCTTGCAAGCCAAACAGAAGACCGTGTCCCCTTTTCTCATGTTGTACCAGGTGTGCGGGTACTGTAGCGCCACCAGCCCGCATTCCCACTAGCCCGATAGGTTGACGCGTTGCGGTAGACTCGTGATGTAGTGAGTCAGCGTGATTTCCGGGTGCGCTTTCATAGAGGCGTTGCTCGGAAACGTCAGATAAAAATCAGATGATTCCATCGCGTTTCATAGACGGACTCGGCAGTAGGTAACCGAGTCAGCTACTCAGCAGCGCCGTCCACAGGTTGGAGTTGTAGAACCGCCTACACGCGATACAGTTTATTCTTCGAGACGGTTAATTTTTGTAGCTCCGGTTCGTAGAAGGTGCCGTCTAGTACCGATCCGGTGTCGTCTAGTCTATCAATCGGTCAACGAGAGGGGCGGACGAGGCGTTTCTACGACGGTCAAGAGCTCTTCGCTACTGTTTGCCATGTACCCTTTCTTGACCCAACCCTTCGCCTTGTTGATGCGCACGCGGTCTCCCTCTCGCAGTTTCGGCTTACCTCGACGCCCGCCCCCGCCGTACACACGCTGCCACACGGCTCCTGGTGCGAGGGGTTTACAATCGCCGGCGTCCTACCGATGCTTCGATGGTAGGCGTTGTTGTACGACCGCACGAAATCCGGCAACGCCTCCACGTACCACAACGTCTGATGCTTCGTGAAGTACCTCCACATGCGGGTCTTTAGCATATGATTGAATCTTTCCACGACACTGGCTTTGGTCTCCTCGTTGTGCGTTACAAAGTTGTGGACCCCGTATCCTTCTAGAGTTTCTGAAAGGGCCTGTTGAGAAACGTCGTGCCCTCGTCGGTCTGCAGCGCGTTCGGCAGTTGCTGCTGCAGCAAGCCCTCGAAGGCCGTGACGAGCGCCGGACCGGTTTTATTCTCCAATGGAACGCACCACGCCCGCTTCGAAAAGACGTCGATGACCGCCAATAGGAACATCGTCCCGTCGTTGTGTTTTTTTAGGTTAGCTACGTCGACGTAATCGGTTTGCCACTGCTGGTTTCGACCGCCCACGATAACGCAGCGCCGTTTGAAACGCCGTTTGACCGGCTTGTGAAGGGTGTAGGCGTCCTGTTCCGACAACCACTGCTTGACGGCCGGTTTGGGTAATAGAGTCGCCCGGTGCAACGTGTCGACGCCGCCGTAACAGCCCACTTGCTCCGGCATGAAGTAGGCGCGCTTTATTAGGTCTCGTTGAGGGCGAGACTTTCGTTGAGGGCGAAGCTTTCGTTGCGTACCACGACGCCTCCGGGACACCATGGTAATTCTGATCGTTTTACGAATAATTATAATAATAGACATATATATATATAAAGAGAATGCTACTACGACTATGGAGATGCCGACGAATACCGTTCTTTGGCGGTTCATACTGTGTTATGAACCTCTCGCGCGTTTCAACCTCTTTAATCCGCCTACCACGCGCGCTCTAGAGACTTAGCGCGACGCCTGACCGGCTGTTTCTGATGTTGCTGCATGTACGCTCGACGCTGAGGGTTGTCGACGAGTTCCATAGGGACGTTCAGATGCTTCATATGACCCCCGACCGCTTCCAACCCGATCGGCGGGGGCGCCTCCTTCCTTTTTTTCATGAGGTCTTTCACGAGATCCACCATGTTACTTCCCGCGATAGGTGTACCGTCGTATACGAACTCTCCGTTTTCGTTCCAACGACTCATCAACGGGTCTGTTTCCAGTTTCTCAACCAGGAGGCGGACTTTTCCTTTCAGACTTTTCAGGTCGGTCCTCTAGCAGATAGTGCTGGAAATATAATATCAGAGGGATTCTTAATGGCAGAAGACCTGAATGAGTACTTTTGTTCAGTGTTTACCAGGGAAGATATTAGTTCACTGCCAGTACCAGAGGTTAAGTTCAAGGGGACAGATTCAGACTATTTAGGACAATTAATTGTAACCCCGGAAATGGTAGCTAAGAAAATAAGGGCTATGAAGGATAATAAATCACCTGGACTGGATGGTATTCCACCCAAACTACTATTGGAAACAAGTCCGAGCGCTCGAGAACGGTCTTCATGTCGGCGTCCAGGCTACTCATTACACGCGTCCTGGTTGTTGTCGGCTGGGAGAGTAACGGGAGGAGACTCTCCACCAACCGGAGGTCTACCAACGCCATCTTTTTCGCGTGTTCCATCAACCTGTGACCTGTCTGAGGTGCGGTAGAAGGACTGAGCTCGCCAACGCTAGGAAGGCTGCCAGAAACCCGCCTGCGCCCGTTTGCAGAACCGCCCGCTTTTCTCTGACGGGGACTTTTTTCGACGTCAGCTTGCGCAGATGGTTCTTTACCACTTTACCAGTACCTTTTCCTGCTTCCCTGACAATTTTACGTTCCCGTATCCCTTTCAGAATGTTGTACGCGCAGTCGCACATACTACAGATGAAGTCGGCGTGTCCGTTGGCGAGTATGTCTTTTCTCAGCTTTATATTCTTGTATCTATTCAAGATCTGCAGGCCCAGAATGTGCTTCTTGGCTAGCTCTGTCATCGTGACGCCACCAAGTGACGTCCGCTGCGACGCGTCCCCCGTTTTATACTCTCGGCACATAGACGTACTGAACGCGATATCGGGACAAATAGCCGTAAGCAAGCGACCTATTTCCGGCGTCTCCTGTTTTAGGTCCACCAGGAGATAACCGTTGACTTCTGACATGGCGTCTTTGAAGGCTTCCATCATGTATTTTATTCTACCCGGATACATCTGTTTCTCCAGGTGACCCACTTGGCCCGCATCTCGGAGGCTCTTGAACAGCACCATGCATTGCGCAATTAGGCTGATGGTGCGGTTTTCTTTCCCTTTCTGAAAGAGATTCTGCAGAAGCTGCACGACGGACGTGTTGCAGTTGTGGTGACTTTTAAGTGAAAAGGTCGTGACCCGATTGTCCGTTTCCTCCATGAGGTCATCGAGTACGAGGGGCGTCCACGTTTTCGCGTCTAAGATCTTCGGATCCGGCAAACCGTCTACGAACTCTACGTCGGTCGTCATAGGCGTAGGCTGTTTGTCACTGGCCGTAACACGAAAGGATTTTCTCCGGAGGCGGTTCGACCATAGACGAGGCGAAATACAGAAGACGACTGACGATACGGCTACTATACACGTAAAAGGGTGCTTCAACGACGTGTCCATATCGACGACTGGCGCCCGAACCACGGGTGAGGCTTTTTTATTCGTTTCTTCTACGTAAGGAACACACCTCCATCAACAACATCCCGAGAATGTTTTCCCCTCTCTACCTCCGTAGCCGCAACCCCAAAAACCCTCTTTCGACGGCACCCACTCCACCAGTTCGACGTTCCCGATAGCCAACAGGCCGTCTCTAATTTTGTTCGACATTCCGAACTTGGCCATCAACAGAGCCTTCATACAGTCGACCCTAATGGAATCCCATTCGTCCCCCGTTCTCTTTTTCTTGATGAGGTAGCTTCTTCGCTTAGCTATCCAGGCCGACCATGCCTCTTTGATATACTCTGCGCATTCTTCTTCTTCATTAAACATTGCCTTTCTAAACTGATAGGCGTGTTCGATCGACCTTAACACCCGGCCATACGGCTCGACTCGATACGGGTGGAAATTTGACAGAAAGGAGACAGCTCCAGCGAAACGTATAGCCATCTCAACATTACGTTCTTTATGCCACTGGTTGAACAACTTGTATATATGTTTCTCCATCGGTGGTTTCGCTTCTTTATGCGACGATACCACTAGCTACGTTATATTTACCACCACCCACTGGACTAAAGTGTCTGAATACTTCCCTGGACGTACACCTTCTTGCACTAGAGGCGCCACTTCATTGGTTGTTTACGTTATTAATGCATTACACTTAACCACAAGAGGTCACACTATAGTTACAAGACAGGTCATTAAACATATTGTTTTACTAGTAGGAATCCTCAGGAATGACTGATCCTAAACCCTTTAATGTCCTTTGATGTTTTATTCCGTACGGATACTAAAAACTACACATACACTACTTACCTTCCATGCAACATGGTAGGCAAGTTGCAGATCTTATGTTTTACACAAGTGTGTGCACTCCCAACTAGACTCGTCGTACCTGGCAGGGGCTGTCCAATTTCACTGTCCTTCACGACCTCTACCAAACTACATCCCTTTTAGAGTTTCCAATAGCAGAATCAACATTAGAAACCACTGTGTTGAATAGATGTATGACTACGTTCAACACATTGTATTTAAGTGATCCAACTTGTGATATATATTCAGTAGCTGAACCATTTAGATCCTCAATTCAAAAACATTTTTATGTATAACATATGTTTGCCTGGTATATTTGGTGTTGATATTGTGTGTTTTTATGTCCTTATTTTTCTTATTGTTTTTATTATTCTATTATTGTTTTATTATTTATATGGATTGTTTCAGTTATCAGTCCTGTTACTGGGTCCACTGGACCGTTTGGAATCTGAATAAATGCAATACAATACAATACAACATATAAAAAATTTAAATTAAGTGCATAGTCGATACATTTTTACCCTTCAAAAAACAAGGAAAACGGTCCAAAAAGAAACACTTATCGAAAGAAGCCATTAGAAAAATTAAGTATAAACAAATGATGTGGAAGTCATATAGATGTACTGGAAATGATGAAGACTACAACAGTTATAAAGAAGCACTTAACCAAGCTACAGCTGAAATTAGAAATTCAAAGGAAGCTATGAACAACAATTAGCTAGTAATATAAAACATGACAGCAAGAGTTTGTATGCGTATGTTCGAAGCAAACAGAAAGTTCAAGATAAGGTCGGTCCTCTAGCAGATAGTGCTGGAAATATAATATCAGAGGGACTCTTAATGGCAGAAGACCTGAATGAGTAATTTAGTTCAGTGTTTACCAGGGAAGATATTAGTTCACTGCCAGTACCAGAGGCTAAGTTCAAGGGGGCAGATTCAGACTATTTAGGACAATTAATTGTAACCCCGGAAATGGTAGCTAAGAAAATAAGGGCTATGAAGGATAATAAATCACCTGGAGTGGATGGTGTTCCACCCAAACTACAATTGAAAATTGTAGAACAAATTAGCAAACCGCTTGCAACAGTTTTCAACTTGTCATTAGAAGAGGGAGTGGTTCCTTTAGAATGGAAAGAAGCAAACATTATACCGTTATTCAAAAAAGGTTCGAGAAACAAGTCAGAGAACTATATACCAGTGAGTTTAGCATCAGTGATTTGTAAATTATTAGAAAGACTAATTAAAGATCACATGGTGGATTTTCTTGTTAAACAAAACTTGATCAACCCATCTCAACATGGTTTTTTAAAGCGAGGTCATGCTTAACAAATATGTTATGTTTTTTGGAAAACATCACTAAGTGGGTAGATAAGGGATCACCAGTAGATATCGTCTACTTAGATTTTCAAAAAGCTTTCGACAAAGTACCACATCAAAGATTACTGCTTAAACTTAAGGCCCATGGCATAGGAAATGGTATAATGAACTGGATAGAACAATGGCTGATTGACAGAAGACAACGTGTAGTAGTTGATGTGGAGGCTTCAAACTGGAAATCGGTATTGAGTGGGGTACCACAGGGATCAGTATTAGGATGATGTTTAGATGATGAAATAACAAGCAAGGTGTTGACATTTGCGGATAATACAAAAGTGTTTATAAGGATTAAAAGTGATGGAGATAGACAGCATTTACAAGATGATCTTGACAGGTTGATCAAATGGTCTGAAAAGTGGCAAATGCTGTTTAATTTTGGGAAATGTAAATGCCTCCACACAGGACATGGGAACGAAGAGGTAGAATATACAATGGGGGGTATTGTACTAAGTACTACTGTAAAAGAAAAGGACTTAGGGTTAACCATTAGTGCTGATATGATGGTTTCAGAGCAGTGCGGAATTGCAGCTTCAAAGGGAAAGCAAATCCTTGGATTAATTAGGCGAAACATAACGTATAAGGAAAAAGAGCTAATACTACCGCTGTACAAAACAATAGTTAGGCTTCATTTAGAATATTGTATTCAAGCGTGGAGGCCATATCGCAGGAAAGATATGCTAGAAAGAGTGCAGAGGAGAGCAACTAAAATTACACCAAAACTGAGGCATCTTAGTTACGAAATAAGCCTAAAAATGCGGTTTAACAACACTAGAGACCTTGAGATTGAGAGGAGATCAGATAGAAGTGTTTAAAATATTGAAGGGTTATGAAAATATTGATAGAAATATTTTGTTCTCAGTTAAGAAAGATAGAAGGACTAGAGGACATGAACTTACATTAACAAAGAAGCAGAGTAGATTGGATATAAGAAAGTTTTCATTTTCACAAAGGATTGAAAATGAATGGAACAGATTACCTGCTGATTGTGTGGGTGCTAGGAGCGTGAATATGTTTTAAAATAAAATCGACACATACCTCAGACGGGCGGGATACACATAGATAAAAGGGTCAGACTCTCGATAAGCCAAAGGGCTTCCTTGTCCACCTGCCACCTAGAGTTAATTCTCTGGGTGGCAATCTTGTTAAATCTTGTTAAATAAGGGTCATCTTTTTCAACCCGGGGGAGTGCCTAACCGGCGGATGCAGCTAATAATTTAGGCCAGTTTATGTAAAAGATTCCCAAACTAACGTATAATAGGAGAGGGTTAGAAGCCGCCTCTGTGGCAAAATGCCCTCCCACCTAGATGTAGATCTAGCTAAAAGATTGGAAAATAAGAATTTCGAGATAGCCAGATGGAGCTGCGTATCGTCGCAATGTGGGCGCAGCAGAAACAAAACACGCGGTAAGCTGCTCACAGTACCAGTTTACCAGCAGAATTACACAAAAAACATCCTTACAAATGTGGGCCTGTACACACAGTAGCCAAGGGAAACTGAGATAAATCAAGGGAATGTAATGATACTAGAGTTGTAGTAGTGGTATAAATGTATCGTTTGTGTGCGAATTATAAGAACAACAGAAAAAGTAAAGAAGTTATATAATTCCAAAAATCCACTTCAGGGCGTTTTGCCATGTATGTGGGCTTCATACCCCACGATAAGACTTCCCCTAAAATGACAACTTCCTCAAAAACTGGAATCGTTAAAACGTCTACACAAGGACCGCACCTAAGAAACCGACGTAAATTACCCATAATACGCAGACGATATATACCTAAAAGAATCTTCTTTGCATTCGATATCCTGAAAACAGGACGTTACGGCCCGTAGGGGCCGCACGTGTTAATTCCTACAGCGTGTTGTGATTCGTAAGATTCTAGCGGTGTGCATCAATACATATACTATGTATATAGACGTTGTTGTATTTTTGTTTTAAATAAAACAAACGTTTCTGACTGTTATAATTGCAGTGTTGTTCGGCGTCTCCCAGAATGCATTTCTTACGTTGTCATGTAAACATTATATCAGCTATGATATGTGTTAGAGCTGCTTCGTTGGTTCGTTTAACCATCGCGAATCCAATTCTTTTATGTCCAAATGTACAGTTTAATAATAACGTGTACGGTCTGTTTACTTTAAAATGCGTACCTTTTAATCATCTATAAAGAACCTATTTCAGTGGTTGCACGAACGTTTAAATCAAAAAGAAGTATGATGTTCCAACGAAGCTGAATTAGCTGCTCTACAGGGATGAGTGTCGGGTACAGTATTGACAAACCACTCGCTGTGTTTTGTCTTTCTACACTTTTCTATGCATAGTTCCCTCTCTCCATCTTTCATCCTCTCCTGGTATGCTCATATCGCTACTCACGCAGTCCTTCAATCTCCGTTGCAGTCTTCCCCTATTCCTGTGTACTACGCGTTATTCCGCCTCTGCTCTCTTTGTTTTTTGTTTACGGCATCCATCATTGCCAAATGGCCTGCCCATCTCATCAGGCGTCTCACTAATCTCATGTTCGGCTGTTGTAATCCTCATATTAAATTGATTAAAACCACCTTTCGTAGGCCGAAAATACACCATGTATCGATATGAGAGCCGCTACTGATTCTTGAATATCTATGCTGATCTCCTGAAGAGACACCCAGGGCGCTGCCGCGGGGGTACACCCCAGAGTGACACGTCTGCGTAGATGGTCTATCGTGTCGGTACATATAGCGGTAGTTGCAGGAGCGGTTCCAGAGAGGGTAGTCTAGTGGGCCCAAACACCTCCAATTGCACCCATTGGTGCTCGCCAAAAAACCTCCACTGGTGGCCGAACCAAACTCATATTAGATGGTCTGAGCTGGAGCTTCAACATCACGACTCCGATATCCCACTGTAGGATTAGGACATACGAATTTTTCGGCGCCGCCCTGCCGTAACTTCAACTTCTCCAATGTATCGGATCTACTCATGACACCAGAAGACGGGGGGTGCTGTTGAACTTTTTCGCGGCGACGTTCACAGGTGGCACGTAATGGGGACACATTTATAAGGTCTAGGGGGCGCCACCCTAGCGCAGGCATTGCGCGGCCAAATTTCAAAAGTTTAGTGGGGCACGTGCCGCTCAGCTTGTAAACATTAAACTGTCACCTTGTTGATATAAATGTCCTCTGTACAAGAGTGCACAATGACATACCGTTACACAACTGTATGATTGAATCGAGAAAGTATTTGACGTTTTAAAGAACTATTTCAGGTAGGTCCGAGAATAAGGACATTATGTATGAATATATCTATAAATGTTGACGATGGTGATAGACTCCCTAAGTTAAACACGAAAAGTATACTGCGGTTGAGATTAATGCTTTGTGAGAAAATGCATTCTGTTCCACATACTGACTGATCAAATAATGTGAGTTTTCCAATATATTGCCTAACGTGCAATAAAAACGTGATTTACCTCGAACTGCTCAAAATAGATGTAACATGTTTTGTGGGTAATACAAGAAATATGGATAATATATAATGCACTAGCAGAGTAAACCACAGTTCCAAAGACACAACTGAATGTTTGCAGAATATACATGCATATACAAATAAATAACACAGAACATGGTCCATATATGGTCCATCAGCTGCTTTCAATGGTCCTATCACAATGCTTTTCACATGGACCACGGTTGGACCTGCAAACAGCATTCGATGGTCCTAGTTTTGCACACAGTTCACAGCTGGTCCCCTATGTTGCCTGTCTTTTCATGTGTCATTTAACCACAATAATTATGTCACATATGTTTTGCACGTGTACCATCGGCGTATTGGTCCTATCACATTGGTTTTGTACCTGGACCTGACCAATCAGCAGCATGCTGTGATACTAGAGTACTTGTCTCGTGGTCCAATACAGAGATTGCAATGGTCCTGTCACAATATTATTGTATATGGACCATGGATGGTTCAATAAATTCATTCCAATGGTCCTGTTGCTCATGGTCCACTGTTAACAGCGTTCCTGTCCTTACGCACCACTTTCACATGATGTAGTGGTGCTGGTACTAGTGCATGGCACTAGTGCCGCACGTCACTGGCTATGTACCATTGATGACACGTCGAACGTGACATGTGCGAGTCGAAAATGTATCTGACGTCAATGCTAATTCGGCAGACTTTGACATGTGTGTGAGTGATGTCCGGTGGTAAAGTCGCCTTGCGTCACCATTTCTTGGTTCTTCCCCTGGTATTCACTGTGAAAAGAAGAAAATGTGTAAAACGACGTAGCAGGATTCTGGTCATGACAACGTAACAGAGATGCCATCAGACAGGCGATCTATGCAAATTTAACTATAATCGAACTAGCATATGTACGAATATACGTGTAAATATATGTATATAAGTGCATATGTATGTATATACGTGCACATGTATATATACGTGCATATGTTTAGCCTTTCCTTCCAGACACTCCATTTTGGGCGCCAAACTTTCAGGGATTTTTCTAAAACCTCTGATAAGAAACTTATCGCTTATATTCTGTTTTTCAAAATTCCCTCTGAGTTAATGGTATTTCCGGTTTTAAGCTTCTTATTGAATGTTAGACAATGTTTCACAGTGTTATGCACGTATCTGCTATTCATTTGAAATTACGAACAATTCAACGATCACACTTGGCAAAGGATCCTCCAGGCAGACATCAGGAAAATGGGGTACACATGGAAACAGCTGGAGAGACGGGCCCAGGACAGAGAACTTGTATAGTTTTTGTTGACGGAGAGTGTCCCAGGAGGAACAATGAGTATAAGTATATATCCAGCAATCACCTGGGGACATTTTATACAACTGGCAACAGTTCTAAAAAACACATGCAGCATTGCAAACATCTGTTCCAGTTTATATATAATTACTTCCAATGATCATTCTACAATAGCATTCTGAATGTTTGATTGAGTATCACCAAACGTGCCATCCAAAAAAGTTGTGCTTCATCTCCTGTCAGTATGTAAGTGGATGTTACACACACAAAAAGAATATTCACCAATTATGTCAGTTTTTCCAATTAATTAAATCAAATCTGCACAAAAACGGGATACCACCATAAACCATAAACAATCCATATTGCATGGGCCAATCCACATGATATCTTAGGTCTGAGATTACATACTGATTTGTCATAATATCATAGGTCTGAGATTACATGCTGATTTGTCATAATATCATAGGTCTGAGATTACATGCTGATTTGTCATAATATCATAGGTCTGAGATTACATACTGATTTGTCATAATATCATAGGTCTGAGATTACATGCTGATTTGTCATAATATCATAGGTCTGAGATTACATGCTGATTTGTCATAATATCATAGGTCTGAGATTACATACTGATTTGTCATAATATCATAGGTCTGAGATTACATACTGATTTGTCATAATATCATAGGTCTGAGATTACATGCTGATTTGTCATAATATCATAGGTCTGAGATTACATGCTGATTTGTCATAATATCATAGGTCTGAGATTACATACTGATTTGTCATAATATCATAGGTCTGAGATTACATGCTGATTTGTCATAATATCATAGGTCTGAGATTACATGCTGATTTGTCATAATATCATAGGTCTGAGATTACATACTGATTTGTCATAATATCATAGGTCTGAGATTACATGCTGATTTGTCATAATATCATAGGTCTGAGATTACATGCTGATTTGTCATAATATCATAGGTCTGAGATTACATACTGATTTGTCATAATATCATAGGTCTGAGATTACATACTGATTTGTCATAATATCATAGGTCTGAGATTACATGCTGATTTGTCATAATATCATAGGTCTGAGATTACATGCTGATTTGTCATAATATCATAGGTCTGAGATTACATGCTGATTTGTCATAATATCATAGGTCTGAGATTACATGCTGATTTGTCATAATATCATAGGTCTGAGATTACATGCTGATTTGTCATAATATCATAGGTCTGAGATTACATGCTGATTTGTCATAATATCATAGGTCTGAGATTACATGCTGATTTGTCATAATATCATAGGTCTGAGATTACATGCTGATTTGTCATAATATCATAGGTCTGAGATTACATGCTGATTTGTCATAATATCATAGGCCTGAGATTACATACTGATTTGTCATAATATCCTCTATTTAGACTGAGCATGAACATAATTCTGGAAGTCTTTGAACCCTTGAGCAGGTTTTTAATCATGAACCATGACCAGTTATAATCGACACGTATAATGGTTTATCTAAGACCTCCCATTCATTAAAAAAAATTAATTCCCCCCACATTTGTACTTTTATTCATGTTTTCTATGTACAATCAAATTACAATAGTTCCAAGTTATGCACAACTTGAAAAAATTATAGAAAATACATGCAGTGTTGCAAACAAGGGTGATATAATTTTCGCCAAAGGTCAGATACAAACGCATGGAATTGTCCTCTAGTTGTTGTGTACATGTAGCACATTTTGGAATATAATGTCAAACTAAGGACCTTGGTTGCTTGGTTTCTGACCTAACAGGAAGACTGCCACCTACAGTTGTCTACAAACTGCCAAGACTATTTATGTCATCCAGAGATTGGATATTGTTTTAGTCTGTATTAATATATTAATTGTTGTGATTACTTTGTATAAGTTATTCACTATTTAACGCTCCTCACAGACAATGTCTTCTAGTCAATATGTTTTAATCTATGTATATATTTTTATTGTTTTCTTTCGTTTAATTTTTTCTTTCCTCTCTCTCCTAATTATGAATATTGATACAACTTTGTAATGTTTTTCAAAACAGCAACTGTTTGGTTTTAGCAAGTCTCCATGGTCATTACAATGTCTTATCAACTAGTTTTCTTTAATATAAATGTAAACATCTATTTTTCTATTACTTTGTAATTTCCATTTCTTAAAAATAATCACGAATGTATGAATGTTGGAATATTCGGACCACACTTTACGGCCACCTTGGTAATACAGCCACCTTGCAATTAAAGTTACTCATGGACAGTCCTAAGTTAGTTATGTATCAGTAAACAAGAGGAACGTAGTCCTTCTGATATGGTCATCTTACCATTCCGGTCACCTTTGCTTAGTCCAAATGGTGTTCTTAATAGTGGGGTTCCGCTGTGTCTATTAACATATAATTTATGATATGTTAATTCTTTCTATATTTCACACTTAAATCTACCAGTACGTAGAGTCCAAATAAAATACGTTTATTCATAATAACTAAACTATATATTTTATACGCTAATAACAAATAAATGAAGTTGGTCCCAATTTTTTCGTATTGAATTTCTTATTAATTTCCGTGACTATAACACATTTTGTATAACACTTTTTGATATAATGAAAAATTTGTTTGTCCCGATGGCCAAAATCCATTGAAATAATTATCGTCCCGCAAACTCTTGGTATTATATTAAAGCTAACACATTCTGTTATTCTAGCATCCCTCTAGATTTCTCAGTAACCATTCACAGAACACCAATAAATGGACAATGTCATTTTCGGTTTTCTCTACAGTTCCGAATGATGTTGGCTTCGGATACTCAGTACAATAATCTTCCGACTGCAGCGTTGCAAGGATCATAGTAATTAAACATGAACATTTCACTTGTTCTTGTTATAGTTTCCAACCTCTTTTGAAACGATAACAAAACTGACGTGCTGACGGCAGCGAAACCGATATTCTCTAAGTCGGCGTGACGTCATAATAACAAATGCCAATCGAGGGAGCCTATGGGGTAAAATACTTTACATTGCTTGGTTAATATCCATGATTTTTATGTCACGCCAACATCGAGAATATCAGTTTCACCGCCGTTTAAAAGAGGGTGGAGCTTATAGCATAACGTTTATGAATTGTTAATTGAAGATGATGTTTAGTTAAACCCATGTATCTGTAACACAAGTACTACGGTAACAAGTTTATTCATAAGTTGTGAATATTATTTTGTAATTTATTTATAATTCATGTTGTATTTATTCAGGGTTTTTTAGTTTGAGAAGGGCATAGCAACATATACGTCTATGAATTCCGCTATGTAGTTTTAGCAACAGCAGCACACCATACTGCGCATGTATTATGTTGTTGTTGTTGAATAATAAACTGTTATTCATTCATTAATAAATTCAAAATCCGAAAGTGGCGCTTCTACTGGTAGATGGGTGAACTGTGTCGATGAAACAACATCGTTCGACAGTGTCTAAGACACTGGAAATGGCATGGTTGTATGTTAATTTATAGGGTATTGTAGGGATGATTATCAGGAAGCAATTTATATGTTGGAACAGCCAAAAGCGTATACTTTCACACGATATCAAGATCGTTGGGATCGGACAAGCCATAAGGGCGTTAATAACCATTGAATTTAGCATTGTGGGACATACTTTTAGTTGTACATTTTTCACTCGCTCATCTATTTTTGATGATACATTCTCTACATATACAGTTTACATTTATGTTAACTATTCCATGTTGTACATTTATAACACAAAATAAATCTGTACATGAAAGATGCAAGACTCACGTCTCTCTGACGCCGAGCTATTGCTTCTTTCTCCTGCCGAGTGGCTGTGATGGTGTAGAGGATTAAATCCAGAATCAGGGCCGTGACAACGAGGACAAGGAGCGTGAACCACATGGTAGGGATGGAGAACACACGCCGAACATGTGTGTCTGTGACGAAATGAGCGATGGCCTGCACAAAACGAAAACGAAACTGAATTCTAATTTCAGCCTGCTCTAAACGAAAGTGAAACTGAATTCAAACAGTTTATTTCATCCTGCGTATTCTACCCCTGGCAGATCTCCCACGCACTGTGTGGCAGTCAGCTGAATCAAACTCATGATTGACTTCGCCGTGATAACATGGCGGACACCCGTCTGACTCGCGCTCCAGTTCCAGCAATCCCAATATAATTACCTATTCGACCATTCTCACGAGTCGCGTGAGAATGGTCACATTCAAATACCTAACTACGTCAACTTGCCAAACCACACTTTATGTTATATATAATGGCGTCATTGTAACGCACTCAGTTCATGTGATATCTAATGACGTCATTGTAGCTCACTCGGTTCATATGGTATATAATGGCGTCATTGTAGCGCACTCAGTTCATATGATATCTAATGGCGTCATTGTAGCACATTTAATTCATGTGATGTATAAATATGTTATTGTAGCGCACTCAGTTCATATGATATCTAATAGCGTCATTGTAGCACACTCAGTTAATGTGGTACCTAATGGCGTCATTATAGCACACTCAGTTCGTGTGGTACCTAATGGCGTCATTATAGCACACTCAGTTCATGTGGTACCTAATGGCGTCATTATAGCACACTCAGTTCATGTGCTATCTAATGGCGTCATTATAGCACACTCAGTTTAAGTGGTGTCCAATGGCGTCATTGTAGCACACTCAATTTATGTCATATATAATGGCGTCATTGCAGCACACTCAGTTCGTGTGATATCTAATGGCGTTATTGTACACATGAGACAGATTGACATTGATCGTAGATGCCTTCATCTTGACCGACACATGTTTTGGTCTTTTTTTAATTTTTTTATTATCATCATGCCATATAAATATTTAAGCTAAAATAAAACACAGGCTTAATGCGAAATCTAACTGTCATTGTAAGATTTAAAATGAATTTCGAACAAAAAGAGTATTTGTCATAAAACAAAGATAATTATGTAATACTTTTACTAGGGATTTTCTGTAGGCGACAGTTGACATGGCATAAACAATATTTACCAGATAATGACACGGTATGTCACTCGGAACGTGTCCTAGATAATACCTACAAGATAATGGCACTATGTCACAGTGGACATGTCATAGATAATACTTACCAGATAATGACACTGCATATCACAGGAGACATATCCTAGATAATGTTTACCAGATAAAGATATTGCATGTGACAGTAGACATGTTGCAGATAATACTTACAAGATAATGACATGGAATGCCAGTGTACATGTTGTAGATAATATTTACCAGATAATGACACTTAATGCCAAAATGGACATGTCATAGATAATTCTTACGATATAATGACACTGTTGTAGATAGCATTGTTATAGATATTATTTACCAGATAATGACACTGAATGTCATTGTGGACTAGTCGCAGATAATACTTACCAGATGATGACGCTGTATGTGACAGTGGAAACGATGTAGATAATGAAGGAGATGATGAATACGGCAAACACGATCACGTTCCAATACCTCGTCTTTATCATCAACTGCAAATAACAACCACCAACTATATGGAAGATATTGTATTTTATATTACCTACTATGACACAACCTACAAGTAAGGATGACCTTCATTTTAAAGTCTCAAGAAGGTAACTAACATATCAGATATGTTAAACATCAATTGTTTGAATAATTTTTGTTTATTCTTGATTAATATATATATACGAACCTGACGCACACCACAACAGGATCAAGACGGATCAAACAGAAAGTGAAACTGTGCAACACACAGAAAGTGAAACTGACCTTGATATTGACCGTAATGATACAGGCAGTCAATACAATGAGTTCATAATCATAGACCCCCATCATCTGTAAACATCATGTGTATGTGTAGCAAATAACAAACAATGTAAACCGTATCATAACATATCTGTATGCACGCGTGAGTGTCGGTATATACAGTAGTACTACGCACAGGACATTGACATGGCAACAATGTTAATTTAATGTCGCTACATGCATTTTTAAGTATAAAATGTAAGTGTTATGTGAATATAGTATGCTGTTGATGCATTCATGGCTTCAGAGTAACACTTCTAAGTCAATGCAACCCTGTATCTATTTGTTTACAATTTATGATGCTTGTGGTAGTATAATTAACTTTATTATTTCTCGCAAGTATCTGCTGTTGTTTTTACCTTATTCACAAAGGGGAATGTGTGTCACTCTTTCATCTCCGTCGTAAGTTACAAGAAAATAGTATGTAAGTTATGGGTGTGAAAACTGACTCCCATTTGATGTTTTATCTTGTCTAATGCGGTAGTATATTCAGTATACACGAGACAAACATATCCCATGTCAAAGTGATCGAAAAAAATTCACGCATATCACCCCAATACGGTATTTTCAAGTGCACTCTTTCGTCGGACGGATCCATAATGTGGTCTAACCCCAACTGCTGCATGTTACAAAACTTCACGAAGGTTAGTCTGATATCAAACTACACACATAACTAGATTAACCAAAAAGGGGAATGCATGTTATCTTTCATCTCCGTCACGTAAGTTACAAGAAAATAGTATGTAATTGATGGGTGTGAAAACTGATTCCCATTTGATGTTTTATCTTGTCTAATGCAATAGTGCATTCAGTATTCACGAGATAAACATGTCGCATGTCAAAGTGACCACAACAATTCATGCATATCACACCAACACGGTATGTTCAAATGCACTCTTTCGGCGGACGGATCCTTAATGTGGTCTAACCCCAACTAGATGTCCTGCATGTTACAGATCTTCACGAAGGCTAGTCTGATATCAAGCTACACACATAACTAGATTAACAACAAAGGGGAATACATGTTACTCTCCCATCTCCGTCACGTAAGATACAAGAAAATATTACGTAAGTTATGGGTGTGAAAACTGATTCCCATTTGATGTTTTATATTGTCTAATGCAATAATGCATTCAGTATACACGAGACAAACATATCCCATGTCAAAGAGATCGAAAACAATTCATGCATATCACCCGAATACGGTATTTTGAAGTGCAATCTTTCGGCGGACGGATTCTTAATGTGGTCTAACCCGAACTAGAAGTCCTGCATGTTACAAATCTTCACGAAGGCTAGTCTGATATCAAGCTACACATATAAATAGATTAACCAAAAAGGGGAATGCATGTTACTCTTTCATCTCCGTTTAGTAAGTTACAAGAAAATAGTATGTAAGTTATGAGTGTGAAAGCTCATTCCCATTTGACATTTTATCTTTTCTAATGCTGTAGTACATTCAGTATTCAAGAGCAATCAATACACGAGACAAACATATCCCATGTCAAAGTGATCGAAAAAAATTCACGCATATCACACCAAAACAGTATGTTCAAGTGCACTCTTTCGGCGGACATATCCTTAATGTGGTCTTACCCCAAATAGATGTCCGGCATGTTACAAATCTTCACGAAGGCTAGACTAACATCAAGCTACACACAAAACTAGATTAACCATAACGGGGAATTTATGTTACTCTTCCATCTCCGTCACGTATGTTACAAGAAAATACTATGTAATTTATGGGTGTGAAACCTCCCATTTGATGTTTTATCTTGTCTAATGCAGTAGTATGTTCAATATACACGAGACAAACATATCCCATGTCAAAATGATCGAAATAAATTCACGCATATCAGCCCAATACCGTATTTTCAAGTGCACTTTTTCGGCGGACGGATCTTTAATGTGGTCTAACCCCAACTAGATGTCCTGCATGTTACAAAACTTCACGAAGGCTTGTCTGATATCAAGCTACACATATAACTAGATTAACCAAACAGGCAAATGCATGTTACTCTTTCATCTCCGTCACGTAATTTACAAGAAAATATATTTAGTTGTGCTGTTTTTGCTGATTTAGTTGTGCTGTTTTTATCTATGCCTCCAGTTTCAGGTTTCTCTATGTGTCCCCCCCTGCGAATCTAGTTTAAATAGATGCAACCTTGCTGTTGGCTCTAGTTTTCACACCATCGATTGTATTTTAAGACATTGTCAGCAATTATAACAACATTTCATAAGTGTCACAAAACATCAAAATCAATACATTTGAGTAACACTTATATCATGTGTACAACTAACACATCAACGATTAGTCTATTATGGATCATTTCACAATGGAAATACATTAACAAAATTGGTGCAGTAGTGCTTCGGCTCATAGCTTGCAATGAGTATCAGCGAGAAAGTCTCGTTTTGGAATGGCGCATGACATAGAATGTTAGTAAACAACTAGAAGACACTCACCAAGCAGTGTCCACTTCGTGCATTCACCAGCAGACAACAGTGCGTTGTGTCGGATGCCTTTGTCAACATAAACATAGCATGCGAACCACCGAAAGGCATTAATTTATTAGCAGAATATCGGCAAAATACTGTTATCCAAGTAATAATAATGTTTATTTTATAAAGCGTCATATCGGTAAATGTTCTCTGCACAGTACATAAAACATAGGCTTACACATAAAAAGTACAGTGAAAACAAATTTAAACATAAAAAGTGTTTTGTTCAAATTGTACTCACTTTGAGAGATGGGTCAGAGGTCATCCTGATATGTGTTCTGTTAAAAAAGTACTCACTTGTACAGCGAATGCTCAGATAGCAGGTCTTCCTGGGGTACATTCTGTTCGAAGAGTCCGTACATGAAGTTGGGGAGAGCCGTAAACGTCATGTTCTAGAATATTAACAGGAAGCCATCGAAGATCGACTGTATACAAAAACAAAGTCACAGTTGTTGCAAATACAAATACTTTACTACAGTTTAAAACCCCATACAATGGTATGTACAGATGTCCATTGAGATTAAGTAAGCTAAACAATATGTAAATAATTAAAAAATATAATAATTCAGAAGAATGAAAGTGAAGTTGTATTTTACAGTAGTACATTTGTTGTTTTAGGTTACATACATGTCCATATAATTCGTCTGTAGTGTTACTTTGTTAGATACATTATGGAAATAAGATGGTTGCATTTGAGTAGTTTCTTTTTACTGCTCGTTTTTATGTCATTTTTACAAATTTATTACTATGTACAATGTGTTGTAAATGAAACATCATCATTGCAAAAACACATATTTGTCTGCAACTATCAAACAAAATATTGGATTGCAACCTTGTAAACAAACATGAGACAGGTGAATGAAATGGAATAGTGAGTATTTCAACTGGTTTGAATTGGGGTGTTTTCTATACGAAGAAGAACCAGAGTTGTTGTTAATAAACAGGATAACTCACTTGGGCTGAGAAGGCAGAGAGAAACGTGACATAGATATCCGCTGTTACCATGGCAACGTCCTGTAAACACCAAAATCAACAACATTCAATGAACCATCATGAAACATAACACTGAAGACCGAGTACAAAAACAAATACAAATATAACTTATTGAATAGTTATGTATATAATGAGTAGGTATTTAAAAATATGACGGGTGTTAGGGTTATATTATTAGTTTATCTTCTTGTTTATGAACGGCCTGCCATGATATGGACAGGAGAATTATGTCTCATGTATTCTAAGTGATGTCAAATGCATACCTTTGTACTATACAATATCATAGAGGTTATTATGTTTAACAGGGCAAGTAATTATAAGTGTTACACGTCTTATTGCCCATTTTCGACAATTGTATAAATCTATCATTTTCTACTTTATTACGTATGTTGTTATTGTTGAACTATATTCTCATTAGGGGAAGTAAGCAAACTTTAGAAAGGTGAATTTTGATGTGATTCCTGAACATAGTCAATGGGTGTCTGTGCGTTGTATATTCTAACAACGGTTGCTTGCACTCTATAGCGGCGCAGTAGCAACAACATCAGACTCTCAGTCAAGAGAACCCGGGTTCGAGTCCTGTGTTGCCTTTTTGACCCTGGGCAAGTTCGTTCACTCTACGTTGCAGATAGTGTACTTGTACTATAAATATAAGCCAGTGCAATTATTGTGTATGGACTACAATAACAAATAGTTGTAAGCATTGTGCATGTACAAGTAGATGCACATATTGCACTTGGATTATAAGTACAAGTAGGAACATGTATTATATTTGGACTGTAAGTACAAGTAGGATCAAGTTTTGCCCTTATATGATATATAAGTATCAGTAGATGCAAATCGTGTACTCGGACTATAAGTACACACATGTGCAAGTATTGCACACCTACTACAAATACAAGTAGGAACAAGCATTGTGTATGGATTATAAGTACAACTAGTTGCAAGTTTTGTACTTGGAATATAAGTACAAGTAGTTGTAGGTATTGCACTTGGACTGTAAGTACACGTAGGAGCAAGTAATGCACTTAGACTATAACTACAAGTAGGAGCAATTATTGTTGTTGGAATAAAAGTGCAAGTAGGTGCAGGTATTGTACATGGACTATAAATACAAGTAGGAGCAAGTATTATTCTTGAACTGTAAGTACAAGTAGGTGCAGGTATTGTACATAGATTATAAGTAGGAGCAAATATTGTACTTGGATTATAAGTACAAGTAGGAGCAAGTATTGCACTTGGACTATAAGTATATGAATTTGCAAACGTTGTACTTTAACTACACATACACAAAGTTACAATTATCTTGCTTGAATTATATGTTGGTGAAACTATTGGACTTGTACAATTAGTATGCGTTGGTGCAATTGCTGGACTTAGAAATATGTGCAAGCATGAGCAAGCAACCTGTTCAAGTACGGATGTAGTATAATTTGTAATCACTGAATAGGTTTGTGTGAATTCTTACCCAGACCTACGTCTGTTTCCTGTATCATGCTGACATCGTTGGCTCCATCACCAATGACAGTTGTCGTTGGGCGGCCATGTGAGTTCTTCATTATTTGAACAACCTTCAACACACAACCAATGACAAGGGTTAAAAGGACGAAGTCTGTTCCTAGTTTGTCATGTTTTAATCAAAATTATGTTGTTAAGACTATATATACATATGTTGAAAGTATACTGTCCGCCAAAATTGGTCGCAATTTGAAAGCGAGACCACGGGTATTCAAATTAGTACAACAAATATCCAGTTTCAAAACAAGCTTTATTGGCAATATAGCCTAGTCCAGTTGACTTAACTTTGATGTTCAACGACGCTAACTTTCCCACCGTCAACACAGCAGATTTCCAGTTAGAAATTACTGCGCCCACTAATTATAGGTAGACGAACAGACTATGTCGCTTTAATGTGGGATGAGTGAAGGTTAATATGAGATATAGGTAGTGGGTATTAAGTCACATTTATAAAAGTAGTAATTAGCTTAAAATTGATACATCACTTGTTGAAATATCTTCAGTAGGTTTTGATTTACTGCTAAAATTGGCGCAACATATTAAAATGTGATGTTTTCAAAAACGAGGTAATTTTTACTCATATCGCCAGTTGTTTCTTAATAATGTCGGTTCATAAGTGTAGACATGTTTTTAGTTTAATTTTTATTTGTTGAGGAAAAGTTTCATAAGTTATATAAAACATCCCAACTATTCAAAGGACAGATGACGTAATGTCAAGCAATAATAAAGATGAAACGTACAGTATGAGCTCTATACCTGCCTGGAACCCAAAAGTTTGGAACTAGACAACAGGGAATTTTAAAGAAATAAAAGCTTTATCTCTATTTCCATTGATATAGATGAATCCCCAAAATGATGTGCCCAAGAAGTAAAGCATCTGTGATCAAAAGCTTAACTAACACCCATACATATGATATATTTCAATAATAATAAAATAATATATCTTATTTGTTATAGCGCCAAATACAAATTTGTTTATGGCGATTCACAAAATATTAAAATTAAAATACATAAATAATGTAGAATGTGTGCATTTGTGTGTGTGTGTGTGTGTGTGTGTGTGTGTGTGTGTGTGTGTGTGTGTGTGAGTGTGTGTGTGGGGGGGTGTGTGATTAATAAGAATACATAAATTAATAATTTAGTAAAAAGAAATGTTTTATAAATAGTTTAAGTGCATGAGAACATCATTGGTAAAATAATGTTAACTGTTATGAATAAGTCAAAATGGTGTGGTGGAGAATGTTCATCTTGAATTTACTCCAGTATGCAGTCCGAAAGAGATGTGTCTTTAGTTGACATTTGGTAAGGGTGTCACAGGTCTTAATGTAGTTAGGTATGACCCAGCGCCTACCTGAGATTCCTGTAATGAAGACATTCCACAGCACAGAACTGTGTTTGCACGGCAATACACGCTTCCGAAGAACGTTGACTGACACTCCAGTATGTAGGTCAGACTGATGCCATCCAAGATCAGTGCGTGACTCTTCTGTGCATAGACATGACCGTATGATTCCTAAGGAGTATTGGCCAGTACTCAACCAAGACCAAGACATCCAACGTACAACAAACACAAAGAACACACATGAAAAGTCCACATTTTTCTTCTCCCCTGCTTTCCCTGTATGTTGAATTCTTGAAATAACTTATACAGCAGACACTTGTAATCAAGAGACATTATAAGCAGTTGGTCCCTATTATCTACACAAACAACAAAGGTACAACTTTCAACAAGTGAAGTTCAACCCAAATGCAACTGAAACTCAGTTGACTTTCAATTATGGAGGAGTTGAAAATGTCACATGCAAATGAGCTTGCGTTCAACTGTTGAATCTCTGTTGAGCTTCAACTATGTATATTATGCAAATAGACAGTTGAAAATGTATCATGCAAATGAGTTGATTTTCAACTGGAATTGAACTTGAGTTGAGCTACAACTCGCGTTCAACTGTTGAATCTCAGTTGAGTTTTAACCCGCGTTCAACTGTTGAATCTCAGTTGAGTTTCAACTCTCGTTCAACTGTTGAATTTCTGATGATATGAGCTAGCTTCCATTTACACAGCTGCATGTGTCAAATATCGAAGCATATGCATCATCTGTAGGAACATACGCATGCATATAAGCCCTGGAATTCACAGAGCATCACAACAATAAAGATTCCATTCTTTTATTTTTCATTTTCTTCAACCATTCGTTTTAAATGTCCATTCCCTCCAAACGTCTCAGGAATCTTCGGGCGTGGAACACCTTTTCGTTCATCGCTCGTGTGAACTCATTCCCGGAGAGCATTAACCTGCTTGTCACATACACTGAAAATATACAGAAACATGTAATTTAATACAAGTAAACTGGTATGCAAGGCTGTACAATATTAGCATAACAAGGTTTCAACTACATTTTGTGTTGAGATTGAGAGTGACTTAATAAAATAGTTGCATGGGTGCCTGATCAAGTTCACACACACATGTGTACACACTTATTTTATACACACAAGTACATATATATTTTATATAAATTATTTACATACATACACTTACAGACACACCATCCACATAGCCTGTCACTATATACAAGAACTCCCAATGTAGGGTGCATGTGCCCCTGTTCTGGTATGTATTGTTTATGTACCAGTGCATATAAGAAACATGCATACACATGTAAATGTTCAACCACACACACGCACGCACGCACGCACGCCCGCGCGCGCGCGCATATATATACTGTCAAACCTAGTTAGTCGAAATACTTTGGTGGCCAGCGAATATGTCTTTTAATTGTTCTCTAGATAGATATTATGAATCATACACATTAAAGGTATTTTAGTTTATAATTTCCATTTGCATAGCATGTGTAGATGCTGAGGTTTGCTGTTTTCATTATTGGCATTTGGATTAACGTGGTTCAACTGATTATGTGCATATAATACATAATAATATGTATAGGTTAACGATTGCATATTTTGATGTACCTGCTGGAATTCAATATTGAAAATGTTATACCAACTCACAATCCAGATCAAGTAATGTTTTGACTGGTGGCAACTGTGTGCAGCTAGAAAATTTTAGTCCGTTGTGTATCCTTGAAGTTAAACTTATACCGTTATAAATATGACTGCAACCAGCATGAGGATATATATACACACATGTATATATATATATATATATTTATTTATAGTATATAATTTTTACCTTCAAGAATTTCCGGTTTCATCTCTCTCAAATGTTGCTAAATAGTGATGTACTTTAAAATTAAAAGGCGAAACTGGTAGCTGTTTGCTTGTTAAGTGCAATCCTTTCCAGTATGCCAATGTTCTGATTCTGCCACACACACATCTGGCGTATTTAAAACTGCCCCGCTAAACGAGCACAGGCCGGCATGCTGAGTCAGGATTGGTTAGTCAGTCACCAGAGATTGGGTGACTGACCATATTCCAGAGTCGAATTACAGGGTATGTGGGCAAGGCCGGTTGATCTGTTTGAACTCATAGTCATTTACCTATTTAGAGGTTGCGTATATTTGACCTGAATTCTTACTGTATACATGGCATAGCTCATTTATAGCTATAAACAAAGAAAACACATTGCATTGTAGAGATTTCAGTGGTAATCATCAACCTACTGGAAAGTTGAGTCAACACTGAAAGCCAAGTTAATTAAGGTGGCAAGATGCTTTGCACATAATTATTATTGTGCATGTTAATCCACCATCACATAACGGCATCATATCTTCCCATCAACTGCAGTGACATTAACAAGATTGCCACCCAGAGAATTAACTCTAGGTAGCAGGTGGACAAGGAAGCCCTTGGCTTTTCGAGAGTCCGACCTTTTTATCTATGTATATCCCGCCCGTCTGAGGTATGTGTCGATTTTATTTTTAAACATATTCACGCTACTAGCACCCACACAATCAGCAGGTAATCTGTTCCATTCATTTACAGTCCTTTGTGAAAATGAAAACTTTCTTATATCCAATCTACTCTGCTCCTTTGCTAATGCAAGATCATGTCCTCTAGTCCTTCTATCTTTCTTAACTGAGAAAAACATATTTCTATCAATATTTTCATAACCCTTCAATATGTTAAACACTTCTATCTGATCTCCTCTCAATCTCCTGGTCTCTAGTGTTGTTAAACCGCATTTTTTTAGGCGTATTTCATAACTAAGATCCCTCAGATTTTGTATCATTTTAGTTGCTCTCCTCTGCACTCTTTCTAGCATATCTATGTCTTTCCTGCGATATGGCCTCCACGCTTGAATACAATATTCTAAATGAGGCCTAACTATTGTTTTGTACAGCGGTATTATTAGCTCTTTTTCCTTATACGTTATGTTTCGCCTAATTAATCCAAGGATTTGATTTCCCTTTGAAGCTGCAATTCCGCACTGCTATGAAATCTTCATATCAGCACTAACGGTTAACCCTAAGTCCTTTTCTTTAACAGTACCCCCCATTGTATATTCTACCTCTTCGTTCCCATGTCCTATGTGGAGGCATTTACATTTCCCAAAATTGAACATCATTTGCCATTTTTCAGACCATTTCATCAACCTGTCAAGATCATCTTGTAAATGCTGTCTATCTCCATCACTTTTAATCCTTCTAAACACTTTTGTATCATCCGCAAATTTCAACACCTTGCTTGTTACATGTGTGTATATCCCCAAGCATGTAAATATATATGCCTTGGTACACAAACAAACATTTCCTCGTAATCATAAGAGGTCGGAGACCCAAACATTTATATGATGCATGCATTAGCAATTAATTAACTCTCATAAAAATGAGTGTGCAAAAATGTAACTAAACAAATATACAAATACAAAATGTAAACACTTTAATGTGGACGTGATGTTATGCCATCGATGGAAGATAGTTAGTAGTAATAGATGTCCCTTACCGCGCGCAACTGGAGGATGAGGAAAGTGTAGATCAAGGTCAAGTGCCCGGATGTAGGTCAAGGTCAAAGGTCAAATGGCGCCACCTAGCGGATATGTAATGAACTAAAATAGCGCCCCAAGCGAAATTTTGCGGGACAAAAATAGCGCCACCTTGTGGAATATTTTGGAAGTAAAACAGCACCGCCTGTGGTGCCGCCTAGCGGATTTTTCTCAGACTAAATATTCGAGTACTGCAAAGATTCGTGCGTCTTGGTTTGATCATTAGCGCCACCTAGCGGATTCTGTGTTAATTAAATTACCCCTAGCGGATATGTCATGAACTACAAGTGGTGCCTCCTGGCGGATAAGTTGTGAACTAAATGTAGGAGTACTGCCCAAATTCGTGTCTCTTGCACGCTTGCGTGCAATAGAGCCCCCTGACGGATACATCATGAACCACAAACATCTTCCCCTAGTGGACAAGTGAGCGAACCACATATGAGTACTGCAAATATTCGTGTCTCTTGTTTTTGTCGAGTGCTTACTCCTGGCGGATATATCATCATCAACTGAAAGCACCCCTGTTAGATAAGTTGTGAACTAAATAACTACTCTGCAGTTCGCGCTTGTGTACATTCTACTCAGCAGTCCGTGCTCTTGAATTTTCTATAATCCGAGATCTTTCGGCACGCCCACGTGACTTTTCGGCACATTTACAAACTATATAAGCGCGGTGTTTTGCCAATCGGACCGTCATTCGTATCACGACGACAGCACGGCTAACATCATCATCATGTTGAAGACACCGTACTACCGACCTCGCAATGCGGCAGACTCGAGCGACGAGGACGAGCCGACGAGCCGACCCGTCATGCCGGTGATCAATCGTCCTTCCGGGCCGTCGGAACCAGACGTCGTGGACATCTCAGCTCTAGAAACATCGGTAAGCGCAGACGCCGTTATCGATATCAGATGTCTGATCATCGACAGAGTACGCCAGCACACTCCCTTCTACATCGGGTGCAGGTACTGCAAGGAACGTATGATTACCGACGATAGGGGACATTTGCAATGCGAACGACACGGTTACGTTGCCTCTGACATGCATTTCGTGGTGCGCATGTGCTTTATCGAGACAGCGACGGGTCGATCTATATGGCTGACTTTATTCGACCAGTGTATGGCTCTTCTCCTAGACGTGAATGCCGAGACGTTTGCTGTTATGGACGAAACGATGCAGACTTACAAACTGAACTCGTTGACGGGAACTCGTGTGTCTCTCACCATAAAGAAAACTCGACGAGATACTTACACAAACTTCAACGTCACTCACGTGGAGGTGATACACTAGGCTCCGTATCCTGTTTCAGCCTCTCTCTGCTGTCATCCCTGCCGATGTGACAACTTCCGCCGACACGGTCGATATGACAACTTCCGCCGACACGGTCGATGTGACAACTTCTACCGATACGGCAGATGTGACAACTTCCGCTCCCGTCGATGTCGCAACTTCTGTCAATACGTCCGATGTGACAACTTCTACTCACGTGACCAATGTCACAATTTTTGGGTTAGCATTAGGATTAGGGTTGGGGTTAGGGTTAAGCTTAGGATTTCGGTCAGCGTTAGGGTTATGGTTAGGTTTAGGCAACATTTTGAGGTTGATTAAAGACTGGTTGACTGTCTGGAACAATACCACAACCAAGTATCCGAACCGACTTTGTTGGACCTACAAGGGCTCCTCGCCGTATGGCAGGCAAGACTGAAGTAGTGAGGTGTGGTATTGTCATGTACACGATTAAACTTTGCAAGACCCTGTATAAATGTCTAGTCTCTGGTTCTTGCAGTTATGGAGCGTGACATGTAAATACGTTTGTGTTGTAATCAAATGTGCAAACCTCATCTTGTGTCTTTTTCATAATCACTCACTCACTCACTCACTCACTCACTCACTCACTCACTCACTCACTCACTCACTCACTCACTCACTCACTCACTCACTCACTCACTCACTCACTCACTCACTCACTCACTCACTCACTCACTCACTCACTCACTCACTCACTCACTCACTCCCTCACTCACTCACTCACTCACTCACTCACTCACTCACTCAATCAATCAATCAATCAATCAATCAATCAATCACTCACTCACTCACTCACTCACTCACTCACTCACTCACTTACTCACTCACTCACTCACTCACCCTTCGTGTCTGTTCACTCACTCACTCACTCACTCACTCACTCACTCACTCACTCACTCACTCACTCACTCACTCACTCACTCACTCACTCACTCACTCACTCACTCACTCACTCACTCACTCACTCACCCTTCGTGTCTGTTCGCTCACTCATTCACTCACTCACCCTTCGTGTCTGTTCACTCACTCACTCACTCACTCACTCACTCACTCACTCACTCACTCACCCTTCGTGTCTGTTCACTCACTCACTCACTCACTCACTCACTCACTCACTCACTCACTCACTCACTCACTCACTCACTCACTCACTCACCCTTCGTGTCTGTTCACTCACTCACCCACTCACTCACTCACTCACTCACTCACTCACTCACTCACTCACTCACTCACTCACTCACTCACTCACTCACTCACTCACTCACTCACTCACTCACCCTTCGTGTTTGTTCACTCACTCACTCACGCATTCACTCACGCCATCCCTTCGTCGTTTTCTAACATTTTATCTTTTCAACATGTTACCGTGGTAACATTTTCGTATTTTAGTGCATACAATTCATCTCGCCATTCATTTCATTGCTTACATTTGAACCGTAAACACGTACATCATGAGCTTATGGAATAGTCTACCAGCTGCCAACAAGCCCACACCAACACCGTTTCAGTGCCCAAATTGCAAGAGACATTTCTCTCGTCGGGAAAACTTGAAACGCCACATTGCCAGCGTTCACGGTGGACGATCGACAAACACAACGTCACTGGATTCACTTGTCTCGGGACCCGCTATAACACCAACGTCTCTGGCCCCATCAACAAGCTCGACATTCGTGTCTTCATCACATGTAAATATTCAACCACACGCACGCACGCACGCACGCACGCGCGCGCATATATATACTGTCAAACCTAGTTAGTCGAAATACTTTGGTGGCCAGCGAATATGTCTTTTAATTTTGTTCTAGGTAGATATTATGAATTATACACATTAAAGGTATTTGTGTTTAGAATTTCCATTTGCATAACATGTGTAGATGCTGAGGCGTGCAGTTTTCATTATTGGCATTTGGATTAACGTGGTTCAACTGATTATGTGCATATATTACAAACATACTAATATGCATAGGGTAACGATTGCATGTTTTGGTGTACCAGCTGGAATTCAATATTGAAAATGTTATACCAACTCACAATCCAGATCAAGTAATGTTTTGACTGGTGGCAACTGTGTGCAGCTAGAGAATTTTAGTCCGTTGTGTATCCTTGAAGTTAAACATATACCATTATAAATATGATTGCAACCAGCATGAGGACATATATATATATATATATATATATATAGTATATAATTCTTAACTTCAAGAAATTCCGGTTTCATCTGGCTCAAATGTTGCTAAATAGTGATGTACTGTAAAATTCAAACGCGACACTGGTAGCTGTTTGCTTGTTAAGTGCAATCCCCTCCAGGCTGCCAATGTTCTGATTCTGCCACACACACATATGGTGTATTTATAACTGCCCGCTAAACGAGCATAGGCCGGCATGCTGAGTCAGGATTGGTTAGTCAGTCACCAGAGATTGGGTGACTGACCATATTCCAGAGTCGAATTACAGGGTATGTTGGCAAGGCCGGTTGACCTGTTTGAACTCATAGTAATTTACCTGTTTAGAGGTTGGGTATATTTGACTTGAATTCTTACTGTATACATGGCATAACTCATTTATAACTATAAACAAAGAAAACACATTGCATTGTAGAGATCTCAGTGGTAATCAACAACCTACTGGAAAGTTGTGTCAACACTGAAAGCCAAGTTAATTAAGGTGGCAAGATGCTTTGCACATAATTATTATTGTGCATGTTAATCCACCATCACATAACAGCATCATATCTTCCCATCAACTGCAGCGACATGTGTGTATATCCCCAAGCGTGTAAATATATATGTCTTCACATAACGACATCATATCTTCCCATCAACTGCAGTGACATGTGTGTATATCCCCAAACATGTAAATATATATGTCTTCACATAACGACATCATATCTTCCCATCAACTGCAGCGACATGTGTGTATATCCCAAGCGTGTAAATATATATGCCTTGGTACACAAAAAAACATTTCCTCGTAATCATAAGAGGTCGGAGACCCAAACATTTATATGATGCATGCATTAGCAATTAATTAACTCTCATGAAAATGATTGCACAAAAATGTAACTAAACAAATATACAAATACAAAATCTAAACACTTTAATGTGGACGTGATGTTATGCTGGAAAATAGTTATTTGTTCAATGTAATTTATATGTTGACATTATGTCTCATTAAGGTA
Source organism: Escarpia spicata (assembly GCA_963995525.1). NCBI lineage: Eukaryota > Metazoa > Annelida > Polychaeta > Sabellida > Siboglinidae > Escarpia > Escarpia spicata. The sequence continues at coordinate 64,416,417 of OZ023207.1, read as the reverse complement.
ACAATTCTCCTGCGCGCCATCGTCCATGGAATTGTGTCTTTTTATGTATTTCCGAGACACAAAAATTCCTAATTATTTTGTTTGCCATAATTCTTGTGTCAATATAAAGAACATCTAATATATGTCAATTCTCCAAAGGCAATGTTTACGTTAATTTCACCAGCATGATGCAGACGTCAATAGAAATACATATAATATACGTCATTTTTACGTCATTCTAAAACGGTAAAAGTTCTATGTTCAACGTCGTTTTCATGTCAATAAAACGGCATCTTATAGATGCCAATTATCCAGCGTTATTTTTATGTAAATATAAATATATATAATAGATGTCAATCCGTTGGTATGAATTATATATCAACAGAAAGACATCTAATAGACGTCGTTTTGACATTATTTTGAGACGTCGTCCACTTGACCAAAATTGACTGATACAAGCGCTTTATAGGTTCGGTATAATAATAATAATATTAAAAGAAGTCATGTACCCACTGGGATCCCTCCATTTCGTCCTATCTAAAGCACATCGCTCTGCAGTTAACAGCGGGAGTCCAGTGTCATGTTTTATTTCGTTGTTCCACCTTTTCCGTGGTCTTCCGTTTTGTCTTTTTCCAATTAAGTAATTGTATAATTCCAATTCATTTTTTAATTAACCCCAGTCCTACTACTGAAATATTATTTTAAAATGTCAGTGTCCTCAGATATAACTGAATTAATTTGGGTAAATACATAAGAGTATGTTTGTGTTTACAATCAGAATGCATTCTTTAAAATGACAAAATGCATGCATTACTTGTGTTCAACACGTTTTTAGAAATGACAAAATCACTGCATTCAACTTGTGTTCAAACTGAGTTGTTGAAAATTACAAAGTCCCTGCTTTTAACCTGTGTTCAACTACAATGAATTCTTGAAAATTACTAAGTCTCTGCTTTCAGCATGCGTTCAACTGCTGTTGAAGTCTAAGTCCCCACTTTCTACTTGCGTTCAACTGCTGTTGAAGTCTAAGTCCCCACTTTCAACTTGCGTTCAACTGCTGTTGAAGTCTTAGTCCCCGCTTTCAACTTGCGTTCAACTTCAAGTTCACATTCAACTTGCATTCAACTGTTGGACGCAGGATGAACAGAAGTTGAAATCAACTTTCAACAGTTTTCAACATTCCTGTTTAAACATTATGCTGTATTTCCTATGCAACAGGAAAACTTATTTTAACATTATTTTGTCCTAGTGGTTATCGATATAAGACCCTAGGGGTTTCAAGAGGATCTAATCCTCGATTACTTCCATTCTAAAGCATTATACTACAATAGCCAATATGGGTTTAGAAAGAAACATTCTACTGAGCTGGCTACACTCAAAACCATAGACAGAATTATACAAGAACTTGATAAATCGGTTACTCCAATAAATGTATACCTTGATTTATCAAAAGCATTTGACACAATTGATCACAATATATTGATACAGAAGTTAAATTACGATGGATTAAATGACAAAGCTCTGTGCCTTTGTAAGAGTTATTTACAAAATCAAGGAGTACGTTGACATTGAAAATGTTAAGTCTAAGGAAGTAGTCATCTACACTGGTGTCCCTCAAGGTTCAATTTTAGGGTCACTCTTATTTATTATATATATATATAAATGATATAGCACTTTCTAGTGACCTTTTCAAATTCATAACGTATGCTGACGACCCCACCCTTACCAGTACACTAAATAAATTTAACGATTCAGAAGGCCAAATGCGAAGTGAAAATATTTACAAAGAACTTACAAAGATTAGCAATTGGTTAAAAGCTAATAAACTGTCAATAAAGGCAAAAAGACTAAATTGATGATTTTCCATATGGCTCAAAAGAAAGTAGAATACCATGTGTTACCAATAGATGGGCCACACATTGAATGTGTAAATTATTTCATTTTTTAGTCATCACAATAAATAACCACCACCTAAAACATTATATATTATGTACAATTCTCTTATTCTCCCTCATATTAATTATGGCTTACTTTTATGGGGTCATCAGGCATATCGAATTTTCAAATTACAGAAAAAAGCAATACGAATAATACATAAGTAAATATAATGCTGACACAAGTCCTATTTTTAAGACTTCAGTTGCTAAAGTTGGATTTATAAAATCCAACAATTAAAATGTTACTATAAATTAGTTAACAATATTTTACTCTACTATTTCAATGTTTTTTTCCAAACACATACATCTATGATATTCATCAGCATAGCATAGGTGAAAACAAAATCTTTATATGTAAATTGTAAACACGAATTTGTTTTTAAAAAATGCGTTAGACACAACATAGTAGAGACAGTTAACAATACACCAAGTATTATCATTAATACAATTTACACCCACAATCTATATGGTTTTTCAACATACACAAAACATTGTTTATGTTAAATTATGATTCCAGTTGTCGTATTTATAATTGCTTTATTTGTAATTCGTAATACGTATTGAAAGGTATACCCAAGTATCCATATGTACGTCAATTTGTACAAGAGTACATATAATCAGTATTTGTATTATGTACGTATGTTGATACACTGAGGAATTATCAATTGTAAAACAAGTAATATGCTATTCTGATTTGTGACATGTAAATTTTTTTGTTGTTTATATTAATGGGGTGGATCCTGTTGTTTGTATTGATGGGGTAGCTCCTGTTGTGTGTATTGATGGGGTGGCTCCTCTTGGTTGTATTGATGTTGTGGCTCCTGTGCTAGCGATATTATACATCTTAATGGTAGTCTCCCGACTTTATATATATTACTTACATCGTTCATTGTATATGTATCGTATTTATAGGTCAAATAAATTGATACTGAGTTCTGAGTTCTGAGTTCTAATTCGTTGCAGTAGTTGTATTTGTATTGTGACCAAAATTAAAATCTCCACGTCCCTCTCTTTCGCTTTCATTCTCAACTCTTTTCGTAAACCTTCCAAATATCTCTTTAAGCAATCCATAAATCCATAATCACATATTGCATTCTACATGCTTGGACGCCGAATGGAAAATATTGACATAAAGCCATTATCCTGCACACTTTTATATCTCACATTAACCCTCTGCCCTACACGGACAATCACAGTCGAGAGATGCTCTTGAGTGTTCCTTCGCATTCCTTCGCGTTGCGTTGTTTCCAGAGTCTCACTTCGATCATGTCAGAGTGGAAGTGACCGACCGAGTAACTGATGTTAATGGCTGTCTCCTCCTTGTCACCAGCAAACACCGACACCTTAAACACACATCACTGGTGTCAACACCGACACCTGAAAGACACATCACTTGTGTCAACACCGACACCTGAATCCTTAATCACAAATCCTTTGACAATTAGGGGACGAGGAAGTTGACCACAAACAACTCAGGCGTGGCTGGTTCATACCAGCTCACGCCCATGAGATGGGTTTTCGCCTTGGCTATTTCTAGAATGAAAGACGGAGAAGATTCATGCCTGATTCTAAGGTGGGCAAGCTACAACTCACTTCTGTCAGAAACCAATGCATTGACCAAGGTGGGTGCTCTTCCACATCTCCCAGAAGTGTGACACGAGTGGCCGACTCTGCTGACCGTGATGATGCATTCTCACAACTTGACGGAGTTGGCAGTTGGCAAAGACCACCTTTGTGTCATTTCGTTTGACATGGCCCTCTTTGAGAAAGCAGTGCAGCTGGTGGATGCTAGGCCGGACTGAAATGTCACAGTTTTTTTCCAGACAGGGTGAGCTGCATGTCGTCATGGCTGCCCTAAGATGCCTGGGGAACTCCATTAAAAACTCTGGAATAGACGATGCCTGCGTAGAAGCTTATGTGTACGGTTCTGCGACAACAAGACAGACTCAGATTTGTGCACACTACAAGCGTTCCCTGTCTGCCCTATACTCATATGTGGCACTGTATGAGATGGCCCTGGAGGAGTTCTTTAAGGACAACCCACACTTGAAGGACGTGTGTCTGGAGACAACAACCGAGATAGAAGGTGCCTGCTCAGAGGTGAGCAAACACACCAAGGCTGAATCTGTGAAACGTGCCAACGTCCATCTACTCCAAGGCTTGGCCGACGATGATGTCGTGAAGAAGTTTCAGGATTGGGGGGCACAGATATCCGAGAATGCAATGTTCAGATCCATGATGATGTACCTGCATCGTGTGGAGACGTTCTCTTCTTCGTATTAGCATCCCGTATCGCAGACACAGCCCTCCATCTTGATGCAGGAGAAGAATTGAGCAAGCTGTTCTTTACTATGGACTGAAAAAGGTACAAAAGAATCTGGCCACGTTACATAGCTAACATGCACGCACTCAAGGCTGACCACCCAGAGACGTGGATGGAACTTGAATTAGACAACATATCAGGCACCAAGACTGTCATCCCATTTGTGTCCATTGGGGCAGACCATGCCTACGAACGTCTGAACAAGCTCATGAAGGTTCATTCTGGTCTTATCGGAAACTCCACCAATGCCAATAAGACAACGCTTCTTCCTAGCTTCTCCCGAACTGTCGTGCATGGCAAGCGAGTTCAAGGGTCAGTTCAATGTCAAAGACAACAAGGCTAGTGAGCATCATGAGATCAATCGCATTCCAGAACTGCGATGGCATCTCTTTGTAAACACATGGCGGAGAGTGACAAGCTATCACCCACAACTGGGGCGCTCAGCCAGCACATAGTGAGAGTACACTTGCAGGCTAGAGTGTGTTTTTGGCCTCACTGCAGAATGGCTATCACATGATTGCTGATGGACAGCTGACGCCAACCACAACTGACATCCATCCTGCACCCAAGGCCATCATTGAGATGGTGCGATGCCAATGCAGAGGAGACTGTTCATCACAGAGGTGTTCCTGCAAATGCAAGGAGTTGTAATGCACATACCTCTGCTTGTGTAGAACACCGTGTGAGAATGACGATGATTCACACTTTGAAAATCGTGTATCCGGCGACGATAGTGATGACTAATGTGAAGTACACCGGGTCACAACAGTATTATAGCAAACCAGCCATATATGCGAAATGCACGCAACTGTGTAGTGTCGCTGGTATGATGGTTATAAGATGTTAATAAATGAAAATACAGGCACATACTTGTTTTCACTGTACACATATGTTTGTTGATACGGTATGCAACATGTATATTATTCAGTTATAACAAGTATAACTATCATAAACTAGTGATTTCGTTATGACTAGGTGACTGTAATTGATCCTATTGGATTCCTTGCCCCTCAATATGTAGGTTTAACCACCAAAATCAAAAGGCTGGGTGGATTAGCAGCTGAGATATTGAGAAATGCATGTTTTCAGTGTCCACCATTTTAAGAATCCAAGATGGCCGCCATATATACATTTAAAAATTGCAAACATTGGTTTTCAGATTCATTATGACATAACGTTTCCAAAAATGTATAATTTTGCAAAATCTCAAAAACGTTAACGAAACACATGTATATTATTCAGTCATAACATGTATAACTGTCATAAACTAGTACTTTCATTATGCTTAGGTGACTGGAATTGATCCTATTGGATTCCTCGCCCCTCAATATGTAAGTTTAGCCACCAAAATCAAAAGGCTGGGTGGATTAGCAGCTGAGATATTGAGAAATACAGGTTTTCTGTGTCCACCATTTTAAGATTCCAAGATGGCCGCCATATATATTTAAAAAAAAATTAAACATTGGTTTTCAGTGTCACTATATCATAACGTTTCCAAAATGTATAGGTTTGCCAATCTCCAAACAAAATTAACGAAAATACATAACAAACCTGACTATTAAGTATTTCATTCATTTCAACAATGTAAATTATGTCGATGGCGTTCTTTGCTAAAAGATGTAGCCACTGAACGTTATTCACTTTGCCCCATGTCAACATTTACCTTTAGCATTGAAGTGTTATTACCTGTAAAGTATTTCCTATTACGCAACCGTTTTTGATCTTGTGAACAGTAACGGTAGCTTCATTAACTTAAAAGTTAATACATCTTTGTCCGCTTTGCCCAACGTTCGTTGCCGCCCCTAATTTTAAAAGTTTTCCAAAACTACTCCTTGAGAATTGCGACTACCGCTATTTTACCAAAAACAAACGTGAAATATGTTATATATTAGCAAACTCAATAGATTCACTTGTCTAGACGTGAACAACATTTGTTAACCAGGCTTGACAATTATAATAATGTAAATAATATAATTAATATCATTTTCATTATTGTGTTTATTTTATTCAACAGACCCGGATACGGTATGTCCGCTGCTTATTGCGACAAACGAAAGGATGTGGAACGTTCCTGTGGAGAGAACAAACATACGTCCGACATACGGACAGCCACGTTCAATCTACAGAGATGCAGGTATGATGCGTTTAGCGCTTGCTACTAATGCTTGGATATTTATCTCGTCTACCCTCTCTTGATTATGATTCCACGTTTACAACTCCATGGATAGGGATTTGTGTTTACGACCACATGATCATTACGCTGTCCAACTCAGAGGACTCCCGTTTTTTGTTATGCCAAAACAAACCACAAGAACGCCTGATGCACAAACTGTATAACCTCATCACTTCGATGAACGCCACATTAAAACCATCAAATTGTGATTTTAAGTTATTAAAGCTACACATGGAAAAGGAACTATTACATAATATTGTATATATATATGTATATATATATATATATATATATATATATATGTATATATATATATATATATATATATATATATATATACACAGTGTATATATACACACACATAATATACATTGTCGTCCATCAAGTTGTCTCTTTCTGTGCATGATTCCAACACCACTCATTGTAGATCAATCGATTTACAAATCAAAGATTAGATCAAACTTTGACTTGGAATAGTCAAAGATGATACTTCATCAGTTTCCATATATAGCCCAGCAGGTCTAATTATAAAATCAGCGTCACATCTCTATTCTCGATATCATTAAATTGCTATTGCAAGGGCAATTGAAACGGTTGATGTATTGGCAGTGCAGGCTCTTAACAGCAAGCATGCTAGATACTATAATCAAATTTCGTCAGAAAGACCTTGGTAACTCGATTACTCGTCATTATTACCAGCCTTAGTAGCTTCAGTATTATCAGTCATGGAACTGCATAAAATGTAAAGTAAAACTCTTATTGACAAGGATCTATATATCACGTGAATAGACCATCTGACAAATTTAGTTGTGCAATGTTATATACTAATTCGCACCCAATGATAGAGCCTGACTTCACTATGCGTAGGTACATATATTGTCTTACTCGCCGTGTACCAGCTTCGCAAACAATGCATCCAGAGACAATTCCTTTCCTTGGAAAAAAGTGAAACGAGGAGGCAAATTGTAGTAAAACGCAACGCGTGTGGCAACACACAAATTCTCATTAATGTGTTAGCATGGTGGACTTTCATTTAGGCAGGCACTGACCTGGGGACATTCGACTGTCATTTAGACAGGCAATTCTTTCTTTGACGCTATTTTTGATTGGTAATTTAGGTTTATTGCTCTGATTAAGTTGAAAATTAAGTCGTTTGCTATACACTGTGCAGTAGTATATCATAATTACATGTGCGTGTTTGTTTGTGTGTGTGTGTGTGTGTGTGTGTGTGTGTATGTGTGTGTGTGTGTGAATGTGTGTGTGTGTGTGTGTGTGTGTGTGTGTGTGTGTGTGTGTGTGTGTGTGTGTGTGTGTGTGTGTGTGTGTGTGTGTGTGTGTGTGTGTGTGTGTGTGTGTGCGTGTATGTGTGTATGTGTGTGAAGACGAACTGTAATGTAAATGAAAATAAAAAACCTTACAAGATCAGCGAAAATTGTACATTCCCGGTAAAATATGTTTTTGTTTTCGCGAAAAAATAATTACTACAAAACATTCGATATATGTAAAGATAAACAGTACATCAAGTTGTAAAAATGGCTACTTGGTTAATATTACTTTGCGAAAAGATGAATCAAAATACATTTAAAAAAAAGTTTCGTGTTAGATTTGAATCCGTGTCGGTCGTAAAACGAGATTTGCGCTGAGCCAATGCATTTAATCGCTCGGCCACTTGGACTGACGAAAAATAATTAACCAGATTCAGGGTTATGTTATACTGTACAACTATTCCTTCATGTAACGTTATTGTATTATGTAACGTTACTTTCTACAGTTGGATCAAACATTTTCGTGTGAGTGTATGTTTACTGATGTAGATTAGTTTTCCTGGATCGCAATGGAAATCATTATCGCACCTCTGACGTCACAACACCACGTGATCGCCTAGCTCATTAACTATAAAGTTTCCGCGGGAATCGCGATACAGGTGAATTTAAAATCTGATTGAAACTGTCAATGCATTTTTCTGTATTTTGTTTTATAGCCAAATGTTACATACAATGCTGTACTTTGTGTACACATGAAAAAAGGAATTTAGCTGCTGCCTTGTTTTAGTTAATTTAATTTATTATTATTACTATTGGCGAGCTGTCTCGGATAACGGTAGTTTGAGCGTGTAGCAATAATACAGGGCGACAGGTATTGAGTGCATTGTTAGGTTCTCGTTGTAGGCGAGCTGTCTCGGATAACGGTAGTTTGAGCGAGTAGCAGAAATACAGGGCGACAGGTATTGAGTGCATTGACAGCACTATAGGCTTTCTAGTTGTACAGTATGTACAATTGGTTACATGCAGCACACAGAACAGTCACGTGATGTATTAACATCACATGTTGGTCTATACGAACTTCCCAATTTGTTCTATTTGGTATATGGTGAAATTGACCAAAACAAAGTTCTCCGTATAACTTGATAAACGATTTTTTTCATATTAAGAAAAATAAATAAATGAAATAAATAAATACATAATTATATTTCGTACTTCTAAGAAGTTAATATTCCAAATTCGCGTAATCATCAGTGGAACCGACCCTCAAGCAACTTAAGACATGAGTTATTGGGAGATTATTAAACTTATTTAATGTGTCTGTGAGTCTTTTCTATTCCGACAATGAATCATTGCTCTTTGGGTCGATACAGAGCTGTGAGATGAGCTGCTCTAAGACACAACTCAACGACGATAATAAACATGTTTGCATTCTGGTGGACCACATGGCGCAATATGTGTCTTTGCGATTTAGAGCAGAATAAACATGATGGCTAAGATGTTTAAACAAATTAGGTGTCATTATCAAGCTTACGCTCTGTGGAATCCACCAAGGTGCAAACTATTAGTTCACAATTATGCAAGTTAGTAAGTGTTTCACTGTCTAAGTTATTAAATAAATATTAATCAATAGAGACTAACTATTAATAATAATATATTTTTTTAAGCGCCGTATAAACGGGATATAAACATTCTGCTCAGAGGCGCTTACAATATGATATTGTTAAAATGTATATATACCACATTTTGCGCTTATACCGTGAACATATTACATCATATATATATATATATATATATATATATATATATATATATATATATGTATATAATATTATTAACCTGAATATTATATTAAATGTTATTTACTATTGTGAACAAAAATGCATTACAGGTAAATACAAACTAGATAGTAATGTTTTTAAAAGTTGTAATGTATAAACCTAATCCTACAGTAATTCATGACACGTCGCGAATGAGTAAAACTATGCAACGAAGTTGACAATGCCAATGAATGGGTCATATCACTGCAACGCGCACGGTATAACTGGTTGATTGATCATTTTGGGTGTTTACAGATCCGTGACGCGGTACAACGGGAGCTCCTACGGTGGACGGCTCTGGACAAGGAGAAACAGATGGAATCGAAGCAGCGCCAATTGGAAGACTCGTGGAGGTGCACGGAACTACTGCGAGAGAAAGACTCACGGCGTCAACGTGCAGGATCTGAACAACATCGTGGAACAGACGAAACAGAAACACAAAAAGGTGCACTTTCGTGCGTTCTATCCTTACTCTCTATGAAAATAATGCCGTGTAATCTACGGATTTTGTTTCTAAACACAAATGGTATGCCACTGAATTTGATTGATACTATTATACACGAATTTCTCCATGACTGTTCAACACTTTTTATTTTGTTTGTGGCTATGGTATTCCATATCTGTCTGCTTGTCTGTCTGCATGCATGCTCGCCTACATACACGCATGTCTTTGCGACTGTCGCCGTCTTTGTCTCTGATTGTCTGTCTCTCGACGTTTCGCTCTTTCTCTCTCTCGCTCTCTCGGTTTCTCTCTCCTACCCTCCTTCCCTCCCTCCCACCCTCCTCCCTCCCTCCCACCCTCCTCCCTCCCTCCCTCCCTCCCTCCCTCCCTCCCTCCTTCCCTCCCTCCCTACCTCCCTACCTCCCTCCCTCCCTCCCTCCCTACCTCCCTACCTCCCTACCTCCCTACCTCCCTCCCTCCTTCCCTCCCTCCCTACCTCCCTACCTCCCTCCCTCCCTCCCTCCCTCCCTACCTCCCTACCTCCCTACCTCCCTCCCTCCTTCCCTCCCTCCCTACCTCCCTACCTCCCTCCCTCCCTCCCTCCCTCCCTACCTCCCTACCTCCCTACCTCCCTCCCTCCCTCCCTCCTTCCCTCCCTCCCTACCTCCCTACCTCCCTCCCTCCCTCCCTCCCTCCCTACCTCCCTACCTCCCTACCTCCCTACCTCCCTACCTACCTCCCTCCCTCCCTCCCTCCCTCCCTCCCTCCCTCCCTCCCTACCTCCCTCCCTCCCTCCCTCCTTTTGTCCCTTTCTACCTCCCTCCGTCCCTTCCACCCTTCCTGCCTTCTACCTCCCTCCTTTCTCTTCCCTACCTACACCCCTCCTCCTTCTCCTCCTCCATCACTCCCTCTTTACCTCGTTTGTTCTGTTTCTTTTCGTGTGTCTTGTTCTATGAACCCATTAATACTATTAGTAATTCATTCATTTTTCTCACGTCAGGATCTGGAGAAACAGATGAAGTACAACACAGCCAACGAGAAATCCCTGTAGCGCCTCACTGAACGACAATACGAAGCCGAGGCAACGCTAGATTACGTCACAGATCAGCTAGCGTCATATTTACGGGAAAATGACACACAGACAGACTTACTGCGCGAAGAAACCATATCACCTGGTTTAACAAAGACATCCGTGGACCGGGTTAAAGATACGCTCCAGAAGACGACGAAACATGCTCACGATTTGCTTGTGGAAGAGACATTACATGTCAGCACAGCTCGGCGCTGATACAGCAGCCGACCTTCGCACTGCACTTCACCAATACGTTGTACAACAGAATGGGACGGTGACGTCACTTCGGGCGGAGTGATGTCATTTAGTACGGAAGTCTCGGCTCTTAAAGAAGCGGCATCTGGAAACGACGGCGAAGACTGAACACGTCCACATGCTAGAATCTACTGTCAACGACCTGAAGAATCGCATAGATTCGAAGAACGCAGTTGTGGCGGAACTAAGAGCCGAGCTCTCATCGAATGAAGCGAGGTTGGCGGCGCTCCTACCAGAAAACAAACTTCTACAGAAGAATCTCGCCGGTGTTGTCCACGCAAGTGCATTGCGCGCTTCTCTCGAAGGTTCCGCAGTGCAGAATGGCATAGGATCTCCTTCATGCCGCGATTCCCCCGAGTCCCGTTAGGGCTCAGCCAACGCATTTGCCCAAGTCCATGCCACGCATCATCCCACAAAATTCCCTCGCTCTTCAAATCAGTGCTCTTTCGCCAGTTTCGCCCAAGCAGAAACGGAAGGAACTTCGACAGCAGCGAAAGCAGCAGCAACAGCAACTGCAGCAACTACGTCTACGAGCTGACGTGTTCCCCAACGGTCAGGAGCAAGGCACTGTGACCGAAGCCATGACGGGAGGCAGCATCGACTCGACCTATGTCAGCCTGCGGAGGCTCAAAGTGTTCAATTCTGACACAAAGCGGAACTCTTCGAACGCTGGGTGTAACCACTGGCCTGGTGCAACGCCACGTAGCGACTACCTGCAGAAATGATTTTTGTGTTCACCTTTGAAGAACAGTTACTGCGTCGCTTTCTTTATTATCAGTAGCAACAGAACGAGAATTATATATATATATATATAGCAAAAATAAGTCGCAGTGTTAATGTTATGTATATGATTTGCTATGGTTACTTAAGACAATGAAATAAATAAAGCCATATATTGATTATTAGAATGCCTTGATTATTAGAATGTCTTAATAGTGTTCATTCTAATTATAGCCTGGTTAAAAACCTACACTAGACATGAATACGCCACTATCCCAAGCGATTAAGAATTTACAGCTTATTAGTCGCTGATAGCCGCAGCTTCGGTCGTACCTTGAATTATTCGACCAGCTCAAGGTAAACTCATCGTAAATGTTACCATGTTGTTACATACTGCAACGTGGATCTCTGAGGAAAAACATATGGTTTTTTTTCTTTGACAGACAGACAGACAAACACACACACGGCCCCCCCCCCCTCCACACACACACATACACACACGCACACACACACTTGCTTGCTTTCTATCGATCATGTCACGCCGTACCATTGTTAGGAGGAGAGCCGTGTTTGTTACGGATACTCCCATGTTGCGTTTTCCCAACCGTGACTAATAGAACTGTTGCGGATTGTCTTCCCTCCTAGTGCCACAGCGCCTCACCTCACACTGTCTACGAGCGCTAATTACGTGAGTAGCAAGTCATGTAATATACATGACCTCGATAGTACAGACTCGGCGTAAAGGTGATCAGCAGATTACCACAGGGTGCGATGGGAGTAGAGAGGAGAACGATTAGAAAGACGAGGACAAAAGGATGAGGAGTAAATCGCGCACCCTAAAGTAATGTCAATCAGATTTACATCATTGTATTCTCAATTACTTTCTCCAAACAGCGTTAACAGTATTATATTTTAATTAAGATTATGTTGAGGTGTATATATTAAAACAATGTTTTACGACAATGGTTTTCAATAAAAGTAGCATAATTAATTTACAAATATAGCGTAATTACGGTTATAGTTACATCATTCTAGGTAATCAAAATATGACCATCTCATCTGCTTTACTAAGAGCTAGAGGCCATTCACAATTAAGTTATATGTCCTCTTTACGATAGCCATTTTGTTTGTTACCAGGGCAACTGGGGTCTGAGTCAAAACAGCTGAATACATTGTGCTTCCTATGAATTACTATTTCTCATTAGATTAACAATACCATATTTAAAAAATACCCTATGTTGGCAAAGCGTTTCCCACGCTTCGTTTTAATTACTCATACAACAAGACTAAATGAATTCCCTGACTTGTCCATTGGGCCCCTTTTGCCACCATCTCCACCGGCAGCTTACTGAATTCCCACTAGATCAAACATGCTCCATGACAAATACTTACGTAAACCTCCGTCGCACCAAAACGCGTTACGAAATCTTGCTATTATCGTGCATCCGTGAACAAACAAGCTAGTCACTGTGAAGACATTATGAACAAGTCAATATATTGCTAATGATCGTTCAATTAGTCGTGTGAAAATGTAGTACCAACATGTCCCGGAGTGTCCCACAAAGGTTAGTCAGCCAGTTTGACAGTTGCGTAGTCAATTCGCGCTGACAAATATTAGGCTATAAATGTTTGATGTAACTTCGAGGTTTCCGTATTAGTGCAAGTGGCCGCTTGTTCAGACTGACGCTGTTTCCTTGGCTACAACGAATCGCAGTTTCTAGATCAGTTGTCTGTCTTGTATTGATATCCAAACAGTCGCACCATTTTGTCCGCAGGGAAGGCTGGATTGCTACACCGAAAAGTGCTACAGGTATGTGGATGTTTGAAAGGATATGTGCACAGTAACTTGTGTCAGTCACACTGTGAATGCAAACTAAAGAATGGGCCATTTCGCTGAACATTCTTCAGGATAGTTCATTTCTATGCAAAAGAGTTATTTTAAGTATATCGAATACGTGAATGTATACCTCGTAGAGGTTTTTGTCGATGTAACTCACCAACTTTGTCAGTACACGTGACGTATGACGTAAGAGTTTGTAATTCCCCTCGTCTCTGTTGATCGGTGTCCAGGTCTTTCTGATCCATATGGCTCCTTTTATTTGCTGTGTTCTTCTGTCGATTCCTTGTCCACTATGTTCGCTCCCTCCCAGTCTGTGGTATAATTTTTTGTTGTTGCATGGTCTGTGATGGCGAATTTGTTGTTGATCGAAATTCGTCTTTTTTCTCGCTCCTCGTGTATCTATCTTTCTTTGTGTTGTCAACATCCTTTCTATGTTCCTCAAGTCTTGTTTTGAACAATCTTCCCGTCTCCCCAATATATTCAGCACCACAGTTCTTGCATGGTATTTGGTACACCAATTTGCCTTTTCCTACTGGATCTACTTTGTCCACACCAACCAACAGGCGCATGATGGCGGTGTGTAGACACATGGCTGTTGTCACGCCATACTTCTTCAGTACTCGATGTACCCTCTCGGAGACCCTCTCCACATAAGGGATGTCTATTTGGCTTCTGTAGGTCTTCTCCGGTTTCTTTTTTTTCAGTATTTTTCTTCTTGTTGCTATCCGTCACCTTACATGGCCAGGGAAGGATAGTTACAAACGTTCAGGGCTCTTTTTATGTGTTTTTCTTCTTCCTTCGTATCCTCCTCTTCCGAAGTTATCGTCTCACGCCGGTTCACATGGGTTCCGACGACTCCTAACTTTTGGTGTTTGGGGTGGTGGGACATCAAGTTGAGGTATTGGTCATTGTGTGTCTTCTTCCGATACATTGTAGACATCACACTACCATCTTACATTCTGGTGATCGTAGCATCCAGGAAGGGCATGCTTTTGTGCTGTTTTTATTCTCTTATGAAAATGGTGCTGCCAGTAGTGTCAACCGTATCCGTGTGTTGTTGTAATTTCTCTGTTTGTTCTCTATGTATAAACATATAACATCATCGACATATATCTTCCAGTTTCTTGATTGGCAATCGTCTGGTGCTGTCTGTGACAATGATTTTCTCCTCCAAATACTCCATGTACACGTTTACAACAGTGGGGGATGCAGGACTGCCCATGACTACACCAAACTTCTGCTGGTTAATTTTCCTCGAAACCTAAACTACGTAATCCCCAAGACAAAAGTCAACAGCTAACCTGACTTTGGATTACTTCACATGCTTATTTGATAGGTGTCTCTGTGAAGAGTGACACAACATCATATTAAACAAATGTTTCGCCATCATCCACCTTTAGCTTTGCCATCTCTTCCACCCATTTCTTGTGAGTTCTCTGAGTGGTTTTCTGTTTTTCTCACTGGCGGTTGTAATATGTTGGCCAAGTCTTTGGACACTCTGAATGCTATGGTCAGTGTGTACGAACACTATGAATATAGATTCGTGTAGTGTATTCGTGCAGTGCTCCGATTGTGTCTTCTCCTCCTACTAATGTCTACCTGGCTACATGTTAATGTTTATGTAAATTATTAACTTCCGTAGCTACAGCTGTGTTGAATGCTTCACAGTGTCTGCTAGAAGATGACTGATATAGCATGGCATATATGATTATATATTTCTGATTGTACGGTTGCATTATATGTTGGGACCAAAAGATCCAAACAGCAAACATTTGTATACAATTAAAAACAAATCAATTGAACCCATTATATTTTAGGGTCCAACAAATTGTCCCGGTGTCAGTTTCAATTGTCTTTACAATCAAGCAAACCGATTAACATAATTATATGCAGGTGTATCAGAGGCATCCTAATATACAATCTATTTTTTTTACAACACCCAGGTTAGCTGTAGTTCACATTTAATACAGGCCGATAGGCATTACTGATTTTGATAAAATGCTAATTCGCGCCGTATGTCTCTTGCACTTGGCCAACTAGCACCCTTCAGAATGGCCGGGTGATATATTGTTGATGATACTGGCAAGGCAAGCGATTTATTAGAATCGATCGATCTTTAGTGACAGGATAACCTTCTGTCGGTATTACGCTTATTTCAATAGCCAGTACCCTACAAGTCTAACGCGATATTTCTAGAACATAATAATTGTCACTGACTTTTGTGCATGCTGTGCTGTAATACCCACGATGGAAATCTAGAACAAATTAGCACATGGTCGTACATATCGATTAGCATACACCCGCTGTTGCTATGCCTCAGCTAGCGATCTACAGGTGTGCCCGATCGATTTTCATATATCTGCTGTTGCAATACACCAACTGCGGCCTACACATGTGTCCACTGCGTACACATGAATTATCTGACACCCGCTGTTGTTAGAGTGGGGGTTAGCCTCCAGGTATTTCGAGGGTTTTGAAGATACTTTTGGTGAGCGCCACTAAAATTGAGTTTTCGCACTTACATAATAAAATATATAAATGTTCATGTTTTCTTGCGTCTAAAAGTATCGCAAACAATTCAACCCCACCCCCGCATCTTGTGACTTTATGATCTACTGCGGATTGCTGAATGTCGGCTCAGCCCCCTTAATATTAAATTCCTTCCGACGCCAGTGACAAACGAGTTCATTTCATATGCACCGGTTTACAAACATTCGCATGTACTATACTCCGGGTAGCTGTCTACACAATTAATGTTCGTGCACTTCATAGGCATCGTTTTAGAGGCATTCGTTGTTTCTATGCTCCATGTAATAGTCTACAAATATGTTTAACCATGTCCAACTCATCATTTTGCAGGCAATCGATATTACTATTCTACACGTTTGAATCGATTAGCAGACGTCCGCTCTTTAAATACCCCAGCTTCGCGATGTACTGATGTTGCCAGTTCGTACGAATCGATTAGCTGACATCCACTACTTCAATGAACGACTAGCAAACGCAGGCCGGACGTTCATTGGGGGAATAAGGTGCATAGAAAAGAATTTTCGTTCCTAAACTCCGTTGGCAACCTGGTCTTTCCACAAGTGGGTAGCTCTCATAGCCTGGCGCCTTGGATAAAACGTTGTACATGAGATATCTGCCAGTTTCCGTCGTGACAAGAACATGCAGAGTACGTAGCTTTTGGCAAGCAATTAAGTGTTAATGTAATATCTGGGCAAATTGGATGCTTATCTCAGTATAAAATCAAGCTCATGGGCGCATCAGAACAAACGGATTTGTTAATCTCAAAATGGATCAACACTGTGATCTGACGGTGCATACCGGGTGATTATCTGAACATAAACCCGCGTACCAATTCAGATTATGGTTTGTCTTTTCACGAACGTCGATGGTGGTTTTGGACATCGTCAGATTATATAACAATTAGTTCCAATCGTCTGAATCCTGCCGGCATTCAATTTATTCAGTGTGGTGTTGGATACTAGGAGTATAGTGATTGCGTTTCGGAGTGAAAATGCCGATCGTTTCATTTGAAATATGCGCATTATCTGAAGACACGCACACACACACACACACACACACACACACACACACACACACACACACACACACACACACACACACACAAACACACACACACACACACACACACACACAAACACGCACACGCACCGCACGCACCGCACGCACCGCACACACCGCACACACACGTACACACACAAACACACACACCACACACATACACACAAACCACACACACGCCCGCATGCACACACACACACACACACACACACACACACACACCACACAAACCACACACACCACACAAACCACACACACCACACTCACCACACACACCACACACACCACACACACCACACACACCACACACACCACACGCACACACACACACCCACACACACGCACGCAAACACACGCACACACCACAAACATGCACACAAACACACACCACACACACGCACGCACGCACACACACATTCACACACACTCACACACACACACACACACACACACACACACACACACACACACACATACACATCAAACATTCGAGCGTTGTGAATGATTGTTTGTTCCTTTAAAAACAAACTTACGTCGTTTAGGAATAATTGTGGCAACCCATTGTAATGATTGGAATATATTCGAGTCAATGCCGCACGCGACAGCTTGTTGCGCAAGACAGTCAATATATAAAAAGAGGCCCCGATGTCTTGCCGGATTTTCGTCGCACAATTCCGAAACCTCAGCCAAACTCAATTGGTTCGTGTTGTTCCAGCTCATCTTTGAGTATTTCTTTGCAATTTCAAGTTTGCCAGACATCAATATGAATGGTTTAGTAGCTCTTCCCGGATGCAGTCGTAACCACTTGCTACTTTGGTGTTAAGCCTGTTTATCGCTGCGCACACTTCGTTAGTTGTAGACTTGTAGCAGGCGTGGGAAGCGCTGTTGGTGGGCCTTCAAATGCTGGGATCCCTTCGGTTAAGGAACTGCTGAACTGTGTGCCGAAGTATTCACTGACCTTTGCACCAAACTCATACCGGTCTCCAATTACACGACCTTCCTCGAGTATCGTGGTCTGAACGTACGATTTACCAGTTGACATCCTGACTGCGCGGATAATCTTGGCTACATAGTGCAACACAACGCCACCCCACAATGTTGCTACCATCTAGCGAATGTTAGAATTACAATATCTTGTGACGACTTATTTGCATTACACAATTATCGCCCACCCTTTCAAAAAGTCAGGTTATGCCGCAACAGCGCGTGGTTTAATGACCGCGTCAAGATAACTGACATAATTATAACATAATCAATGTGCATGATTACCACATTGAGCAGCAGGATGAATGCGTCAGAGCATCGACATAAAAGAAAAACATTTGTTTATATTTACGTCTGCCAGTAAGGACGTTTTTCCAGAGATTGTAAGTGTTTTTATTAAGGACCTTTCTGTTCCAAATATATTACCTGTTCATCTTTACCAGTAAGTTCATTAATTTTTTACTCATGATACTATACGTGTTCCTGGAAGGACACCGTGTTCCTGTCATTAGAGGTGTTACTGTTTGCCAAGAAACACATTCGTGTTCCTGTCATTACAGGTGTTCCTGATTGCCAGGACGGGCATTTGTGTTCCTGTCTTTACAGGTGTTCCTTTTTGTCAGGAAGGACATTCGTGTTCCTGTTATTACAGGTGTTCCTGTTTGTCAGGAAGTACATTCGTGTTCCTGTCATTACAGGTGTTCCTGTTAGCCAGGAAAGAAATTCGTGTTCCTGTCATTACAGGTGTTCCTGTTTGTCAGGAAGGACATTCTGGTTACTGTCATTACAGGTGTTCCTGTTTGCCAGGAAGTACATTCGTGTTCCTGTCATTACAGGTGTTCCTGTTAGCCAGGAAAGAAATTCGTGTTCCTGTCATTACAGGTGTTCCTGTTTGTCAGGAAGGACATTCGGGTTCCTGTCATTACAGGTGTTCCTGTTTGCTAGGAAGGACATTCGTGTTCCTGTCATTAGAGGTGTTCCTGTTTGTCAGGAAGGACATATGTGTTCCTGTCATTACAAGTGTTCTTGTTTGCCAGGAGAGACATTCGTGTTCCTGTCATTACAGGTGTTCCTGTTTGTCAGGGAGGACATTCGTGTTCCTGTCATTACAGGTGTTCCTGTTTGCCAGGAAGGACATTCGTGTTCCTGTCATTACAAGTGTTATTGTTTGTCAGGAAGGACATTTGTGTTCCTGTCATTACAGGTGTTCCTGTTTGCCAGGAAAGACATTCGTGTTCCTGTCATTACAGGTGTTCCTGTTTGTCAGGAAGGACATTCGTGTTCCTGTCATTACAAGTGTTATTGTTTGTCAGGAAGGACATTTTTGTTCCTGTCATTACAGGTGTTCCTGTTTGCCAGGAAAGACATTCGTGTTCCTGTCATTACAGGTGTTCCTGTTTGTCAGGAAGGACATTCGTGTTCCTGTCATTACAAGTGTTATTGTTTGTCAGGAAGGACATTTGTGTTCCTGTCACAACAGGTGTTTATTTTTGTCAGTAAGGAAACAATGACGCCGTCGAGGGCGGCACGACCCACTTCTGTTCGACGGACAACGCGTCGCGTCTTCATGGTCTACGTCTGGCTACTGACGATCTTATGCTGCTGGATCTATACCACGGGTAAGCGTATTTCATACTATGCCCTGTTATTAATATGACTATTACGGTTATTTGATCATTATGATCATTATGGTTATTATGATCGTTCGGTTATCATGATTATTCAGATTATTGAGATTCTTAAGATCTTTATTATTATTATGATGATTGTTCTGATTACTATGATATTTTGTATTATTCTTATTCTCCTGATTATTATTATTGTCATGACTATTAAGATTTTTATGATTATTATGATTGTTTTATGATTATTATGAGTTTGATGATTATTGTGATTATTATGATTATTACAATTATTATTATAATTTTAGATAGTTATTCACACAGGAATCTGCCACTGGCCGGACTCCCAGTATGAACAGTGTGCCTGGCAAACAATTTTCAATCCACAAATCTGGAGAAAAAAATGTTTTAGTTTACATAAATAGGTAGCCCACATACCAGGGCACGTTCTCCACGATATATTGGTAGTTTGTTTCGTGACATCAGAAATTCATATGAGCAGAGAATGTTGCATTGACCAGAAATAAGGGGGTTGGGAAATACAATAGTCTCTATATGGAGATAGAACATTTGCACTTTACTAATTACCATTCGTTGGACTTCCAGTTATCGTATAGTTATCGTTGTTTACAATAATGGTCGTTAAACTAGAAAATAACGTCACGAAATTACCTTTTAAGATATCATCTAAAATGTGAACATATTCCAGCACTGCCTCTTGCATCACGATAAACTACATTTAGAATGCAGTGATTCAATAATTATGTAGATCTTAGTATTCGGCGCATCTTCGTAGAAAAAACAATTTTATCTGGCGAAGTTTTTGAGAAAGAATAATTGTTAAACGTTGTCATGATTACAATTATAATACGTCATACACATTATAATAAAATACCACAGAAATGAGTACGTAGGAACATTTTAACAAGGACAGTACAACAATATGCATTGGAAGAGTGCGAGTAGTCTAGGTGTAATTATTTTTTTACAACAAACGTATTTCGCCGTATTTGAATAGTCTTGCCGGGATATCAATTTGTCACTGTCAAAAAATACATAAAAGTGAAAAATAGTTCATAGCGACAACGACTACCATACAGCGGTGTAACATTAGCAACATCAAGTTAACGCTTATTCCCATATGAATCGTGTTACGACCGTTTTCCGGATCACTATTATCATGAATTACAATGTGGGGAGTGGTAGAACGCCGGGACGGTGGTTCGACTCCACCTGCTGCCGTTTCGAAACTTAGGCGACTTCGTTCACCTCCCGTTGCCTGTGTCTTCCAGAAGACATACCACAAGCCGTTGGTCCCTTCTGTCTGGTGTATATTCCAGAGAAGTAAAAGATCCCACACAGGGGCAACTGTGTAAGCTGTCGTGGACTCACACAGAGGTGGTCTCTATCTATTACACCCTGGATTTTGCTCTCAGCGGCCGGAGTTGTTTCTCTGTCGGGCGTGTGAAAGACACCGAGCAGGCATTGTAGACCAGGGGTTGGCAACCTGCGGCCCGCGAGCCGCATTTGGCCCGCGGAGCTATTTCATGCGGCCGGCGGACTAACAGTTGTGATGTCCACAATATGGCTCGCTGGGAGAAAACAGTAGATGCATTCAACATATTGCAATTTATATAATCTCTCACGAAAGTTGATATGGCAAGGGAATTAAAATGTCGAACATAATGGGAGTCATTGTGAATACCCTGAACTACTTTTTCGCTCTTGGCCTAAACCACCGGCAATTCCAACACCTTCTGGCCGAGATTACTGTGCAATATCAAGCGCTAGTTGAGTTGAAGTGCATCGCATGAGATATGGGATTATAGCGGAGCAGATGGGAACAGAAGTAATGGAATTTGCTGTTTCCACATGGATTTGCGAATTTGCATTTTTGTCTACATCACCTCGCACCTCGATATGCCTAAAATTCAATTCTAGTGACAAGAACATTAGTCTCAACAATTATATTTTCCTGTTCGTTTCTGCTTTCGCAATCACGTTGCTGCAGTCGGAGACACAACTGCAGAACACAAACTACGAGCACTTTGCAACAACAATGGAAGACAAACCGTCAAGGCCGGCACATAGCCTACGCATAGCGTTCATAGAGATGCTGAGACTGGAGTTTGCAGTGTTTTTACTGATCTCAGGATTCGGTGAAACTCGATGATACACTGAAAGCTGAGCAGATAGTTCATCCAACTACTCTGCGGCGATATGGTACTCAAGAAAGCGACCTCCATGGAGTTGACGCTTATAGAAATCTACCACAAGTGTCTGTTGATGTAATGGAACAGTTTGTTAGTCTGATCAAATTCGCCAAGCTGATTTACCAATATGACTTGCGGTGCAGCGACAGCATCAACTGTCACAATAGTCATGGTATTATGTAATTTGTCTGTTTAGAACTATGAAGAGGGAGTGTTAGTAGGCCTAATATATAAGTTTAATTGTTCACAATAACAACACATTATTAATAATACATTTTATTCATCAAAGGCAATAATGTTAATTTTCAAAGCACAGGAACAAGATTGCCTATATTTATAACTAATCATAACATAGGCATAATGTTATATTGAATGGTACATGTGTGGGCCGCTTACGTAGTCCAAATCACCTATTTGGCCCGTCATTCAAAAAGGTTGCCGGCCCCTGGTGTAGACAGTGTAATACGCAGTATCGTTGCAACGACTGGGTCCTATGTAAATGTACATCGATTAAAATGTTGTGTGTTTGTGTGTGTGTGTGTGTGTGTGTGTGTGTGTGTGTGTGTGTGTGTGTGTGTGTGTGTGTGTGTGTGTGTGTATGTGTATGTGTGTGTGTGTGTGTGTGTGTGTGTGTGTGTGTGTGTGTGTTTGTGTGTGTGTGTGTGTGTGTGTGTGTGTCTAATGTGCCTTTAAATATTGTGTATTTGTATTGCTACAGGCGGGACTAAGCTATGTTCGGTTCTGGTGGCGACTGAAACCACAATCTGGAAGGTACCTGTCGACAGACAGGCAACCATTCCACAGTTTTCCACAGCTGTAAAACTCATAACTGGCCAAGGTACGTAATGGTTTATAATATTTCACATCCATAGTACTGTGTTGACCTAGTTATTCCACCACAAACTACTTTTCCGAGGATGTTTACTGATATTTTATGTATGCTGGGAAATGTAATCTATCAGAATGTGTCCCACCAATGCCACAAGTGGGTTGTGAGGAATACGTTTCGGTAATTGATGATGCATTTGGTGGAGGCTAGATTAGAGGCTTGCCGGACCTCATTAATATTCACGAAGTAATGACGAGCACTGCAATGATTTCCGCCAGTAATGCTAAAAAGAAAGAATGTATGACATTTAAATGTGCCTTTTAAACGAAAAACTAGTACTAAGGCTTTTTGTAATGCACGGATTTACCAGTTTCAACGAAGGTTAGAAGATTTAACAAGATTGCCACCCAGAGAATTAACTCTAGGTGGCAGGTGGACAAGGAAGCGCTTTGTCTTATCGAGAGTCCGACCCTTTTATCTATGTGTATACCGCCCTTCTGAGGTATGTGTCGATTTCATTTTTAAACACATTCACGCTACTAGCACACACACAATCAGCAGATAATATGTTCCATTCATTTACAGTCCTTTGTGAAAATGAGAACTTTCTAATATCTAATCTGCACTGCTCCTTTGCTAATGTAACTTCATGTCCTCTAGTCCTTCTATCTTTCTTAACTGAGAAAAAAATGTCTATCAATATTTTCATAACCATTCATTATTTTAAACACTTCTATCTGATCTCCCCTCAATCTCCTGGTCTCTAGTGTTTTTAAGGCGTATTTCGTAACTAAGATCTCTCCGGTTTGGTATCATTTTAGTTGCTCTCCTCTGTACTCTTTCTAGTATATCTCTGTCACTCCTTCGATATGGCCTCCACGCTTGAATACAATATTCTAAATGAGGCCTCACTATTGTTTTGTACAGCGGTATTATTAGCTCTTTTTCCTTATACGTTATGTTTCGCCTAATTAATCCAAGAATTTGATTGCATTTGGAGCAGCAATTCCGCCTTGCTCTGAAACCTTCATATCAGCACTAATGGTTAACCCTAAGTCCTTTTGTTTTATGGTAATACTTAGTACAGTACCCCCATTGCATATTCTACCTCTTCATTCCCATGTCCTGCGTGGAGGCATTTACATTTCACAAAATTGAACAGCATTTGCCACTTTTCAGACCATTTGATCAACTTGTCAACATCATGTTGTAAATGTTGTTTATCTCCATCACTTTTAATCCTCCTAAACACTTTTGTATCATCCGCAAATTTCAACACCTTGTTTGATATTTCATCATCCAAATCGTTGATATATATTAAGAATAATACAGTACTGATCCCTTTGGTACCCCACTCAATAACGATTTCCTGTTTGAAGCCTCTCCATCAACTACTACACGTTGTCTTCTGTCAATCAGCCATTGTTCTATCCAGTTTAGTATACCATTTCCTATGCCATGGGCCTTTAGTTTAAGCAGTAATCTTTGATGTGGTACTTTGTCGAAAGCTTTTTGAAAATCTAAGTAGACGATATCTAATGGTAATCCCTCATCTACCCACTTTGTGATGTCTTCCAAAACAAAACATATTTGTTAAGCATTACCTCACTTTAAAAAACCCATGTTGAGATGGATTGATCAAGTTATGTTTAACAAGAAAATCCACCATGTGATTTTAATTAGTCTTTCTAATAATTTGCAAATTACTGACGTTAAACTCCCTGGACTATAGTTCTCTGACTTGTTTCTCGAACCTTTTTTAAATAACGGTACAATGTTTGCCTCTTTCCTTTCTAATGTAACCACTCCCTCTCCTAATGACAAATTGAAAACTGTTGCAAGCGGTACATTAATTTGTTCTTCAATTTGCAATAGTAGTTTGGGCGGAATCCCATCCACCCCAGGTGATTTATTATCCTTCTTAGCTACCATTTCCGGGATTACAATTAGTTGTCCTAAATAGTCTGAATCTGCCCCATTGAACTTAACCTTTGGTACTGGCAGTGAACTAATATCTTCCCTGGTAAACACTGAACTAAAGTACTCATTCAGCTCTTCTGCCTTTAAAAATCCCTGTGATATATATATATATTTCCAGCACTATCTTCTAGACGACCGACCTTATCTTGAACTTTCTATTTGCTTCGAACATACGCATAAACACTCTTGCTGTCATGTTTTACATTACTAGCTAATTGTTGTTCACAGCTTCTCTTTGAATTTCTAATTTCAGCTGTAACTTGGTTAAGTGACTCTTTATAACTGTTGTAGTCTTCACCATTTTCAGTACATCTATATGACTTCCACATCATTTGTTTATACTTAATTTTTCTAATGGCTTCTTTCGATAAATGTTTCTTTTTGGACCGTTTTCCTTGTTTTTGAAGGGTACACATTTATTGACTATGCACTTAATTTCACTCTTTAATATATTCCAGCATTCTGTTGCTGTCTTATTTTTCAGTGTGTTATTCCAGTCTATCTTTGCTAAATATTTCCTCATGTCCTTATACCTTCCTTTGTGGAAATTTCTCCTATACTGCTTTTTACTATTCCTTTCTGATTTTACTTTGATGGTAAAATGTATCTGGTTGTGATCACTACTCCCAGTGGCTCACATATCTTGACATTGTCAACTAATTCATTCTGTGAGGACAAAACTATGTCTAACACATTCTCACCCCTGGTTGGTTCTAGCACATGTTGAGAAAGGAATGTATCTTGAACTAAAACTAAAAACTTGTGGTCCTCACTCCCCATACGCTGTAGAGATTTCCATTGTATATGCCCGTGGTTAAAATCCCCCATAATAATACAGTCCCGTTTGCTTACTTCCCTTATAGCGTTTTGTATTTTTTCATTCTCTTCTATGCTTATGTTTGGACTTCGATAAACTAACCCAACTGTTAACGTTGAGTTTCCTGTAACTATGTTACACCAAACAGCTTCTTCGCAATCTGCTACTCTTTCTAATTTTATTTCATAAGCCTGAATATATTCTTTAATATATAAAATAGCATCACCACCCTTTCTTCCTATTCTGTCTTTCCTAAACATTACATATCCTATCAGTCCCAATTCAGCATCTGATATATCGGTGGTGGTCCAGGATTTTGTTATACCTATTATGTGAGGGTCAATATATTCTACCATAATGTTTAGTTCATTTCTTTTGTTTCCTATACTCCTTGCATTTAAACAAACACATTTATATCCAGCTTCAGAAGAGTTTTCCAGACTGTTCATTGCTGATTTATTTGTGCTGTCTTTATCTATGCCTCCAGTTTCAGGCTTCTCTGCGAGTTCCCCTGCGCATCTAGTTTAAACAGACGCAACATGTCCCACTGTCAACATATCGCAGTAGGTTCTATTAGAAAACTGCTGCCCCCTTTCCACTAAGATGGAGGCCATTTCTCACGTACATATCTTCTCTTCCAACAAAGTATCTCCATAAATCTGTGAATCCCACCCCCTCTTGTTCACACATATGCTCAACTATTGCGTTGATCGCCATCCTCTTGCAATTTCTGTACGTTGCCCCCCTTCCCCACATTATTGGCAAAATTCCTGACAGAATTATCAGTTCAACTCTTGTCTTCTTTAGCTTTTTCACTAACTGTCTGTATTATCCCAGTTTTCCCTCCCTGTCTGTATTAATTGTTCCTACACGCACCAATATGTACCCTCCCTTGCCATGTCCCAATACCTTCTCTACCCTGTCAGTCACATGTTCAATCCTAGCCCCCGGTAAACAAACAACGACGTCCTACCCCTCGCTCAGTGTCTTGTCCGTTTTTGTAATAATGGAGTCGCCCATAAACACCCTCTCTTTCCTCATTGCCCACTCAATCACTGCCTTCTTCGGTTTGCATCTGTCTGGTTGTTATCTTTTCCCCTTGTCGTCTTCTCTCCTGTCACATTCTCTTCCGATCCATTCTTTCCTGTCGCTTTTTCTCTTGTCACCTTTCCTCCTGTCAGCGTCCTTTTTATCGACTTCTCTTCTATCACATTTGCTCTCACTTCCTTTCATCCCTTCATCTTTCCTCCCATCTCATTTTCTTCTCTCCTCTCCCGTCCCATCTTCCCTTCCTCCTTCTCTACGGACACTTTCTCCCCTGTCACCTTCACGCTTGTCACGTTTTCTGTCGTCGATTTTCCAATTTCTTCCCCTCCAATCACCTTCCCTCCTCTCAATCTCCTTTCCTCAGTTTTGTTGCCATTGCTATTCTCCTTCAGTCTTGCAGTATTCTCACCTCTCTCCATGTCGTCTCTCTCCATTCGACCTGTCTCCATTCTAATTCCCATCACAATATCTGTCAACCTAACTACCTCCTTCTGCAGACACTCCACCTTCCGACACCCAATGCACTGAAAGGTGAATCCTTCCTCCATGGTTTCTGCCCATGACTTCCCACAGCCTGAAAATGCAAAATCTACCCAGCTGTGGCAGTGATCGCACACCAAGTGTCGCTTTGCCTTGACTTGCCGCTTGCAAGGCGCCATATCCCTATCCTTACAGCACACATTATGTTACAGATTTCAATTACACAGCCGACTGTTTATTATACCACGAACGCTAACATTACCGGTAGTGACCTAATTTAAATACAATCAATTACGTTACGTTAGGCTGCTTTATTTATTTAGGTTACGCCGCCCGACTATCGCCCTTGCTTAATTTTAACAACAATGCTACCTAATCAAAATATCTAGCAAGTACTGGCTTACAAAGATATTATTTTATGTAAGTAGTTTGATGGTTGTTACTTTATATCCTATATATTATACCACATAATCAGGTTAGTTAAATCTTGTTTACAACTTATCGAAAGCTAAGTTACCCTGTTATCACTCACTAAGGTGTTCTAAATACTTTAATTAACTAACTTTAAGCACAACTGCTACTCAATATATGTTTACTGCAACTTTATGAAAGATATTAAGGCAAGAATAATACTTATCAATCAGAAATTCCACTTGTTTATCAACTTTTCTGCACAACCAATTTCTACGATCTATCTCCGCCAAATATAGCCTCGAATTTTTGGAAGTTAACGGAAACAAAAAAACTTGCAGTGTATAGTGGAATGAAAATTTGCATATTCCAATACAATAAGCAGGTGCATGCTGTGTTGATTACCTAACACTGACTTCTCGCTTACTAACCGATACTCTGGACTAGAGTAGAGGCTTAAGCCTGGCATACACGTTACGACGCGACTGAGTTTTAG
This sequence comes from Escarpia spicata, assembly GCA_963995525.1. Classification (NCBI taxonomy): domain Eukaryota; kingdom Metazoa; phylum Annelida; class Polychaeta; order Sabellida; family Siboglinidae; genus Escarpia; species Escarpia spicata. The sequence continues at coordinate 64,388,127 of OZ023207.1, read as the reverse complement.
TGTTTTTTTTATTTGCGACGTTGTTTTTGCGAAAATGCGTCGCGTCGTTACGTGTATGACCCACTCCAGGGACGCATGCACGTTACGACGTGACTAGCGACGCGAGTGGCAGCTGCGACAGGTTGATGCATGCACTCCTGTTGGTAGCAGCTGGAACTGCCGCCACGGTCTGGCGGAATCCTGCGGAACTATTCAAAAATGGCGGGGTTGTCTGCTCATCAATGGCGAGCTATGGCATTAAGTTGCACCTACCTGATCATCCAGAGGGAGAAAACGTCGTCGTTCACGCTGGACTAAATAGTGGCTGTTAAGGCACGACGAACAATGTGCTTTAAATAGCTCTGTTTCCTCGAATTATGAATTCGAGAATCATTAAAAAGATTGATCCTTGCTCCAAAAGTTGTTCATATGCTGTAATATCTGTTAATTTCGCCGTACGCTAAAAGTCGCCGCATTAACATCTCATACGAGCCGCCTATGAGGTTGGTAAAATATAATACATAATATAAATAGTAAGGTTGGTAAAAATATGTCGTTAATAATACAACATGGAAAATTTTCATGACAAGCTACATAAATAAAAAACAAAGTTACGTTCTTTTCCATATATGAGTATTATGATATTGTCAAACCGATTTGTTCTAATGCGTACGGCGAAATTGAGCACCACCGGCACTATATATATACACAATTAAAAATCTACAAACACATGATATATTATATAATGCTCAAAATATCGGCCTCCGAGATGTACAGCTAGAACCAGAGAGGTGATGGTCAAATTCCTAAAGGGCAATCGATACACGGACGCTAGTCAAGAACACATCCAACGCAAGCACCATGTCACACAAAAACGCCCTCTCACCATTTACTCCCTGGAGCTTGCCTTCAAATCCGTATTGCTATATTCCTTTTTCGTGGAATAAAACAAACAAGACCTGCCAGAAATCTAAGATATTTTTCTTCAAAATTTTCGTTCCTAACAATGGTTGCCATAATTTTCTCTATTTCTGGAACAGTCCCCTGACTTCTTGGAAGCTCCTGATTGGCTAAGTGCCTAAACCACTTTTGGAATGCAAAAATAAATGCGTCGCAGACGCATCGCAGACGCGGTTTTATCGGTATACACGTAATGACACGACTCCCTCACGGCGGTTGTACCGGTATACACGTAACGACACGATTCCCTGCCGGCGGTTTGTCTGCGACTACGTGTTTTTAATTTAAAACATGTTTGATATTCTACGACGCGTTAAAACTGGATAAAGACTGCCCTCAAGACAAGCGTCGCGTCGCAAGGGGCATGCACGTAACGACTCAGAGTCGCAGACGCGTCTAAGACACTAAACTAAAACTTAGCCGCGTCGTAACGTGTATGGCAGGGCTTTAGTCTTGACCTTGGCAAATCTTATACAGTGCTCAGATACATAAATAACTGTAACCAATAATACTGATATTGACAATGTAAATCAAATGTTATCAATAACAACAGGTGTACCACAATGTTCAATCCTAGCACCCTGTTATTCTTCATATACATCAATGATTTCGCACAAGTCAGTAACATGTTTGTTTAATTTCATCATTGATTCTGATGACACAACTGCATTAAGTACATTAAACATTTTCAGCAATAACACATATGACGAAAAATTTGAATTTTTAAATAATAGAACAAGACTTTTTTAATAACTGTATGTCTCAAAATAAATCAATTATAACTGATCATATCAAAATTTAAATGCATAACATTACACAAGGCAAAGACAAGTATACAGACACTTACCACTTGTGCTATGTTATTGACCATTACATGTTTCTCAAGAAATAATGTTTAAAATTCACATCAATATAAAGTGGTGAAACGGTCACACAAAGATAGCATCAACATAAAGGTAATGCTAACACGAATAAAAAGTATTCTGTACATTTTCAGTTTTCATGAAATTACATATTTTCTACAAAGTATGTACTAAATTGTACAGGGTTAATTTATAGTATAATATAAAAGGAAACAATATAATATAATCTCTATCCTAATTTGATTGAAACATGATCTGATACATGTATGCATAATGTTCTATACCAAGATACCTCCATGTAAGTGTCTATAAACTGTGATATATTTCATAAAACAATTAGTTATCAAGTCTGTCTGCATTTTTATTTCTGCTGATGCATGTTGAAGAAAGTGCAAGCCAATAAATGTACTGTCTCACATTAATTTGTCATGTACATTCACTGAGTGGAAATTAAAGCTAAATGGCATTGAAATCTACTTGTGTGTGTGTGTGTGTGTGTGCGTGTGTGTGTGTGTGTGTGTGTGTGTGTGTGTGTGCGTGTGTGTGTGTGAGTCTGAAACATACACACACTAATGTTGTGATCACAACCATCTATGGGCATTCACTAAACCACTGGATAATTCTTGTTGAAATAAGTTGTCTCAACTTGCACATTTAACAATTGTTGTGTACATATACACTTAGAAATCTCAATGTTCACGTCTGAAACAGAAAGTTACAAAATAAATTATGTGTAATGAAATCATTACATTCACAGTCACCACCATAGAGGATTATTGTACCTGCGAAGTAAACAGGCATGATACACACCCTCTCAGACATAATTCTGCTATGTTTTAGAATACTGGTTTAGCCAAAAATGAATTTGAACTCGCGAGGTGAGTGACTGCAAGTGTCCATATTTAAAACAAAAATGTCTCAAAAAAAGCTGCCCGATTTTGAATCTTTTGTCACATCTCAGTTCCTAGTGGCATTAATCAAATCATAAAAATATGAAACAACATAGATTAAAAATTTTATGTTATATTTAACAACCCTTAAAAATGGCACCAAACGAGATTTCAACAGGCTATTGGCATGATTGTAACAACTACTTAAAATTTAGATGACTCCCATACCATTAATTTATAGGATATACAAACTTGGCCATATATTTAATCAATAATTACAGCTACAAATTACTTATTTTACATTTTGCAAGCGTCAACATTATAGCCCACGCGCAGCGGCATAGCGTAGCCGTAGCCGTAGGCAGCACCTGTCGACTTATCGACTGAAATTTATACTCTAGCAGCGGTACTATTAATAAAACAAAACAAACTCACTAACGCTACCGAACATTCTATCGCAGTCACCAACAACGTAGTGACAAGCAGTTTCTTTTTCGTTCTACAGAATTTTATTTTTGCACATCAATAAAAGAAAGGTTCGAACACACCACTGCTTGCGCCATCGCGTGGCGTTATTTACAAGCGGTAGTGCTGCACTGCACGCGCGGTGCTTCATGAATGTTAATGAGGTACGTCAAGCCGGTAATCTAGCCTCCACCGATGCATACGGTATCTATGTAGAGGGAATTGAGATCAAATACAAGGAATGTGTGCGTATGTGCTTGTGCGTGTGAGTGTGCGTTTGTATCTTAAACATCCGACTTATGACAATACTACTCAAAGTAGTACACAAATAAACAAGAAAATACGCTGTAAATGGAATAACTGTAATGATATTCGCCATGTGGCGTCGCCGCACTACATATTACACCAATTATCTGCATGAGGTGCTGAAGACATTGATCTTAATGTGTATTTTGATGTTTACCGGATGTCACGCAAATGCCACTCACCATCCACTGGCACACGCCTTACATTGTACCTACCTACTACTGCGGTGCTTTGCATTCTTAAAGGGAATATACGAGCGGTTGTGGTGGACGAAACACACGACTACATGTATTGGTCGGACAGCCAATCAAAAAGCATCAAACGGGCCCAGATCAGTGGGTCAGTAGCGAAAACCATACATACAGGTGAGTCATTCATCGCCTATACTGCAATGCAGATATAAACACCTTTCGGCCCCCAGCAACAATAAATCAGGGAGAAGAATGGAACCCCAGACGAGTTGTACATGGGGAACTCCGGTGAGGTAATATAATCTGACCTTTAATATTCCAAACCCAAATGAAGGTAAATAGTCCGCAACGGGGCGAATCGACACCCCTATTAATAATGTTGGCAATATCATCGACTTATTTTTTAAAACAATTATACTGTGACCAAGAATAGAATGTGACTAAATAGTTGGCACGATAATTTACTTTCGTACGCTTGTCATTATGTTGTTCTTCCATCTTTCTTGACCATAGCGGAAGGATATGTTTTCTCAATTGATGGAATCCGTGTTTGGATTTGCCGTCCCACTATCAACTGGCATTGGGTTGTGTGTAAGTAGGACACACATGTATTGCACAATACGCCATGAATGCTAGAGACGGGTTTTCTTATTTTAGAATCTCCTTGGCCATTTGTTCGGCTCCTTTGACCTCGCCAATGCTTTGAGGAATGATCGGAGTGAGCGTCGTGTGCATCAATCCATACGTCTCTACGAAAACTCGGAATTCGTAGTAAGAGAACTGAGTAGCATTGTCTGTGACAATCTCGTCCAGAATACCCCAGTGGACAAACATATTCTTCAGTTTCCCAATTGTTTGTGCACTTGTCATGTTTGTGAGGTGTGCGCTCCCAATGTATCAACAACAACTAGGTACTTCTGTCCGGCTTGTTTACAGAGGCCTGCGCCTTTGCGTTTCCACGGTGTGGCGGGCAGTGGAGTTGTCAACAACGGTTCCTTGTGTTGAATGTGCTTGTTCTCTATGCAGAATTTACATTCTGTCACCTCGCGTTCGATGCTTTACTAATTCGTGGCCATCACACAGTTGTCTCTGCTAGCTCTTTACATTTATTAATGCCCAAATGTCCCTCGTGGATTCTGTTGAGGATATCCGGTCGTGGCGTAACTGGTCTGACGATTCTACAGCCAAACACCAACATGTTGTCACGTACAGACAACTGTAGACGTGCACCACACAGATTGTGTATCTGGACAGGTACAGTCCTCGCATGTTCTGGCCAACCATGCTTGATGAACTTGATAGCTGTTTGTAACTGCTCGGGTTATGGGTTTACTCTCCAGCACTTCATCAACGTGAACTTGTTTATCAGACTTTGTGTCCGGTATTTCTGTGCTCTCCAGTGGAGGTCGGGATGGGGCGTCAGCAACAATTAAGTCTTTCCCTCAAACGTACTTGGCCGTGATATTGAAACGCACCAATCTCATCAGTTTGTAGATATAATTATTTTAAACTTACACGATATCTTGATAATTTCTCACATGCCCGTGTGGAAGCGAGCAGCTCTTTTCCAATCTGTGTATACCGCTTGCTGTACCCGTCACCGTTCTCGAGCTGTATGCAACTAGTTGTAGCTTGTCTCCATGTAGTTGTAGGATAACTGACCGTAAACCGTAGCTGCTTCCGTCTGCATATACCAGTGTGTATACGTTTGGGTGGTAGACTATCTCAGCAGAGACTTGTCTTTGTTCAGCTTCAGTCCAGATGCCCGGATTACTCGTAGAAAATTGTTATATTGGTCATAGTCCTTGGCTCTCTATTCTCGATGTACGAAAAAGTCATCCACGGTAACTTCCACCCCTGGTAGACCCTCGAGTATTTAATCCGTCGTGTCTTTGAAGAATTCCGGCGCGGTTATGATTTCGAATGGGAGTCTCCGGAAACAGTATCAGCCGAAATATGTTATAAAGGTGGTCAATTTTGAGCTTCCTGGGTCAAAAAGGATCTGCCAAAATCCGCTTGAGGCCTCCAGTTTTTAGAAAACTGTTGAGTCTGTCAGTTTATGTAGGACATCTTCTAGTACTGGTAAAGTGCGTTTCTCTCGCATCACGGACTAGTTCAGACGTATGGCATCGTCACAAATGCGCACCTTGCCTTTTTCCGTCTCACTACAGGAACCATTGGCGCACACCATTCAGTCGGTTCTGTGATTCTTACTATACTTCAGTTGTCCTTTAAGCGTTGCAGTTCAGCCTCAACTAGAGGTAACAATGGAATTGGCACTCGTCGCGCGGTGGCACTCGTTTGACGAATTGTGCACTTTTTGACAAAAGCATGACAACTGACACGTATGTAGTTGATGATATGTAGAATCATATAAAGCTTGGTACCCATCGCTATCGACATGCCGCCATCTTGATTTTTTAAATGGCTGCCACGGAAATCCAATAGGCAAGTATATCAGCTTCTAAACAATATAGAAACATGATCTTGGTGTTCAAACCAACATGTCCAGGGTTACCGAATCCATTTCTGTCATCTGCAGTATCCAAGGATGCCGACTATATTGAAATTCAAGATGGCCGCCATGGAAATCCATCATCGAGATATCTCAGTTTCTAAGCAACATAAAAAACATGTTCTTTGAGTCTAGACCAACATATTCAGGGTCAAGGAATCTATTTCTGCAATATACTATTTCGTCAGATGACGGCCATATTAACATTCAAGATGACTGCCATGCATAGACGTTTTACGAGCGTAATTTTAGTGCCTCTTGATATTGAGGACTGCATATGACGAATCCATAGGTGGTTCATATGTTTCAAGGTTAAGGAATCCAGTCGTGCCACTTGAATTATTCTCATATGACGGACATATTGAAAAACAAAATGGCTGTCAATCTATCCGAATATATCGGCTTCTAAACAACGTAGACACATGATATTGGTGTCTATACAAACATATTCAGGGTTAGTTAATCCATTTCTTCCATATGTTTTATCCCCAGATGAGAGACATGTCGAAATTCAAGATGGCCGATATCCATTTAATCATATACGTTGGTTTAATTCAGCTTACGTGCAACGCAAAACAGACTCTTTTTGTTTAATCCGGGAATACAGGTGTAAATATAATTTATTTACACCTTTATTTACATCATTTGATGGTTGTTGTCTATTTATATTAAATATAAATATACTACAACCATCAAATGATAGTCACACAGAATATCAAGATGGCTGTCATGCATACAAATGTTCTAGGAACATGATCTCAACGTGTGTTAGGTTTAGGAATCCATACCTGGTTTATGGTACGTGTCTTCTCGATTACAACATTTCAGGTTGTTGCAAAATGTTCTTCAGTTATATTCTCAACCATAATATACCTAACAACATGAAAAATAATATATAAATTGGACTATACTTAGATTTGCAACCACAGTGCACTAGGTCATGGCATTGCATTGGTGCCTCTGGGAGCTTTAGTCCAGCATGGTTTCCATACTGAGGGTTCCAACCATAATGTCCAAGACCAGGCAGATGGAGATTTAGCACAAAAGCTTGTTACATGACATAACCAATTTGACAAACAGCCCTCCTCAAACGTTGCTGCAATGCATGTTTTGTTGGTGGGGTATTCCAAGTCGTATAAAAACCCTGGGCAAACAATTGTTTCGTTGTTTCATCCTGCTAAATGCTAAAGTGTTAATGTAAATTCGGCGATTAACCTCTGTATCTCATTTTGGTTACATGAGTCGACTTCTTATGATTGTGATGACAGGGCGAGAAAGACATGTGTAACGGCGGGGAATGGAATTCATGCTAACCATGCCAACTTCTTCCATCGACCAAGGAACCTGGAGACTATGTCACACATCAACTTAGGACATAGCATAGCATTAATGTTTCCGATATCACAGGTCGTTGACAATGACATGGGTTGCAATGGGACAAAAGTTGGTTTCAATTGCAAAACGTCCATTTATTTCAACAGCAAGGATTCCCTTACGGCCAGAATAACCACATATGTAAACACTACCGGATGTCCACTTTAGGAAACCCTTGGTTAACACATTGTGCGACATAGAGTGATATGCTGCCGAAGTCCGCCTCCTCTAGTGTTCATGGCTGAAGGTACTACAGATCGTTGGTGGCTTTATGGACACAACTGTCTGATCTTGTTTGCTGCAGCTTACCTATCCACCGTAAACGAACAACCTTGTACACTGTAGCAAATAATGAAATAACTTCTGAGTGGTTCGGCTATGTATTCTGCTTTCTCTTATTGATTTGTTGAGGATGTCAACAAAATACCTACTACATACAATATATACCCTTCCGACAGTCGCCAACTGGGAGGTAATGTATATGATACATTATTGCTGGGCATCATCCACATTGCACTACATGCACTGCTCACATATTTGTGTCGAGGTATGGAGCAATCTGCAATGATGAGAAGTACTATGTTTGTTACGCCAGTCAGTCTGATTGTGATCCTTGTCATAATTTGCGTTTTTCTGTCGTTTCGTCCGCATATCGGCTCTACTATATTTCCATGCGCCCTTAACAGTTTATTCCGTCTGCCTTACATAGTTTTGTCCACGACTAAGTTTGTACTCGGAGTCTGCATATGTGCGCGATTGTTGTAATACACAAATGTTTAAATGTTGACACTAAAGATGATATTTATTTAGCAAAATTGCTTTGTATGCCAGGCTGTAGTAAATGTTTGCTTTGTTGAGTTTTTAATTGGCAGTTTAAACAATATCTTCCAACTCCATCTAGATACCTGTGATTTATATGGCCCTGTCACCATCCATCTCTCCCAGGATTATGGACTTCTATTAAACTTACAGCACAACCATCACTCTTTGTGGGTGATTGACTCGATCTTGACATCGGTCTAGTATTATCGCTGAGAACACATGTTGAGGTTTCTGCACAACAAAATCCATTCGTAATTTGCTAGTAAATCTCATGACGTGTTGTCAACACGATGTTGAGTATGCTTTCCATATCGCTCACGTGAACTTGAAATGTAACCGATTGTGCTGTCCATTCTTAACCAGTGACATAGTTGTCTTCACTAGTATATGCACTGCTATGTATCTTATTGTTTAGAATATAGCTCAGAAATAACTGTTAACAAAAATAGACATATTCGTGAATATATACGTATTCATATATAACACTCATATGGATTCCTTAACCTCAAGAGGCATTACAATGATGTTCCTAAAACGCATACGCAGGGCAGCCATCTTGAATTTCATGGCCGTCACCTGATGATATAGCATATACAGAAATGAATTCCTTGACCCTGAAAATGTTGGTTTAGACACAAAGAACATGTTTGTATGTTGCGTTAAAGCCGAGATATCTGGATAATGGATTTCCGTGGCGGCCATCTTGAATTTCAATATGGCCGTTATCCGTGGATACCGAATAAAACAGAAATGGATTCCTTGACCATTGAAATGTTGGGTTAGACACCAAGAACATGATTGTATGTTGCTTAGAAGCTGATATATCCGGATACTGGATTTCCGTGGCAGCTATTTTAAACATCAAGATGGCGGCTAGATACCATGTCGATACCGAAGTATACCTAGCTTGAAATGATTCTATATATCATAATCTACACGTGTGCCAATTTTCATGCTTTTGTCAAAAAGTGCACAATCATGCCCCTTAACCGCTGTACTATATGCCCCCGTAGACGTCTTGAGTGTTATCAACAAACACTCCTTTCATAAAGCTTATCTTCACGGCGAATCTACGACTGAGCAGGTTGTCTGTAGTCTTGGCAAACATTACTCTGTAGTGCAAAGTCTGACCGTTGATGATTGATCAATCCACAAAGTGTCCTACGCACGCTGGCTGGCTACCCGGACTCGTCAATTTGGTGTAAACAGGCTTCAGCGTTGGCTTGGGTTTCACTTGGTTCAGCGTTGCCTCTGCTATGATACTTACATCGGCACCGGAAACTAGTTTGAAGTCAACCAGTCCTCTTAAAAATGGCGTCGTTAGCTAAGTGCTAGAAAGGTCCTGCCGGCCACACATCGAAGGTGACGAATGTAGATTATGCTACAGACACTGCAGAAGAATTAACAGCACCTCGACGAAAGTGATGACCCTATATTGTCGCTTCACACACGTACTCGTACAATCGCCGCCATGCCCAAAAGAAAAGACAGCAAATCGGACTTTGAGCCAGCCGCCAGTGGTGGCTCAGCTGACTCTGACAGCAATTTGATTTCGCAGATGCTATCCTTATTGCAAGATGAGAGAATTGCCAAACAACTGAAAGAGGTTCTGTTTCCACATGATTTAGTCTTGAAGATTGAAACACTTAATAAACAAATTGTCACTCTCACCGAACAATTGTCTGACAAATGCAACAAAATTGAACATCTTTAGAAAAGGGTGGTATCTCTGGAGGATGAATTGGATTCGCTCCAGCAGTACACCCGACGACCCAATCTCCGCATCAGTGGCATTTGCGATGATTTGCGCGGTGAAAACTTGGAAGAAAAAGTCATCGATACTGTCGACAACAAAATGCACGTCACCTCTCCCATTGAGGTCAGTGATCTGGAACGCTGCCATAGACGTGGCCGACCTGTCAACGGGCAGATGAAACCCAGAACTACCATTGCTCGCTTTCGCAGTGAGCACTGCAGAGATGTTGTGTTTCGCGCCAGGGGTGGTCTCAAAGATTACAACAAAACCTGCGCTATTGAAAATCGCTTCTACCTCTCACGATCTCACGTCAAAGCGCTCTAAACTAGCGTTTTAAACCAGCATTTTAAACCAGAAAAACTTAAAAAGGTGAAAAAGATCAATGGCTGTTGGACGGCCAGCGGCACGATTATTATCAGAGACAATCATAACGTGATCCGCGAAATCACAAGCTCAAACGATATTCTGACATACCAGTAGATTTTGCCAAACAACCTGTATCTATCACATGTAGTTACGTGGTATGATGCCGTCGTTTCTGACTCTACTCATTAGCCAGACATAACCTGGTTGGATGAAAATACGTGGACGGCTTTGTGTACCTTGGTTACAGCAGGTGGACGTTCAGATGTTCAGACGTCGAATACAGTAACGAACAAATGCTTGGAGAAAGGTAGAGGGAATCATGATAGGCAGAGAAATCTCGAAAAAGCTGAAAAGGAAAGTCCTGAAAATATGAGTTACATCGGCATGCCTACATTGTCTGAAGACAGTGGCGCTGACAGAACAACAACAGAAACTGCACCTTTGTGAGAACAACTGGGTTAAATGAATAACAAGAACAAAGGGGGTAGACAGAAAAAGGACGAATGTGTTAACTTATTTTTGTAATTTTTGTATCGGCTTTCTGTTAATTCTGTCGTATTTTTTTAGAAACGCTAAGTACATATTATTCTCCTTTATGCAAGCGTTTTTAGCCATGTTGATAACCAAGGTTTATCATTCTTTTTTTGTCTTTCCTGAATACGTAGTCATGTTGATAGGACAGGCATCGTTATAAGTGTTATTTAGTATTTGCATAAAGCGCGAGAACACTAAATCAGGGTTTGATTCGTTCGATAGAGTGTCCCAGTTTGCATAATTTAAATCGTGCTGAAATTTGTTTAATGAGTCCTCATCTAACGTTCTGTTATATTTATACGTTTATCATCGTTAATTACCGCATAAGTGTTGTTGTCACAAAGAACGAAAATTGGCATATGATCTGTAGCATCGCTTAAAACAATGCCGCACATTTTTGTCTACACAGTTCAGAACAGAATATTTTATCTATTATACTAGCAGTCGAGCTATACTGTTATTCGTGTGGGCCTGGTAATCAAGGGATATAATCCTGAGCTGAACATTTGATCAGTGAAGTATTTTGTTACAGCTTGCTCTTCGCAGTGCAATAGGTCTGTATCGTAATCGTCACCACATATATATAAACAATTTTGCTGGTGAGATTTCCCAGTATGAATAAGAGATTGTAATTAAATTGGCTGATTCCGGTATTCGGTGCTCTATACAAACAACCGACATTGATTTTTTCGTGTTTAGTAATTTGTATCTCAATAAAGATGCTTTCAAAACAGTCATCAACAGCATACGATATGTTCCTTAAATAAATATCAGAAGACTGGCAATTGTTAAGTACACATTCACACACACATATATGGCAACGCCACCACCTTGTTTGCTTTTTCTGGAATTACGACACACTTTGTAACCCGAAAATACAACATCGTTACAGTTTACTTCACTACCGTCCCAACTGTTTTCTTTAAGCCACGTTTCTGATATAGCAGTTATACAAAATGTATACTCCATGCTTTGGCTAATATATTTAATCTTGGATAAGTTAGCTTTTAAACTCCGGGCACTAAAGTGTATTATATTCAGTTTGTTTGGCTGGATTTTGCAGCACTGCTAAAGTTGGTTGAACATTGTGCTGGGGTGTAATATTTACTTAGAGTAAGCAAATCGTTGTGCAACAAACAATCAGTATCGATATCGTGTTCGTAACAGTGTTCATTGTAATCAAACGGTGTATCATACGTAGGCGTTAACTCGTCATTTTATTGTGTAGTTGACGCCATGGTTAAGTGATCACAACAACGTTTGTCAGGATAGTCAGCATGTATTTGGTTCTATAACCACGGTTTGCGACATTATGCCGTTCTCTTATCACCAGTTTGTCAAATGACAAATACGCGATTTTTCCCTCTTCCGTGGCCATCATCATTTTTGATAGCAGTTCTTTCCGTCGCCTGATTAAACTTTCTTGCATGTTCTTTCACCATTGTCATGTTCACAGCAATTTTCATAGCTTTCTCGAACGTTAACCTCGTCATGTTACTCAGTTATTCTTGGACGGTTGCGTGGCTGCGGTTCGGCCCCGTGACATCCTTTTTACTGACAGGTAACTAGAAATCATATAATTGGATCTATGCATTATAATAATAACATATCAATTAAAGCCAGCATTAAAAAACAGTGCTGTTTACATGCATCAAAGGTGAGGGGCCAAACGCCACAGTCTCAGTTCCTTGTGAATACTGTCTCCCCAAACAAGGAAACAATAGCCCATGTCTCAGACCCACTGATGGTAGCCAACTACTTCTTGCTAGATCTATGTAACTAATATTCCCATCATCAATGGTAGTCGTACGTCATGAAATATGTAACGCTAGACTAATATACACATTATTAATACTGAACAAAAATATGTTGACTCATAACACAAAGATGAACGTGCTTAGAACTAACAAGCAGATATCTAGATAAGACTAACGTATGGTATGTGCTAGCTACAAAACTTGACACTCTGAACCGGCTGAGCATAGCATATATCACACTATTTGACTCACAAAACAGTGATGAATATACGCCGAGCTAACTACGTACCACAATACATGAGCAACATGCGATATATCTAGGTAAGCCCACAAGGCTGATACTCAACACCGTCTGAGCATGCTAAGGTGGAATGCCATTGTTTCTAACTAATATTTGCCAGTGATGAATACCGTTATTCGATGACAACTCCTGCTGATGCACGACTGTCATCCTGTCCTGAATGAAGCTCCTGTGTGAATTTAATTAATGACCGCCAAGATGTCGGATGTAATGCAACCAATACTGGGACTATGAATATTTTCCAAGCCCGTGAAATCGTGAACACTTATTCACTAGGTGGATGTACCTAACAGAGGAATGATCACACCCAGGATGCCATTGCTGACAGCGCATGTAATTGTTGACAGTTGCTGTATAATTGTAATTAATCAATATACACCGTAATCATGTATGTAGTCATAACAACACACCTGCAATGAGTGAATTGTTAGTGGTAGACACGGTTTTGGTGTATGTATTTAATTGAATAATTACAATCTGTGATAGTATGCTTACCATTTCATAATGTTTACCATTTTACAATGTATTTACTCTGACCCCATGTATTAGCCTGAGTGTTTACAGTACTATTTGTATGATAGACATTCTCCTCCTATGGTTCACTTGTTTACCTGTTTACTTATTTACTTATCTACTGTGGTTTACTTATCTATGTGTGTATGATCTATCAATATATTCTTTTGTGCATGTGATATGAATATTATGTGACAACCTCGCTCTTAGTACTTATCTTAACCTTGTATACATACATATGTAAGATTTTATATGAACAAGCCTAAAGGAAATTGTCTGTAACCCAACAGACAATAAAAGTATTGTATTGTATTGTATACACTTGTACAGCCTTAATTAAAAGTGAAATCAATATTGTACAATAAAAGGAAATGTTTTCTTTGACTTGGCATTGGCATTGGCACTAATTAATTTGGGAAGTTATCTTTAAATGACAAGACAATCCAGCAAGCTCCCATGCCGCGATGCCATCACGAAGAGCAAGGCAAATAAGAAGGCTCTCATCAGGGATCTCTCCACATTCAATTTGGGCAACAATGAGACGATGCTTGGAAGAGATGAGGGCGTGTACAACAATGATGAAGCATATATTACTATCATTAGTAATCTCCTGGAGGCTGTGAAGAATGGTAAGAAAAATGTACGAGTGATCAGCAATGACACTGACGTCTTTGTTCTGCTTATCATCTGGGTGTGGAGTACGCAGCTGACAGCCCGATGACAGATCGATGGAGTGGAGCTATCCTCAACATCAATGAAAGTTCTTTCTTCCTTGGTTCGAAATCCCTCCAACTGCTTGGTATGCATGCACTGTCAGGCTTCGATACTGTGCCCTATCCATTTGGTCATGGCAAAGCGATGGCGCTAAAGGTAGTGAAGTCTGCTAAACACTCTGGTCTCTACATTGTCTTCGGTGAAGAGGGTGCTACTCTTGAACAGTTGATGGAGACTGGACGGAAATTCATCTGCTCGCACTAAGGTGTTGCTAAAGGTACAAGCATGGCAAGGAAAGCTGTATGTATCAAGACTCTTCCTCCGACAGACGATAATCTGCGAGCTCATTACCAAGTCACGCTCTGGAAGGCAGTAGATCAACATACTCCGCCCGTGGTTGATATCGCTGATTATTGATGGGAGTTTGTCACTGGTGCAGGGGGTGTGCCAACTCCATGCATCGCAAGAGGACCAACAGCCATCCTGTCCCCAAGGACGTCATCAACTGTCAGTGTAAAGCAGTAGGGAAAGCTTGCAGCAGACATGTATGTAGCTGTCATTCTGCAGGATTGTCCTGCACACCGTACTGCTTCTGTGTTTGTGAAGCCATGTGCCTCAACCCGGTCACCAAACATGATGAGCATGAGAATGACGCTAGATATGATAATGAGGAAGAAAGTGACAGTACAGAGGAAATAGAATAGGAAGATGTGAGGGAATGGAGGGACTAAACTTTTCTGTGAGAATGTAATGTGAATGGCGTCCCTTTCACATACCGCTGGTTTTGATTTGATTAATGATATACACATTGTCAACGTCCAAATGAAATCTGTCAATACAAAAAATGTTCTCAAATTGTCTTTCGATGTGTTTCAGCAAATTTATGATTGAATACTTCTTATTTTGAATTTTGTACTTTGAAATATTGTACGTGTATGATACAGATTCATTCGTGATTACTGCACGCCATTTTGTAAAGATTTCGTATGTTTCTTGTTAGAAGTAGCCATATACTTGTACATGTATGTATAGCTATTAGCGTAATCGGAGCTCAGTCGTGACGACTGATAATTGCAAATGAAGAACTGTAAATAAATGTTATCTTAAAAAACGTCTCA
>OZ023207.1:64257703-64367703 GCA_963995525.1 Escarpia spicata | reverse complement strand
ATTAAATGAAATTCTGCCAAGAAACGGCAACGCACACATCGTTCTATAGGCCTATTCCTTAACTCCAATGACAGTGAAATAACATGTTTTCTTGTCTTGCTCTGCAACAGACAAGAAGCGCATAGCATGCGTGGACTACGACGGTTATTCCCATTATCTCATCAAAGGCACAACTTATTCAACGTACATGGATTTTGATGACGATATGTTCTACTACTCACCAATAAGTCAAAACAGGTATTTAACATGCTTGTGATTTACCATTATTGCGCATTGAAATGTATATGTGGCATAATCTGAGACCCTCATCGTTTAAAAATGCACATTCATGCGACATGAAGACATCTCTTGCCTTTTGACTTCTTTTAAAAGACATAAGAAAACTCATATTTAACGGGTTGCTTATTTTTCACTAACGTCGAAGTATGTTATCTTATCAGTTTTACACCATATTTAAATATAATTGTCAAATTTATTTTATACATCTCAGAAAAAGAAGCCAGATGCATTTTCCGAATTACGAAGATGAGCATTAAACCCACGCACATCTTATAATGAAAACATGCCAGCATACATTTGTTAAACACGGGATCACAAAGTAAAATAATGATACAATGATTTACTAGTATTCTTTGTTGTTTTTTCTTCTTTGGGCCAACTTAGTTTTGAAAAAAAGGACAGATATCGTATATATGTCAATTGTGGGATATACGATATCTGTATATTACGATTATTAACTATAATGTTATAATTATGTCTACAATAATAATTATTAAGATTGTTGACTTAGTAATAACATAATAGTTGTTCGTTCAATGGAAATAAAACAAAACATGTATCATTAAGTTTATTCTCAATTACAAGACATGCAACTAGAAACGCACACATGGCTACACCAATATAAGCCTGATAACGTCAATGTTGTGATTGAAAATGTATTCCTCGTAACATACGTGATGTTTTCTGCTCAGCATCCATACTACCAGACTAGATGGGAGTGGCACAGTGGTTCATCGCTTGAACCAAAAGATAACAGGAATACGCGGCATCGCCGTTCTGGCTGGAGAATATTACTCGGGCAAGTATCCACATATCATTGTCGCAGTCATAGGCAGATTTGTTCATTCCAAGAATGGAAAATGAATTTGCTTATATCACAGCAAATTAAGAATGTTAAATCAAAGGATTGCCAAAACAATATATAATTACAACAAGATTACAGAGTAATATACGTCATTAAAAAAATCAAACATTCCATGAAAACATATATTGCACAGGTATGAATATAATAATAATACTAATAATAATAATTTATTTCTTAAATAACGCCCCATCCAAATAAATGTTCTGGGGCGCTTTACAATGGTTAATGCAAATAAATAACACCATACGATATATAGTTTACAAATACTTTGCAATCATTACTACTAAATAAAATCAACTATGCTGTCTTAAAATATATAAATAAACACAATTATGCAAGCCATTAAAACAATAAAATAGACTAATTATAATACTAAATTAATTAAAATAAAAGTATAAATAATTATGATCATCGATCATCGAAGGTTAAAATAATTTGTGAAAAGATGTGTCTTCAGTGCCACTTTAAACTGATTGACACTAGTGCATTGGCGCACTGTGAGTGGTAGTTGATTCCATGCTCTTGGAGCTGCACAAGACAATGCTCGTTCGCCGGTTTTAGTTCGGGCAGTGGGTTGTTTAAGGAGTAGCTGGTCGGAGGAGCGTAGACAGCGTGTCGGGCGATACGGAGAGAGAAGTGCTGATAGATATGGAGGTGCGAGCTCATGAAGGCATTTGAAAGTGAGAAGTAGGGTCTTGAAAATAATGCGACTCTTCACAGGAAGCCAGTGCAGCTCCAAGAGCATGGGCGTGACATGGTCTCGTTTCGACCGCATCGTTATGACATGAGCATTTTGGACACGTTGTAGTTTCTCAATTACTCTCGCTGGCAATCCATTAAAAAGACTATTGCAGCAGTCAATTCGCGAAATGACTAGCGCATGCACAAGTTGTTTTGTGTGTTTTTAGTCTAAGTATCGACGAATGCGTCCAATACTATGGAGGTGGGTAATACGCATTTCTGCAAATGCTAGTTACGTGTCGCTCAAGGGTGATATTATAATCAAAGGTCACCCCCGAGTTTCTGGCGTATGTGTTGGGTAACACGCGCACGTTTCCGATAGTTACACTCCCAGGAAGAACATTTTCGGTTGCTGATTTTGGTTGGACGATGATGATCTCCGTTTTGAATATAGCACGCGAAACAGTTTAGGTGACATGAGTAAACAGAACAGCATAAATAATAAATAGTGAAATTGAAAGAATCATTACATATTAACATTTGAAGCCCGATAAGAAACGAAGTGTTTCCGGTGAAATAAATACAAACTAAACAACGCGTGTCGTAGCCGCCACTACCGCGCCTCCGAATAGGGGCGCGGCTTGCAAGAAATTAATAATTTGTAATTATTAAAAAATATAAATCCCGTTATCTAAATGCCAAGAGATATGGTATTTGAAAAAGATAAATCATGTTATGATTTTCCAACGATCCTTTCCAATAAGCGGGCAACAAGTCTCTTGCTACGGGCCTACATTAAGTAAACTTTCCAGTAAAGTCAGGGCTTGGCCCGGTAATTGATGTTCCAATTCCCCCTCCATATCGACAAAGTAACACCTGTTTGCGCTGCTGAAGTCTCTCTTGTCGTGTAGAACACATTGAACAGTCTCGCTAACCACTTGAGTCCCATTATCCTCTTAACGTTTACTCTTTCCTCTCACAGTTCGCTCACTCCTATAGCCTTCCCAGTTGTCATCGTATTTTCTGTTTTCTCCACGTCTTTTTATGTCATTGTCCACCGGTCCAGATATCTAGTTACACAATGTGGTATATCTATCTCACACCCCCTCATATTTAGTAGATTTTTTTGTTTGTTTCAGTGACTAATGTCCCATCGATTCCATTTATTGCTGATGTTCGAATGGTATATTTGCTATCTCTGTATGCATTTCTGGCCAGCTTGCAGATCGATTCCCCCATCTTCTTCAATCAACTTCAACAATACCAGTTGTTTCTCACCCGTTTCTGTAGCTGTTTTTAATTTGCGGCATTTAACGTTTCCGAGTGCTTCTGTTGCATTGTCTTTTCTCAATCGATAATTTCATCCACACACTTCATTTCTCGTGTTGCTTGATCAATTCCTGGTTCCACCACCACCACGGTTCTTTTGGCTTTGTGTAGGCTTTCCTGATGTTCGGTCATATAATAGTATATCCGCAGCTGTTCCAATAATATCTTCCTTAAATGCTGTCTACTCTCCTTTCGCATCATCCCTTTGTTATTTCAGAAGCCTGGACCTTCTCTACGCTTCAAGTTTGTATTTTTATCACCTTTCTTTTACATTACCGCCATTTGATCGCCTGCCTTTGCATCGTGACGGCTATCGATCGGTTATTAGAGCTGGATTTCACGTTAGATACATAGCTTGCACTTAGCACCACGTACGGCAGATCGCTGATGTATTGCTTCTAGCGCCCAAAACCGGTCTGCTTAAGTCCTGGTTGAGTGGAAAATAAGTTTTTGTTTAATAATCTAACTCATAGCATGTGTAATGTAACCGTCAGTGCAATAACAAGTAATTGCAACATCAACAATATTCGTGATGCTTTTGAAAGTGTTCTTTCCTGAGGTTGTGTATCCTATGTGTTATGATGGCGCGCGTACATACATACCTAGTGTTATGCGTTTACCTATCGTGTCACGCTATATCAAAGTAGATACTAACTAACTGTTGAGTAGCAACTGTAATTATGACGGTAACAGTTAACACCATATATTAATGTTGTTTAGTTGTGTTGTTTCAGAAACTGAAGAAAACAGTGTGTAACTAAACAATCGATAACTTTACAGTTACGTTCCTATTGGATATAACACAATACTATTATATCGTAACCTACAGCCGCCAGCTGCATTGTTTAGCAATCACCAGAGCTTCATTTATCTAGAAATGAACAACACCTGTGGGCTTGGTAAGTATAATAATAAAATTAATTTCAGTTAGATATCATGCAGATTTTTTCAATGTATTTGTCTTTTCCAACAGATCAACCGGAAACAGTCTGTCCTCTGTTTATTGCGACTAAGGAGGAAATATGGAGAGTTCCAGTGAACGACACAATCACACCTCAATCTTACGGGCAATCAAGTGTACTCCGCAGTGGTGAAGGTATGATGCGTTTACATCTAGTTACTCAACCTTGGCTATTTTACCCCCGGTTACAGGATATGATCCCATGATTAGTACTGTTTGGTTAGTGATCCATGTTTACCAATACATGGTTATTACACAGCCGTATGCCAATTACTACAATCTGATCAGATGCAAAAAAGAAAGAAGAAACATGTGACCCATTTAAATCAGCATAGTATAACAATTATTATAATTAAGGTTCATCTACAATAAAAACGGAGTTCATACTAAAAAATACTGAAGCAACACATGCACGCCCAGAATAAAAAGCACGGACATGCAAACAGAATACAGCAACGCACATCATATCTTCTTATGGATGATCTCACCGCCAGTCGATTGTAAACTTTCGAATACGGACAGCGACTTGTTATCATGAACCTCACTATTTCAGAGTAAGACCGAATGTGCTTAGATGGTGCCAATTATTTAATGTCAAAACGTTAAACGATTGTCCCAACTAGCTAAATGTGTTAAATATATAATGTTTTTATTTCCCTTTTCGTAAATGTAATTCTTGTAATTATATTATGTTAAATAATGTGTAGCGATTTATACGCCAACAGTTTCAAACCAAGCCGAGCCAAATCGAATCAACTATTGACGTCCGTTTATTTACGTAAAATTGAAATACAAAATGAAAACACAGGTATGAGTGTGTGACCGGTTAAAGTGCGTTGTAACACGTTACGCTGACAATTTGGTAATATAATCAGGAATAGAACCATTGAAATTATAAATGAAATACACTATGTAACAATGGATTTCAGATCCACAGAACCCTATTAAAAGTATTAACGTTTAACTCTTTATTATGTCAGATAAGTAAATTGGTTGAACGGAATACAACTCGCATATACCTACAAACTACTGCATAATACCAACAGGTACTCAGAAATGAAGGACCAAGCGTCACTATAACACTACTTTCCTAGATTTGGGCACAGAACAAAGGCCAGTTACAAAAAAGGGCTTCAACGTAATTACTATCAAATTCTACCGAATATAACATGCTCAAACTATGATACAATTGTGCTAGAGCACATCAAATGTCCAACTACCTTCGTTTCAGGGTTGGCATCTACTTGATGTTCTTCGTAAACTTGTCAAATGTGCGCTGCTCACAGACAAAGGGCACTAATCTATGCAGCTATGAAATCACCACCAGAGGGCAGATATCATATGTCATCTTTCCTAAAGGGATCTAGTATAAATGTATCTGATAGGTGGCGCTACTAGTAGTGCGACTTGATGCAATATAACTCATAGCTAATTAGAATACATGCATTTAGTACAGACAGTGTGCCAAATGCCTTTACATAATGTGTTATGAGTTGGGTGATTAACACGCATAACGGTTATGTTATTGCTATATAATGTTTCTTATACTCGAAAAGTGGTCAGATTAAATATAAGCTCATTTTTTATCATGATGATCGAAGGTAGTCGAAGGTTTTCAAGTTTACGTGATTATGACGTCACGCCAGCTTAGAGTATATCCACTATATCGAGTCGGCGTCACTCGGTATAGCGGATACACTGCAATAGGAGTCTGGTGTGGTCAGGCCTGCTCGGGCGAAAAGTGTCATTACATCCCGGCCTTAACGTTGTGAACAATTCCAAATAACATCCGTACGAACAACAACGACGGTAAAAAACCTTCAACAAACGACATCTAAACAGAAAGAGTTGACTTTTTCTTCCAAGTGGTCGTAGGTTAATCTTAGAAAGTTTGGAGTTCGTGGTGAAAAACACCTGATATAACATAATACAAAATGCAACATGCAACATATAAAGTACAAACATGATTTTATTACATATATGTATCTATATATACGGATATACACATATATGTATATATATGTGTGTGTGTGTGTGTGTGTGTGTGTGTGTGTGTGTGTGTGTGTGTGTGTGTGTGTGTGTGTGTGTGTGTGTGTAAGAGGGAGCATAATATTCCAGAGAGTTCACACACACACACACACACACACACACACACACACACACACACACACACCACACAACGAATATTTCATAGGTTGCTTCGTAAAGGGGATCTTTCAGACGTACCCGTTAATTCTCGATTATCGTTAGACATTCTTTTATTGCTTCTTCTTCTCCTTCTTTATCTTCTTCTTCTTCGTATTCTTCTTTTCTCATCATTGTGCAATTGTGTTGGGATTATTTTCAAAACGAACGTCATTTTAAGGGAATGCTGTGGCCAGCTTTACGATCCGTTACAAGACGGGTCGGATACACATAAACAAACAGCTTAACATGCGTTAGAGACGGCACTTCGTGTTGTCTAGGATTATTGTGTTATTAACATATTAAATTTATTTTATTACAAAGACATAGCACAGATTGTCGTTGACAAAGTCCACCGCCAAGTCTATTGGAGCACAACTAGCGGAAACAAATACATCAAACGCATGAATCTAGACGGCTCTTCGTACAGCGAATTAATCGACGGTGAGTTGAATTGATACCACTGCCACTTTCAGCCATCCTTACAAGCTCAGATCGAAAACGTATACTAACATTAAACTTACGTTTAAGTGTTTATTTGTCTTGTTCATAATAGTTGTACGTTGATACTTAGGTTGCATCCCCCTTAAAACATAAAACTGATGCATACCGTATTTATTATTTTGAAGTCATGTTATATGCGCTTAAGTATAATCGTGTAATTCACGAACTCACTATACGAAGAATCAAACACATACGGTTGGAACTGTGTATTTTATCCAGCATTGGGTTCAAATGCGAATGGGCTCAGTTAAATGCAGACGCAAATGTTTAAAATGATTCAAAATGCAAGCCCAACCCCAAGCCTAATTATACCTACATTGGCGATGCGTTATTGCCGGTCTAACCAGTCTAATTTCCATTTTGGTGGGCCCCGTTCCCCAAACGTTGTCGGTCACGACCTTCAAACGTTGACCATCTCGATCCAGAAACGTTGTCGTTCTCCATCCTCAAACGTTGTCTGTCTCCATCCTCAAACATTGTCCGTCTGGATTCTCAAACGGTATCGGTCTCGACCCTTAGACCTTGTCGGTCTCGATCCTCAACTGTTATCGATCTGGATCCTCAACCGTTGTCTGTCTCGATCCTCAAACGTCGCCAGTTTCGATCGCCAAATGTTGTCGCTCTCGAACCACAAACGTTATCGATGTGGATCCTCAAACGTTGTAGGTCTCGATCTTCAAACGTTGTTGGTCTCGATCTTCAAACGTTGTCGGTCTCGATCTTCAAACGTTGTCGGTCTCTATCTTCAAACGTTGTCGGTCTCGATCTTCCCAATTGACATTTATGTCGAACTCTGATGATAACCACAGGGGTGAATGCTGCCCACATTATCGATTTTATTCTACGTCCGACCCAAAAACTGTTCTCCTCAGATACCAAAATGTAATTGTAGTTACTTTACAATCATGCGACTGTAGCAACAGCAATGACTACGACGATGACAACAACAACAACACCAACAACAACAACAACACGAACAACAACGAACAAGACGACGACAAGAACAACGTATACACTGTCATATGCTGTCTTCACATCCGCGTCACAACTTGCGTAGATTTAGTTATTTCTTCTAGCAGCGGGAGTCGCATCTAACATGTGCACATTGCACTACTTTTGTCGCAGTAAGGGTATATTACTTTTGTCGCATTAAGGGTATTCTTTTCTCATATTCGCTTTACCCTGTACCCGTTTTATGGCAGCAGGTTTTTTAATTAAAGATATGCCATGACTCACTCGCTGGCATTTTGTACTTTTTGTTATTTTTACGGGATGTTAGGATGTACATTGATGCAGTCACAGACGTGTTGTATTTTGTTTTCTTACAGCCGAAGCTTTAGGATCTAAGCTGTGCCTTGACCCAGACGCAAACAGATTGTACTTCACAACTTACTATGGGAAAAAAGTGTGGTCATGCACACTAGACGGAAAAAACAAAAGCACGCTCGTTGAGTCTACGACGGGATGTCCAACAGCAATGGATATAGACGTGGCAAAAAGGTACTTTTTACCTATCATTGTTCAGAGTACATATGGTATAAATGGATCATGAGAATATTGCTCTCACAATGTACTAGTGATACGTAATGATCTCTACAGTTATTGCTGTTTTGTTGAGCTGCACAACAACCTGTATTGCTCGTGCAATATTGGTTGTACTGTTGAAATGATAACGTTATTAGTGGTTGTGTTCAATTGATAATTGTGCCTGATATTACAAATACTATCCAGAAAGTAGAACAGTCGAACATGTAATTATATTGGGCTTCCCAGTAATGTTTTCTTTCATATGTGGCACGGATGTGTGTCCATAATAATGGAGCCATGGTTTCCGTAGCACTGCACGACTTCTGACTATTGGATGTCCAAGTACATTTGTACAACTAACTGTGTTAACTTCTGCGCATTGCGTAGCCTACGATATCTGTCATGGGTAATACAATGAACTACCACCCCTGACTTGCGAGGATGCGGATAAAGTAGAACGCATCAAGTGAATTCGAAATACTGTTGAACTGTCAACAAGTACTGGAAATACTATTGAACTTTCCTACCGTAAAGTTTATATTTCTCTTGATAGCACTGCAATACACTATGTATCAAGGGAAATGCGTGATATATAACTAACATATGTGCGTTTCTGTGTCCCTGTGTGTATGTGTGTGTTTGTGTGTGCGTGCGTGTGTGTGAGTGTGTGTGAGTGTGCGTGTGTGTAAGTGTGCGTGTGTGTGTGTGTGTGTGTGCGTGCGTGTGTGTTTGCGTGTGCGTGGAGCGCGTGTGTGCGAATTTGCATATATGCGTGCATGCGTGAAAGCGAGGGTGCGAGTATGCTTGTATGTGCGTAAACGTGCACATACTTGCCTATGTACGGACGTGAGAGCTTGCATGTGTGTGTAAACCAAGGTTCGCATACGGTCTTGTTTGTTGACATACCCAACTAGCAAATTGACGTGCTTGATTAAAGAGACCATTTTTAATATGCGTGTTTGAAATACATACAAACTTAAACATACGGTGCAACTCAAACAGTGTATTACGTAATCTGCCAATCCTCTTCGTGCCGTGTGGCACATAGTGCTCGCACAACATCTGGCCAGATCCTTCTGTCTTGGGCTCTCATTGCTGCTGTGCCCCGGGTCAGCCAACAGTCTTCAGTTATATTTCCATTGGTCGTCGTTTACACAGAGTAGAGTAATTCCCCTGCATTCTACCAAATTCCCCTTCCCCGGTAAGTAGATTAGTGTTTTCAGTCATCGGACAGTTTTTCCCATATCTCCATGAAGAGCTGGTATAGTATCTCGACCGCCCTTTCCGGTTCTATCTAGAGCACGTCTGCGCATAACGGGTCTAGCTTACTTAGCTTCCATACATTCATATTTGTGTTGCTGATATTGTGCTAGGTTACATTTCAGCGTATTTAAGCAAACGGTACTTTGCCAATTACCCAGTTGACGCACATTACACCTCTACAAGTTTACGTCGTTTGTGAGGCGTAGCAGTGGTTATAATATCAGATTCCAGGTTTGGAAAACCCCGTTTCCAACTCCCTTACTGCCGTTTTGAAACTGGATCAATGTCATTGACTCTCGTCCAATGCATAAATTATTACCTGCCAACACACAGTATTAGGTATATATGACATTATATTCTGCAAGCAGCAGTTAACGCTTGACTGTCACTGTGAACAGGTATGGCAAAGAGTTCAGTGTAAAATGCATCTTAGTAACCCCAACGACATGAATCACCGCAATACTGAATACACATTTACATTTGTTTGTGAAATACAACGTGAAAGAAGTCAGACATCAACACATCCAATGTTGAAACTTGTTGTTTCAATTCCTGATGCAGTCACCCTTTAACAGGTTGCTGATCTTTACCACCGCATCCCCGAATCGCGTCTGCAAGGCAGTGCTGGACAACGGCTTGGTAACAGACGTAGTGTCAACAGACATCGGCTTTCCAATAGCCCTTGCTATAGACTACGTCAACCAGATGATGTATTGGATTGACCGTGGTAGGGAAAACGGATTTCCGAACACGCACACACACGCACGCACACATACACACACACACACAGACACACACACACACACACACACACACACACACACACACACACACACACACACACACACACACACACACACACACACAACTAGCAAACACAATTTAGAATGTTCTCTGTGTCAACAAAGCCAATAACACCACAGAAAATCGAGAACTGTACTGGTTTTCAAAGTGTCAAGCGTCACAACGGTGTGTGTGTGTTTTCATTGTAATGCAAGTTACTTAAAACCAGCAACTTTTAAATTATATCTTACCTGTTTTACGTGTTTGTTTTTCTTATGTAATTTTGCATAATTATATTACTGGTTTCAACTGTTCCTGTACGCTATGTTTAGACAAGCGCATGCAGTGTGTCAACTATGATGGTCACAGTCGAAAAGTTGTCTACACAGCACCAACAAGGATCTCCGCCTTAGTATTTGGCGGTGGCGTGTTGCACTACAGTCAAGTGAATCCAAACAGGTGATGTAAACACAAACCCACCACCGCATACACACGCACATACACGTACATATACACACGCTCGCACGCGCACACACACGCACGCACGCACACGCACTCACACGAGTGCTCAATCAAGCACACAAAAGCGTACATACAAGCTCTTTCACACACACACCGACACACACACACACACACACACACACACACACACACACACACACACACACACACACACACACACACACACACACACACTACAGGCAAATGTGCACATTCGCACACGTGCACACATGCACACGTTCACATTCTTTCACATGACCACGAACATACGAATAAACGCAAGTACGACTATTCAATATTTCATTCGGAAACGCATGTTTCCTAAACTAAGATAATACTTCAGAGCCTACTCAATTGATTTACATGTACAGGCTTTATTCCATTGTAACGTTCCAATTCTGTTTAGGGTATTCTCTGTGCATGTAGACGGGACACACAACCACGAACTTCGGATAAATACGCAACTACATGCAATACGTGACTTAGCAGTTGTCGGAACGTGTTACACGTCAGGTGAGAGGGGGAATGTGTCGTAGCTGCGTCTAATGACGTGACATAGTAGATGTGTCTTCAACGTTGAACATGGGTAGGGAAATGTGGAGACCCATAGCCATAGGGCTACTGAGCTACCCCACGTGACTTTGTTAACAATGATGAGATATTTGATTGTTCGCGTTATCTAGATGCAGTCACTAATGGGTCATGATAGCGCCCAAAATCACGGTTGTATGTTTTTTTCCGGTACAATAATCGTGAGTAAATGTGTTGTTTACTCTTGTTGTTTTACACTTCTACCATATGATGCAATTTTTTATAATGACATATTGACAACAAAGAATGCATGTGACGTCGATACCTGCAATAATTATTGGCAAGTGGTGGTCTAATTTTCGATATCTATTATTGTCCGTGTACTATTCTGATCTGTCACCCATGAGCCGGAAAATGGGGTGTTTCATAGGTTCCTGTATCGACTGTTACGAACCCCACCACTGTTTAGAATAAATGTATAGTAGCATCCGTTAGGGTTAGTGTAACACGGGTTAAGCGGTTTCTTGTAAATTCGAAACGATGCCATTTTAAGTGAGGAGAAATGGTCGTTGGCACTAGTTAACATATCACGTAAGTTTACACAATGAAAAGTAATTGCTAAAGTTCACTGTCCGATGGTATTGCAAAGAAGACGAGCAATGTGCGAAAATCCTATTGCCAAGTACGTACATTCTCAGTCAGTTGTGTCGATTGGACTAGCTGGTGTTGCACTACTGACTGCATTACCTCTGCCAACACTAATAAACAAGTTTCATATAGGCAAGTTACGCACCATGTATGGATAGTACTATAGCGTTATCGTCGGATAACAGACCCGTGGTCCTACAGGCATATGGGTCTGTTATCCAGCAGCTAACTCTCAAGTAACGTCCTCACACCGTTTTTCCGCTTATATACGGCAAACTAACTGCAGAGGAACCCCGCTTTAAGGTCACCTCTGTAATACAGACACCTCGCAATTAACGTCACCGTAGGATAGTCCCACATCTGTTACAAGAAAAAATAGGAAAGACAGTCTCGCTAATACAGTCACCTCGCCATTCAGATAACCTTTGTCCAGTTACTAGGGTGATTTTATTTGTGTATATATTGCCGAAGTTTAATATTTGTATACATAAAAAATATTAATGTATGTATGTATATATGCATGAATGTATGTATGTATGTATGTATGTATGTATGTATGTATGTATGTATGTATGTATGTATGTATGTATGTATGTATGTATGTATGTAAGTATGTATGTATGTATGTATGTATGTATGTATGTATGTATGTATGTATGTATGTATGTATGAATGTATGTATGTATGTATTTATGTATGTATGCATATACGTATATATGTACGTACATATGCATGTATGAATATATGTATGTTCGCATGAATGTGTACATAATAATTACTGTTAAAAACATAATATGTGTGTGTGTGTGTGTGTGTGTGTTATGCATTCATAAACTATATATGCCTATATGAAAAATGTCTGGTTATAATTCATCAGAGGTAACGTGCCCAAACATCATCACGCGCAGGGGTGAGACTTACAAGGATGCAACGTGTACATCGGTCAAGAAAGTGTACAACGACACGTGTGATGTGACGTGTACGCTCGGATACAACCTGACAAGCAGTGACAACGTACACAGGTGTACGGAACACGGCAACTGGAGCAACGATGTATCATGCAAAGGTACGTTTAACATAAATGTTATCTCACAAGCAATGAGTGACTTAATGTGTAGATGTAAATAATTTGATAATATGATTTCTATTGTTTATTATTTTATCTAACAGTGCATAAGTGTGTTTGTGTGTGTGTATGTATGTGTGTGTGTATATATAATATATATATTTGTACATATATATATACACATATATTTGTATATATATATTTGTACATATATATATATATATAATATATAAATATATACATGTATAATATATATATATATATATTAATTATATATATATATATATACATATAATTTTTATATATGTATATATATATTATATATATATACACTTATATTATATATATATACACTTATATTACGTGGACGGGACCTCCTTAAACCAAACCACTACACGATAGTGATGGAATACTTTAATGCTAAGAAGGGAAACGAACTAACGTAATGGAAACGGCAAATTTGTCCTAGGAGTGAGAATCGAAAGAGACGACACCTTGGTAGAATGGGCAACATCATGAAAGTAAAAAAATACGAATACCATGTTTCAGAAGAAAGCAGGGAGGAGATGGACGTGAAAAAACTCTAATGGAACGAAATTGACTACGCCTTGCTAAACAGGCCAGGCATGTCACAGAAGTAACAATTATCGATGAATTCAACATCGGAGGTGACCACATAATGGTAATGAGCAATATCAAACAGGACATCAAGACTGAAAGGAAGAAGTTGATAAACAAGAGACCACCAAGAGAACAACAAGTACTAGATGACATCGACACCATGAGCAATGAAAATCCCAGAGGCGAACCAACTAAGTCCGACAAGTGTAGCCAAAGCAATCAACATGCAAGTAAAGACGATAATATCGTCACCAAAATTAGCCTTGGTGAAAAACACGACGAGAAATGGTGGAAAACTGCGACCGTAAAAAACAACTAGAGTACGCAGAAAGGTTCAAGACCACCATGAAGAAAGCGAAGGTGGACACCAGGAAGTACAAACAAGATATCATACCAGAAACGATTATAACATAAAAGAGCCTGAAGAAATCCAGTAGAAAACAAATCCAAGCCGAGACAGTCTGATTACATTTCTCAATAAGCAGGGTAGAGAAATACTAGACCAATATATGATCATGTATGTATGTATGTATGTATGTATGTATGTATGTATGTATGTATGTATGTATGTATGTATGTATATATGTATAAATGCATATATGTTTGTGTGTGCGTCTAGCTGCATGCGAGTGTACGTGTATGTGATGATTGGTACATCACACGTTATAACTACCAGTGAGTGTCTGCCATATACTACGTGCTTTCAGTTGTCACGTGTCCAGCCATCAGACTGTTAGAGGGTGAAGTGTACGACAATAAAACATGTACGTCCGACTCGAAAATGTACAACGACACGTGTGAAGTGTCGTGTACACTCGGATACAACCTGACAAGCAGTGACAGCGTGCACAGGTGTACAGAAAACGGCAACTGGAGCAACGATGTATCGTGCGAACGTACGTTATAACTTGCATATATATCACCAATAAAGGCCACTAGTGTAATATGATATAAATTTCATGTAAAACGATTTGTTGGGTTATAAATATGTAACATGTTTAATACTACCTTTATTGATATTCACGTGTTTAAGACAATCCTTTTAATATTAGCGTATATGCTGATTCTATGCAGCCAACCAAGCTGCGGTTAATGATGTCAATATATTACAATTTTGATATTAAAGTGAAACAATTTTGAATACTGGTTAAAGGGAAACAAAACGCATTTTGCCTAGGCGTACGAACTACTTAATTATCCAAGAAATGGGAATATTATGTTGTACTGTTCATTGTTTTTAGCTAACGTTTTGTTCGCGTTTTAATTATATTTTCTCAGCTGGTTATGCCACTTGCAATTAAGTAAGTTGTTTTGTATGTATATTTTGACAAGTCTATTTCGACAACTGGTACTATCTACATTAGACCCAGCAATGAGAAGCGAATTTTTATTGCCGAATTTGCTTTGACGCTGTAACAATTAAAAATGTTACGTGCACATGCCGCACGGTATTGCATTACTACAAGGGTTACAATTGTTACGTGCACGTGCCGCACTGTATTGCATTATTACAAGGATTACAAGTGTTACGTGCACGTTCCGCATGGTATTACATTACTACAAGGGTTACAAGTGTTACGTGCACATGCCGCACGGTATTGCATTACTACAAGGGTTACAAGTGTTATGTACACATGCCGCACGGTATTGCATTATTACAAGGGTTACAAGTGTTATGCATCATCACAGGAGGTGGCGTATTCATATTCACGTGAAAGACAACAAACATTCGACGCGTCACTCAAAGTCAAAGCCAACGAAGTTCCAGGCACTTAGTTGTCAATCATCGGGGGCGTGTATCAATATGCCATCGGGGGCATGTATCAATATGTCAATCGACGGAAACTCATTGTATCCCTCTTTGAAAATGAATTTTGAGTAAACCACTGACATGATATTGTTGATAGTAGTTGAAAATGGTTGGATTACATTAACTCCTTTAACGCATATGCCAAAACGTTTGTCTTCTATTTCCCCTCTTTAACGAGGTATACAGAATGTTCAAATTGTAAACAGGCAATACTAACCGCAAGTCAATGTAATTACTGTTTGAAGTTAGTCGAAACCTGATTGGTTCCCCCAATCAAGAATTCAATTCGGACGAAGTCCAGTTGATGCTGCGACATTCCTGCATAGACTAATATCACATCCGGTTTGAGGTAATAATTCCGAGTACGGAACACACCCACGGTGTCACTTGTTCATTTGCTTGTTCGTCGTGCGTTTATTTTGAACGGAAAAGCCTGATTAATGTGTGGGCCATACATCTTCAGTGATATCGTGTCCTCCCATCCAACGTCTCGAGGGTGAGATGTACAGCAACGCAACGTGCACGTCAGATACAAAAGTGTACAATGACACGTGTGCATTGTTGTGTACACTCGGATACAACATGACATCTAACAACAACGTACACAGGTGTACAGAGCACGGCAACTGGAGCAACGACGTATCGTGCGAAGGTATGTTTTGTATCGTACGGTGTATAAAAACCGCATCATTCTCAATTCAATCAAATTGGTAAATTGAGCGCAGCGAGAAAATCAAAGGCGTTCAATAATAGTAATATATGTTGTAATGTTGTAATGTTGCAACTAGTTTATATCACATTAATATATTAAAAACAAAACAAAAATTATGAGATTTCCAACGCCTTCATTGTGAGACATCCGAGTACGTATGTTGGTTCCACACACACACACACACACACACACACACACACACACACACACACACACACACACACACACACATATATATATATATATATATATATATATAGATAGATAGATATATGTTGTTCCACAGATATATATATATATATATATATATATATATACATTTGTGGATGTATCAGGTAATTACAATGAACGCGTATATATATATATATATATATACATATATATATATATATATATATATATATATATATATATGTTATATATATATATGTGTGTGCGTGTGCGTGTGCGTGTGCGTGTGCGTGTGCGTGTGCGTGTGCGTGTGCGTGTGCGTGTGCGTGTGCGTGTGCGGGTGCGTGTGCGTGTGTATGTGTGTGTGTCATATATATGATATTCCATTCTGATGGTTAAATTGTAATTCTAAACAAACTTCGGTACAATGATCAACGTAATATATGGTTGCAAGTCTAAAATGAAATTATAAATAAACAAACGATATCACGGGACAATTCTCATGTCGCTCTGACTGCTCCGTGTTTGTATTCAAAACATAACACAAAGACACTTTACAGACATAACCTGTGACGCATTGCCTGATGACGCACACGGACTCTACACGAATGCGACGTGCACTACGCGTGACAACTTCTACAACGACAACTGTACACTCGAGTGTCACCTCGGCTACAGAGTCAACGGTGAACCAGTGAAGACGTGTCAACTGGACGGAACCTGGAACTCGTCCACTCGATGTATTGGTAAGTGTCACCTCGGCTATAGGATCAACGGTGAACCAGTGAAGACGTGCCAACTGGACGGAACGTGGAACACGACCACTCGATGTATTGGTAAGTGTCACATCGGCTACAGAAATAACTGAGAACCAGTGAAGACGTGCCAACTGGACGGAAACTGGAACTCGATGTATTATTAAGTGTCACCTCGGCTACAGAGTCAACTATTAACCAATGAAGGCGGAACATGGAAATTGTGAACTCGATGTATTGGCAAGTTACACCTCTGCTAGAGAGTCGACGGTGCACCTATGAATATATGTAAACTAGTCGGAACGTGGAATTCATCCACTCGAAGTATTGGTAAGTGTGTCCTCGGCTACAGAGTCAACGGTGAACCAGTGAAGACGTGTCAACTGGACGGAACCTGGAACTCATCCACTCGATGTATTGGCGAAATAACAAGATTGGCAGGACAATAATATACCTTCGACACAAAATAATTCCATTCATGCGAATGTACGGACAAAATTTGTCTACACAAATTATGCCTGATCGATTGATATGGAATCATTATTAATTATAATGGCAAGGGTAGTTTTACGATCTCCTCGATTTTGTAGGTCAGTGCCACATCTAAAATCACTGCATTGCCCTCCTGTGCGATATCGCTTTATTTTTAAGATCTGTACAATGACGTATCAATCCCTATCATCCAAACAGCCTGCACACTTACATCATGTGCTTACTCCAACATAGAAACCTAAACAGCTTCTGTCGGCAAACTAGGATCTACTTTTTATTCACATAGTTAAGACGAATGATGGAACTTGAGCATTTTTTATTGCTGCACCCGACTTTGTGGAACTTACTCCCTGTTGGTGTTAATTTAGTATGAAATGTAGTTTCATTTTGCAATCAAAAGAAATATTTTTTTACTGCATATCGTCCTTAGCTTCATAGCAATTCCCCCCATCTGTTGACGACTTTTGCTCTCTACAAAACAATGAGAACGCTTAATTCTTTGGATTGGTTGTGCCTCTAAGCTCGGATTTTCCGACGATATTGGCAATAAAGAAGCCATTCCTTATTATTATTAAACATACATAAACACTCCTTGTTCATGCGATGTGAATAGAAGTGGTGCATCATTGGTGAACGTAATGAATATAACGTATTTTGTTTGATGTGATATTATCTTTTAACAAAGATCACCTAATTGGGATTGTTGTTAGCTTAAAGTAGTATAGTCAGTTATTGTTTGTTGATCTTTTGATCAATGGAACTGTTTTGGATGTGTCGTTCAGAGACCACCAAAGAATTATGAGGGTATAAAACATTTATGTCAACAGTGCGTGATTGTCCGGCGATCAACGACACTGGCCACACACACCTCGTGTCAGGCGGACCGCCCTACACGCCAAACACTGTTCTCGAGTACAAATGTCAAGTCGGTTTTGAATTGTCCGGCGGCGACTTGCAACGATCGTGTCGAATGGACGGAGTGTGGTCGGGAGATCCGCCTCAATGTACAGGTATATGTTCATGTGATGGTCCCAGACTGTACACCCAATTATGGGCTAGAGACTGGCCTCGGTGTATAGGTAGAAGTATATGTGATGGTCCCAGACTGTATTTCTGAGAGTAGTAGTCAGGTGATCCGATCATTTGTAAACGTACATAATAAATATATATATATATATACATATACGTATATACTAATATATATATATATATATGTACAAGTACACACACATATATATATATATATATATATATATATATATATGTATATATATATATATATACATATATATATATATATATGTATATATACATATATATATATACATATACATACACACACACACACACATATATATATATATATATATATATATATATATATATATACATATGTATGTGATGCGCCCAGTTTATACTGCTGGCTGTTGGCGGGAGACCTGTCTCAATGCACAGGTATATATACGTGTATGTAATGGTTCCAGACTACTTCTGTGTTCAAGAAACCCCTAATGTCACAATTTTTTGCCGGCATAATCCAGCAATAAAGTGCCCAGTGTTGACGTCACCGAGCTACACGGAAGTTGTTAGCGGCGACACGAGTGAGAATCGGTTCAACGAGACGATCGTGTACACGTGCAAGGAAGGCCACGAACTGATCGTGGGAGATCTGTCGACGACGTGCCGCAGCAGCAAGACTTGGTCCGGAGAAACTCCCGTCTGTAGAAGTAAGTAGGATCAGACGTCGTGCGGAGAAACGTTATTAGGAGAAATCCCCATGTGTAGAAGTAAGTCGGTCAAAACGAGCTTACTTAAAAAGTCATCCTCCCAAGCAAAGGGTTATCATATCAAAAACAAAACATGACCGACTCATATTTTTAATTATTTGTTTCTAACGCGTGGACAGTATCATTTAAATATAGGGGTAGGTACCGAGTAATACTTTTTTCTCGTATTGGGTTAATCGAATGGGTTGATTATTACAGTCGTTACAGTACACACAATGTACTGCGTATATATCTTGATAGCATGAAATAATAGTGTATTATCTGATACTGAAACTCTCAATTTGGTGAAGAATCTGGGTGCACTTTCTGTGTATGTCAAAGAGCTTTGCCAGTTTCGTTTCTATTTCCTAGTCGTGTCGTGTGGTCCCCTGGCGCCCGTAGCTCATACGCTTGTCAGCACGACAGACGACGTCTACCTGACAAACATCACGTACGAATGTCGTCCAGGCTTCAAGCGAGAGGCCGGCGGAGAATGGACGCGGCAGTGTCAGGCAGACAAACGATGGAGCG
Organism: Escarpia spicata; assembly: GCA_963995525.1. Lineage (NCBI taxonomy): Eukaryota > Metazoa > Annelida > Polychaeta > Sabellida > Siboglinidae > Escarpia > Escarpia spicata. The sequence continues at coordinate 64,347,723 of OZ023207.1, read as the reverse complement.
GAACACCGCCAGTGTGCAGTGGTATGACAAATCAAATAGCCTAAGCTATGATACAGTTATAATAACAAGTGCCACGTTACACACAGTTTGTACTAGTTCGACACTAGATGTTTTTGTCAACTAAATATGAGGAAATTGCATTGATTTAAAGGTATTTGCACAATGCAGTTGTCTTCCACCTGCGACAACGAAACTACCCAATCGTATCCCGAAGTGATACACTTATTTTATTATAATCATATTTGCTTGTATCATGTTGACATATTTCTTGTATATAAGCAGGCAGACTTCCAGTATTACTGCATGCCTATAAGAACATTATGATTGTATATATTCTGGTAATTTGCTAACACGACCACATTTGGATTACTATAATGTTCAAATAAATTAAGTCACGGTAAGCATTTGTTGTTTGTAGAAATTATCTGTATACATCCGCCAAACATCCCAGACACGTCGTTGACGACAGACGGAGTACGAGTGAATGACACAGCGACCTATTCCTGTCTGTCCGGCCACAGACTGGACACAGGCAATCTCATCAAAGTGTGTGACGTCAGCGGTCAGTGGCTCAACGAAGACCCTGTCTGCATCGGTAAGTCGCCATTATTAAACATTACATTAAACAACTGATTCATAAGTACCTTAACACGTGTAGATACATATTAATAAAGCATTGAACATAACGTGGACAGTGAATAAGTATCTTGTTAAGTGTATTTGTTATTTGATTGTCCAACTTACAAGTAGCTTTAAACTACTAAATGCTATTATCTTAAACTGTGTCAAGCGTAGTAGTAACGTTACATAAGTATCCACTACAAAGTAATACTGAGTTAATTGTAAAGAAAGACAATCATTCACCTTAGTTATCTACTTGAAAGTATAACATGTAATACATTTCGCTCATATTTATAAGTATGTCTTCAAAAAACATTTGCAGAGGTGCACTGCGGATTGCCGCTAGAGGTCGCCAGTGCCAACTACACGATGCACAATGGCGACACTGTTGGCGGAAAGGTTGTTTACTCTTGTAACCATGGTTACGAGCGGTTGTCAGGAGTTGGGTTCAGTCGTTGTGAGTTGAACGGCAGATGGACGAAACCGTCACTGATTTGTGAAGGTGTGCAAACTTGTTTACTAATGATAACTTGTGGGTTTTGGAAATAGAACTGCAAACAAAAAGTAATAGGCCAAAGCTGTTGTTTGTTTCTTCTTCCGTTATTTATCCAAGTTACATAGTACATATAGCCATCAACTTTCTGAATGATGAGCATGTTTCATTGTTTAACTGACACGTTTCAAATTTGGTGGTTTCATATATAAAGATATAAGTTTGCATCAGAGCTTTGTATTCAACCAACAAATATATATATTCCATATAATACATACATGTATAATATATACAGGGCTGTATATATATATATAATATGTAAAATATGTGCATTAACCTATATAATTATAATACATAACTCAACCTCAACAGAACAGCAAAGGTGGGGGAACCAACCACGTGCAGTATAAGCTGGTCAAATTAAGGATATTTAGGTATCCATCAATTATCTATGCAAGATCATCGTTACATTTGTTGATATTTATTGCTGTCGTAAATTCCCCTCTAGAATCGATGAACTCGGGAAAATAATGTATCAGTGAATCTGACAATGAAAACTGTCTTTACTGAGCACTACCGCTAGTAGCCCATATAGGAAGCCATCTTTCTAGAATATGAAATAATATGAATAAAAACAAGCGTGTATTATTTTATTTTCAAGGGATATCTTTTTTACAAATAAAAAACTATAATATAACCAAATAACCAAATAGACACTCATTTTGAAGAATGTTATGTACCAACGAATTACATATTCTGTCTTTTTAACCTGTGCCAATCATTGTAAATTCACTTTATTGTTATGTCACCAGAAGTGACTTGTGGGCCGCCTCCACCGGTGAAGAATGCCGTCACGGATGATGGCTGCGTGCGCAGGGGATGTGACGTCACCTACAGCTGTAACGTCGGCTACGAGGGCATGCCGGGACAGTCCCTCTGCACGGTCGACGGACATTGGACGCCGGTGTCTCTCAGTTGCAAAAGTACATCGTAGTGGTTGCATGCATTATTGCTACTGAGTTGTTCCGTAAAGTCACACATCAAGAAAGTGCAACAAAATCCCGCAAATCATCTGCTCAACTCACCAACATTTCACCGGTTTCATATTGAAAATGAAATATTAAGTTACATTAATTGTTATCTTATAATGTTGTTTTATTAATTTAAAGCACAATTTATAATTTCCTTATTTTTGTGAACACAAATCATACTCTATGGCCTTCTAGCATGAAATATCATTTGCATGATTATTTTGATTATATCTTGTGGTATTTATCTTACACTGATAATGGTTCGTATTTGTAATGATGTATCTGTTGATAAAAATGCTTATTTTGCTGTCAAACATGTTCGCAACTTCCGACCAAGATATTGACCATTAATAAATGTCTTGATGTGTTATTTTTGGATTTTTGTTAGAATATATCTCCCGTGGTATCCACATCCATCCGCCCTTTTCCATATTGAGGACGTATTGAAACAATAATGGCTATTTGCAGTTACACATTTACTCGTTTTTAATATGCATTGTATTTTATTGTATTGTATATTATGCCATAGATAACTTGACTACTGACATTGAACTGAACAACTGTACTGCTATCTGCAGAGAGGCGAAATTCTTACTGAATAAAGCACAATCGAATACAACACGGACTGTCGTAGGGATCTGGTGTGGCGAGGTGGCCGGCGTCGGCAGTGAGGTGGAGACACAGACAGGCGTCTACTACGAAGATGTCGTCACCACGCGGTGTCTGCCCGGCTACCACAGAGTCAGGGGCAGCCAACTGAGGACGTGTCTCGACGGAAGGGCGTGGTCAGGAACTGTCTATGTAGTAGCATGCAATCATTTCCCTGGGCATTAAGGCGTGTAATACAATTAGTTGCATTTTATGGCAACTATAGGGTCAAACTAAAACAAATTGCAACAAAAAGTATCTCAACTGTGGTATATTCAGGAAGGTGTTCGCTATAACATATACAAAGTCTACCAGAATTCTTCTAGGGGAAAATACTTAAATTAGAGAAAATATTTTCGCTATTCACCCCATGTTAAAATCCTATTTTCCTATATAGACTAAGCCCAGATTTTTAAAAAGTGCTGTAGAGAAAGTGAATGCGGCATTTTAGAGTAAAATTTGTAACACCTTTATGTCTTTTGACCTCCTGAATCCAAAAAAGAGTGCTACCAAGCTAGATTTTAGCCCCATCATCTTAACAATGTCCGCCACCCTTCACAATATCTGTCGTATCTCGCTTCCTACGCCATATATGAGGTCAATTTTTTTTGGTTATTCCTATATTTTCAGGGCCGATAAGTTCAACTATAATAGTTTCAGTTACGTGCAAGGCCGCCATTTTGAAATTCAAGATGGCCGTCGTTGTCATTTAATACCATTATCGCCGTATATCGGCTCCATAGCCACATAGAAGGTTCACTTTTGTGGCCATACCGGTACAATCCAAATATGACTGTCATCGAACTGAACTTTGACCCCACAACTTTCAAAATGGCGATTCAATGTGGCCGCCACTCTTCACAATATATGTCCTATAACAAATGTAGGAGGTACATTTTGGTGGTTATTCCTACATTTTGAGGGTCGAGTAATTCACATTATGACAGTTTCAGTTGCGTGCAAATTAATATCTCAATGAAATTATCCCTAGCAGTAAAAAAAACACGTGCTCGTGTTTGGCTTTAACTGAAAATTTACTGTTGTGATGCAACAGTCATTTATTAAACATTAACAGTGTCACTTTGCATACTGATTAACTCTGGTCTGCCACAGTTATCGTCACCATCGTCTTCTTTATATGCCAACTGTATTGTGTTCGTTCATTCCGATCCTCTGCAGTTGCTACATGATGGAGAGCATTGTAATCCTTATTTTTTACATGAACATCTCAGACTACTGCAGTCATCCTAGCAGTTGCATCTCATTACTAGGAGCAGCTCAGCTCGAGGTCAAGCTGTATAATGTTCGCCGAGAAAACGCCAACAGAAACACAGTAGTCTTTCATAACTTGATAATGCTAATAATGCAAAACATATATACTGTTCTTCTGAGTGAAACAATAGGTGTAATAAACTGATTAGTGACTCTCACTCTCTATATAGCGGGTTCGAGTCCTATTCCTAGCTCACTCAGATGTATCAATATATGTACCAAGCTACAAAAACTACCGAATATTTACGTACGAATAATTTTCGCCCATTGATTACAGCGTGGCTGAATGTCGAAATGGTGATCGAATGAACAGGCATTGAACTGTTATGCGCTTTAAACAGATACAACGCTACACAAGAACGTCCCTCTTTTTAGTGTACATGTTTTAATCGACACAACCACTCTGCGGAATGAACTGATATTGGTGTAGGCACGTTTTGTTAGAAAGTATTGTCGATCTGTACAGCTACATCGTCATAATTGTGCGTGATCAAAACAGGGTCTATCATGTACGAAGAACGCAGTGGCCTTTTCCACATTATCCCACTATTACATAAATGTACTAATGCTCTATACTTGTTTTTATATAAATGATTTCATTCCTTTGCAGAAACGACATGTCGGGCGCCGATAAACGTCGTCGGAGGTGAACTTTCAATAGGAGCTCTGACAGTCGGGTCGACGTTGACGTACCAGCCTCGATCTCGATATCGTCGAGTCAGCGGAGATTTGATTCGCACTTGTGGCGAAGACGAGCTTTGGACTGGAGAACAACCAGTGTTTGAAGGTGCGGTACTTAGATGGAGCAACTGATGTAATGATTGGTTTAATTCTATCAATGCAAATATGTTTAAGGATTAAATATATATATATATATATATATTATATATATAATATATATATATATATATATTATATATCTGCTAATATTAACCAAGTTGTTGAAATATCGACAAAACAAAATATTATTCGCATTGTCGTATTAAGCTTGATATTTTGGATGGATTAAAAATATGTTAAAGTCGTATCAAACAATTAATTTTAGTCATGTTACTGTCATCTTCAACAGGAAGCACGTATTTTATGTTTGTTTCATACTAATACCTTATGATTACCTTTACTTGGCACAATCAGTGCGTCTTTCAAATGTGTGAGTGTGTGTGTATGTTTGTGTGTGTGTGTGTGTGTGTGTGTGTGTGTGTGTGTGTGTGTGTGTGTGTGTGTGTGTGTGTGTGTGTGTGTGTGTGTGTGTGTGTGTGTGTGTGTGTGTGTGTGTTTGTGTGTGTGTGTGTGTGTGTGTGATGTGTTTTGTGTGTGAGTTTTGTGTATGAGTTTCAAATGTGTTTTCTTCCCACATTTACACAAATGCTATCATCTACTGAGGTACATTGATGAAATGTTGAACAATTTTGTTTCAGAAATAACCTGTCCTGATATTCAAATCCGCGAAGACTCGAAAGTTCAGTTCTACAGCGACGGTGTTGTTGTGGGGTCAAAGGTCACTTACTCTTGCATTCCGGGTCACAATCTCACAGCAGGTGATCCCTCCTGTGAGTGTAAACTGACGGGAAACTGGAGTTGTGAGACGCCGACGTGTACAAGTGAGTAGCGAAGCGCCTATGAATTAATATTTTCGTTGTAATAGACTTAAACACATAGACGCTGCTGGTCTCGATAAAAACAACATGGAGGAGACGGCACAAGAACGCAACGCATGGCGTGCGCCCGTCACGAAGCAGCCGCAAATGCTGAATTAGCAATGGCAGTGGATGCAGAAACAAGAAGGTACCGACGTCGCAGTCGAGCGCGCACACTTGTTGCCTCAAATGGACAGCTGCTAACATTCGTATGCACACACTTTGGACAAATCGTTTTTGCACGTATTGGAATAGTGTCACGAGAGAAAACCTGCTGAAACACAAACGTACGCACAAGCATACGCACACAAAGGCTCCCCCCCCCACACACACAAACCACACGCACAGGCACAAGCATACGCACAGATAACGCATATGCACACGCAAGAACATATGCACACACACACACTGGCGCACACACACACACACACACACTCACATACACATACACACACGCACACACACACGCACAAACACACACACAACACCCACGGGACGGTGGATGTCATTTCAGTAGATAACTGCGTTGATGTGTACGCGTTCGTGTATGTTTGCGTATGTTTATGGGTTTACACACATATGAGTATTCTATTCGGCATTTCTCGTCATATGTTGTGTTACAGAAGTGACCTGTGGTGAGCCTCCAGTCGTGGACCATGCCAGGAGTGAGACGACCGGGACAAGATACCTGGACAGAGCGACGTACACGTGCGAATATGGCTACTACCGCGAAGGTCACCAGAGTCACCTCGTCTGTAGCAACCACGCGACATGGGAGGGCGAAGGCGTCGTGTGCACAGGTATCTCGAAGCACTGGTATTCGGTATACTTTTTGGAACGTGGAAATACAACAGTATTATGTTATCATTGGTTTCATTGGCGTCATCTCTTCTTAGATGTGTGTGGGTGTGCGTGCGTGTGTGTGTGTGTGTGTGTGTGTGTGTGTGTGTGTGTGTGTGTGTGTGTGTGTCTGTATGTGTGTGTGTCTGTATGTGTGTGCGTGTGTGCGTGTGTGCGTGTGTGCGTGTGTGCGTGTGTGCGTGTGTGCGTGTGTGCGTGTGTGCGTGTGTGCGTGTGTGCGTGTGTGCGTGTGTGCGTGTGTGCGTGTGTGCGTGTGTGCGTGTGTGCGTGTGTGCGTGTGTGCATGTGTGTGTGAGAGAGAGAGAGAGAGAGAGAGAGAGAGAGAGAGAGAGAGAGAGAGAGAGAGAGAGAGAGAGAGAAAGAGAGTGTGTGTGTGTTTGTATGTCGTAGTCTGTTTGACCTAAGATACATATCTAGTACACACCATGATGAGATCAGTGCATGTCCTACTAATAAGTGTTATTTAGGACTTTCGCTGATATCCACGAAGAGCTAACCTGCCTCAAGCCAGAAGCAAGATTTGTATATATTGACGTTTATTTTTCGCAACAAAATTACCCCTTTTACCCCTTGAGAGACACAATAAAACCGTAAATACCCCTCCATTTTATAATCAAAAACTCGAAAAATATAACATTAGCTTACTAATAACCTTTAACTACGATCAACCGTTTGACAAGCAACATTTTATAGATGAAACTATCTGTGTGAATGGTTTAAGTTGTTTTAATAAGCCTTGATATGTGAGCCTTTGTCACAGCTGGAACACACCACAAGTCATCAGCAAGGTTCAACATATATTGTGTCTTAATTTTAATGTTGATCCTTGTAGAAATGCCAGTTCTCAACAGCACCACATTGGCACGAGGACTCTAAGAGTTAACTAGATATTCACCACTTGCCTATTCTCTTTATAGTTACCTGGTCAGAATCATACATGTTTTCTTTTAGCCTTCTAACATCTTGCAATCAAAATAACTCGTCATTTATCTTGAACGATTCTCCTACCACTAAAAAGTAACATCATGCATACATTTTCTCATTGTGTTCCATACTTGGGAAATATCCAATAATATGGTCTCTTCTCTGGAACCTATGTGCGATACGATATCACCACCAAACGGACACTGCTTTTTGTTCTCTTCAATTGGAGTTAACAGTTTGTATGACATGAAGACCACTAGATTGTGTAACTTCCGGGGTGTAATTATCCCCATGTTAAATACCGCTGCTTTAAAGGGTTGTGTATTGCGATTGTATTTAAACCTTTGATGAATATATGGTGTTGCCAACTACTATATATCTCGCTATGGCTTCATTGAAGCGATCACGTGTCCGATGCCGGAACTGCCATACATGGGAGCGCACAACGTGACGTCGCTGACGTACAAGTCACGTGTCGTGTACACGTGTCTCGGGGGATTGTCGTTGGCCGGGGGAGACAGGGAGCGCACGTGCGAGGCGAATGGCACGTGGAGTGGACAACCTCCGAAATGTCAGAGTGAGTTCGTCATTCAGATCCGACAAAGTACAAAACCTGACGCCTGGTGTAATTTGTAATTATATCTAAGGATAAATATAATTAGAATATGTTATGCAATTACGCTATCGCTATAAGAACGACTGATACATAAGGAATATTGAAAAAGAAATATCTGGCGAACATAGTATTATATATTTCCGTGGATATATGGAAAATCGATTGCAAGGCATAATTTCACAAAGTCCCACATTATTCAGAACTCAGAACTCAGAATCAGTTTATTTGACCTATATATACGATATATACACAATGAATAACATCAATACTAGATAAGGTCGGGAGACTCCCATTAAGATATACAATATCGCTAGCACAGGAGCCACCCCGTATAATTCCTTACGTCGAACATCCAACCAAGCCTAACATATCAAAATCATGTAAATGAAGGCAGTGAAGTATTTTCTAATTGACTGTTTTCTGTAGAAATAGAGTGTGCTTCGCCTCCGAATGTAGTCAACACGACGTGGTACGAAGACAAGAAGTCTCTCCGCAAGAGACGAGTCATCTACCAATGTCTGCCTCGGTACAGACTCGTGTCTGGGCAGTTGTGGAAGGAGTGTAGACCGCGGGGCGACTGGATTGGCGACGACGCCATCTGCGAAGGTGGGCAGGAAATGACAGCGGTTCGTTGACATTAGCAATGCAAGCACATGTATTTAAGGTCAAATCCTTGTAAATCAAATCGAATAACATGTATGTATACACCACATATCTTTACAAAGCAGATTCGGGGGTGTTTACAAAATAAAACATGATGTAAGAATATATTACGTAGTCGTTATAATATTACAATGCATGTGTTACATATGCTAAAACAACTACACATTTCGAGTATTATGTAGGTCACATATAACATTAACATGTGTTTAAAGAGTTTAAAGAGAAATGTTCTCAGGTCTCTCCTAAATCGTCCAGAGTCACGTTGGTGTCTTAGTCTCTAGTGGAAGAGAATTCTAGAGGGTACAAACTGCACATGAAAATGCGCGTCGGCCGAACCGTTCCAGGTTAACTCTAGGAACAACCATGATAAACTGGTCGGCCGAGCGAAGAGTACGAAGGGGAACATATGCAGGCATACGGTCAGAAAGCTACTGTGGAGTGTTTGCATGCACAGCGCCGTGCATCAAGGTCACCAGTTTAAATTGAATTCGCTGCGCCACAGTTAGCCAATGTAGCTCTCGTAGTGCCGCCGTCATGCTTTGTTGTGAACGCCGACGTAAGCAGGGGACGACACGCGCAGATAATCGCTGGGCCATCTCTGGTCGGTGCAACAAGGTTCCAGTAATGCCGTACAGGGCCACGTTTCCGAAGTCGAGTCGCGACGTGACTAGCGCGTGTACAAGCGACTTGCACGCTGAACGCGGGAGAGATGATCGTATTCGCGCTCTGCCACGTAGTTTGGCGTAGGCAACCCAACTGGTACGGCTAATGTGTGCGGCCATCGACATCGTGGAGTTGAGCTGTACTCCAAGGTATCGCATGTTGGCGGAAGTGCTGACGTTGCATCTCCATATGCCGAAGGGAAGAGGCGGTAGCTGCAGAACACGGTTGTTTGGTGCTGCAAACAGTATCGGCTCTGTCTTCGCCTCGTTCAAAAACAGGTAGCGCGACTCTAGCCATGCTTTCACATTAATCACACAAAGGGATATCCGGTCGACGGCGGACGCTAAATCGTTTCGCAGAAAATTTACATAGAGTTGGGTGTCGTCAGCGTAAACATGGTAGAGAACATTGACCAGCACTGTCTATAGAAAATAATAGAGGGCCCAAAAACACTGCCCTGTAGAACTCCATGTCGTAGTCTGCTGTCGCAAGAAAGTTCGGTCGGCAAGGTAAGAGGCGAACCAGAAAAATGCGTCGCCTCGCATGCCGATTCGATCTAGTTCAGCGACAAGAATGTCATGGTCGATCGTGTAAAACACAGCGCTGAGGTCAAGTAGAACTAGAACTACATGCTTACGGGCATCCGGTGATCTTAACACGTCGTCTTGGATACACAAAATCGTTGTCTCAACACTGTGTGACGGGCGGTAGGCGCTCTGAAAAGGAACTCCGATGCCGTTGTGTTGCATACGCAAACGCAGTTGGACAGAGACGCAGTATTTAAGTAACTTGGATGCGTACGGAAGTTTCGAGATAGGTCGGTAGCTGGCGTAGTCGTCGACGGGAAGACCGGAACGTTTAAGAAGAGGCGTGATGACTGCGTGTTCAGGCGGGCGGGAACAGTGGAAGACTTGTCGCACAGGTTGATCAATTTCACGAGAATCGGCGCCAAGATGGGTGTTTTCCCCTTCAGAATTACGGAGGGCAATGGATCAAGCTTGGACGACTTTGTCTTGCCACTTGTGATCAGTGTTGTTACTTCTTCGAGAGTAGCCGATTGAAACGCTAGCAGTGTATTGCCTTGGTTGCTAGCAGTGTATTGCCTTGGTTGCTAGCAGTGTATTGCCTTGGTTGTTAGCAGTGTATTGCCTTGGTTGATAGCAGTGTGTTGCCTTGGTTGTTAGCAGTGTATTGCCTTGGTTGATAGCAGTGTGTTGCCTTGGTTGCTAGCTGTGTATTGCCTTGGTAGGGCGTTCACAGCTATATTAAACATAATATGTTAGCAATCGTGATCGTATGAATAACTTTTAGTATACGTTGCATACCACACTGTCAGTATTAACATTTAAATAAACTAAACAGATACATATAAGATATGAGGATTACTGTCATAGCAATGGTCAATTTAGCAAAAACGTTAACACCCAGTCAAGTAAATGAGCCATCATGTTCCGTGATTACTTTCAATATCAACCTAATTTTCCATTCAGCAACCGGAGAAGAAGTCACTATTTTTGTCCCTAAAGACGAGGAACCAAAAACGGAGGCGGCGAAAGTGATGGCGTCTATTGGCTTCAAGAAGGCAGACCAACAGTCGCCGAACATCGCGATTGGAGCTATCGGGATAGTGATGCTCGTTGTTCCTGTCCTGCTCATCATTGCTGCTGACTTCAACACGTTGAGGAGTCACTTCGGGATGATGAAGAGAAACATTCGGTCTGGATACAGAAGACTGCGTCGGGGGAGGGCAAGAGTAGCGCCCCAGTTGTAAGTGCTGAGTTGATGATGATGACGATGACGATGACGATGCTGCTGCTGGTGGTGGTGGTGGTGGTGGTGGTTTGTGCGTGCGCGAGTGTGTACGTGCATAAAATGGAGTAGGTCAGCACTTATGTGAATGCACGTGTGTGATCACTCCCAGGTATAGATGTGTGCACATCGTCTCATATGATACATGACACTGTCGCTATTTGTACATTGGCTCATATGATACATGACACTGTTGCTATTTGTACATTGGCTCATATGACACATGACACTGTCGCTATTTGTACATCGGCTCATATGATCCATGGCCCTGTCGCTATTTGTACATCGGCTCATATGATACATGGCCCTGTCGCTATTTGTACATCGGCTCATATGATACATTGCACTGTCGCTGTTTGTACATCGGCTCATATGATACATGGCACTGTCGCTATTTGTACATCGGCTCATATGATACATGGCCCTGTCGTTATTTGTACATCGGCTCATATGTCACTTCAATTACTGCGATACTTGGAGTCAAAGATATGATTAATACTATGATCACCCTTGTTAGCAGGGCAGCGTTAATGTGTTTGTATTAAGTATACACTATTCATAGATGTGTTTGCACGACAGTGTGTACACCACAATAAAATATATCGAATATACGACAGTTCCTGCATTAAATAAAGGTACCTGGGTCACTCCTATATCACAATTCCCTAATGTGAAAACAATATAACATGTTATCACGACACGGCATTTCGTTGAATGTGGTTATTGTAGCACTGTAGTAAATACAACATGTCACTGCTAATTAGTTTAGTGAACAAAACTTATTATAAAATACAATGTGATTATATTATGCGATTGACTCTCTTAGGTGTGACATTTCAATACGGAGTCAGGGAACATCGCGATAGATTCCGCGCGGGCCAACGTATGGTTGTATCATTCGCGACACGATTCCCCTGTCCATACGTTGCAATTAATAAGCAATACTATTGTAAATAAAGTTGCGTAACTGCATTAACTGACGTATTCCAAATATTTGGCTTACATAGTTTATTTTACATCGGTATATGTGTGGACGTGTTTTGTAGGAATGCCATAATGCGTTTAGAAATGGATCCTCCACACACAAACTTGTAATGTTTTCGATGGCTGGTTTTGCACTAAGCATATATGCGATGATGTTGTGTGTGTGTTCTTACCTATCTGGCATTCACCTCACGTGTGTTGCTTTAGTTTTGAATTTTGATGCGTATTGTGGGGATGTGGAAATAAATGTACTTTATTTTATTAAAATTTGGTGATATGACCGAGTTTGCGACTAGGTATTTATACTTTCTTGAGTATGGCTAGTCAATGTGGGGGCATATTAGTTTAATGTAGGTTGTTTTTCTCTGCATAATATAGTCTATTAATTAGGTAGATTCATTAGGCCTATGTCAACGTCATGTGTGAAGTCTCTAGGCAAGCACTGTGGCATTATGGTGGAAATGCCAGAACCTGGGGAAACAATTTGGATTCCTCATAATATATACAATCACGTTTACAAACATCTACAATTCACAACGAACCAACAATAATAAACTCAACGTATACATAATATATATATAATCACGTTTACAACCATATACAATTCACAACGAGCCACCAATTATAAACTCAACGTATACATAATATATATAATCACGTTTACAAACATCTACAATTCAAAACGAACCAACAATTATAAACATAACGTATACATATGTGATGTGGGAGAAGAATTGAACATCATGTTGGATGGAAAGGAAATTAAGCAAGTGGGCGGCTTTGTATACCTTGGAGGAATGGTTACAGCGGATGGGCGTTCAAAGGTGGAGGTGCGACGTCGAATACAAGCAAGAACGAATACTTGGAGAAAGGTAGAGGTAGTCATGATGGCAGAAAAATCTCGAAAAAGCTGAAAGAGATAGTACTGAGAGTGTGTGCTACAACGGCATGCCTATTATGGTATGAAGACAGTGGCGCTGACAGAACTACAACAACAGAAGCTGCAATGTTGTGAGATCACCTGGGTTAGAAGAATAATGTCGTATCTAGAGGGTACATAGAAAAAGGACATATGATTTGAGAAAAGAGGTTGCAATGCAATGCAGCGTAAGAGGAGGTTTTCCGGGAAGCTGGGTGAGATGGGCAGGCCACTTGGCAAGGTTGGATGCCACAAAAATAGCAACGAGAGCAGAGGCGGAACAACATAAAGGACTCAGGAAAAGGGGAAAACCACAGTTGAGATGGGAGGAGGTGCATGAGGAGGGACATGAGAAGGTCAGGGGAGGATGACTGACGGAGAGAGGGAGCGATGGACAGAAAACTGTGGAAGGAAGTCACATCGAGTGGTTCAGCTGTACTGTACCTAACCCTCACCCTTGTACAGAAGGGAACAAGGAGGAGAACAACTTATACTTAACAAATTATCATAATAAATAAAGGGACAGCTACTCTTCAGGGGGCGTCACGGTTTCTGGCTCCGTTATCTAGTTGATAACGGAAGGAGCTGTTACTGATGTGTTGTTGGCAGTTGATACGCAGTAGACGGCGTTGACATCGCATATAGCATACATCGAGTTGTGGGAGATGAGCACTGGTAGTCGTCCACGATTCCGCGCCATATATAGAAGGACAGACATTTTCAGAGCGACAGTCGGCTAAGCGTTTCTTGCGATACATGTTTTGTTTACCCCAGTAGAAACAATGACCATTTTATTATTCCCGTTTTAACAAGATTTTGCTATAAATGTAAAAATCGTGATAACGTACGTGGTTTCTTGCATTCGTCACGCTAGAATACTTTCGAATGAATAATCTTACAGCAGTCAAAACACAAATACTTTTGATACTAGACAAAAGATCGACAAAAGGGAACGGGTTGTTTACTTCCTTCTGTTTAGTAATCGCCGAAGAGACGCCCTTATTACGGATTTATACATAGCTTGTAATCATTATTACGGATCTTAACCAAGACAATATGACATGCAAGGTTGGAAGAATCACCCCTGTTGCTGACACAAAACTGGTTTTGTTTTTAAACGATTGATGTAATTCCGCGTAGTAAATCAGCTTCGCTTTTTCCTTGTTCACGAGGTGGCGCCACCGTCATGTCACTCTCCCAACCGTGTGGCTTCCGTCACAATTAACATTGTGGCATACATCCTTGAATCTAAGCAAACACTTTCATTATTATTCCTCATAATACATTTTGATCAAACACCAAACACATTTACAACCTTATACAATCCAAACGAATAAATAACTGTAAACTTGACAACAATGAAGCACACGAGACATTGCAAATGTATCGTCCTCTCCTAGTTTAATAGATCCACACGCCTCATTTGCGTTCTTGAACTATTGGCGTCTGACCTATTAATTGGCGGTGTATGTCCCAAAAAAAGTTTTATATTCCTGCTAACGCTCCCTTGAAATCAAGGAGTCTCCCGGATTCTAGGTGTGTCTTCCGGTCTCCTGGAATGCAGGTATATCTCCCGGATTTTTTCTGAGAACATCCAACACCGGCCTGTCTACTTCGAGACAGCGCAACACCACTGGAGATATGCTGAGACGTGCTGAACCGCTAAATTTCCGGCGAAAAATCTCCAACAGCACCCCCCCCCCCACGTCTTCGAGGGAATGAGACAGTGATCCGGTGAAGTTCCGACGTAAACAAATTCCACAGCAACCAACCTCCCTCCGTCTTCCGATGTCATGATTCGAGACAGCGCGACACGGGAAGCGAACTGAACCGTTGATGAATCCAGAGGCGTGTCCAGAGTGCGTAGTATAGGGGGGGGGGGCACAAACCTCCACTGGCGGCCGAACCAAAATGTTGTGTATAACTTCACCTTCGACTAATGCTAGTGCTTTTGAAAAATTTTTGCCGCCGCGACGACGTAATTTCAGCTTATTGTAACCTCAACAGGGGCATATTAATTTTCCAAGCGTCTAGGTGGGGCACGGTCGCGTGGACCCATTCAAAGAGGTCTACGGCACGCGAAATTCCAAAGGTCTTGAGGGGGACACGTGCCCACAGGCTCCCCCTAGACACGCCTGTGGAACGTCCCGGATTTCAACACAAAATAGGCAGGTAGCCTGTTATTTAGAGCTACTAACTGTGTTCAGTAAACATATTGAGTTTGATTGCTCCACGGAGCGCCGCTGTTTCAGGCTCTCTGTGTGTATATCATCGAGTTGATATCACAACACAGGGTTTGTTCCAAATACTAACTCCACCAGGACACGCTTGTAGGCCCCACTGGTGCTGTGCTCAACCGGTAGACACTGACAACTAAGTCAACTGATTTGAAATTAAGGTCTCAACATGAATCAATCAGACAACATATGGAATTCGTCGGTAACAATCAAAATATGCATATAGGACCAAACTTTTATATTGGTTAGGAATAGTCGGTCTGGCGTTTGCGATATGCTTTCTCCTTTCAGAAGAACATGAACACAATGAAAAAATTCCCAGAGACGGCGCTCTTGGTAAGGATTTGTATATAATTTCTAAACATTAATATGGATTTTAACCAAGTAAAGACGGCAAGCCGGGCTTACATTTTCTTAGAATCCATTTCTTACTCGCAGAGCTGGGCTCTGTGAATTAGAATTCGTTTCTTATTCGCAGAATGTGTGCGCTATAGAGTAGTTCGCAGATTCCAGCTGGGCTCTGCGTCTATTTTTCCTCAGTCACGCTTATTTTGGCCAGTCATTAAACAGACATCGCCGCATCTTGCGGCGAGATCTATACGATAATTCAAGGGACAGTAACTGGAGAGGGACGACAATTTTATTACAACACTTACCTCGTGGCGTCCATCTTTGCTGGTTGGTCGGCTCTGCGCTGAAATTCGCTATCTAATTGGTTGATCGCGGGCTCTGCGAATAAGTTTTAATTTCTTATTCGCAGAGCAGGGCTCTATGAATAGCCAGTCGCTGTTAATTACCGTAATATACATATATTCAGGCATATTTTCCTTTTCCTAAAACTTTCGAGGAATACTCACATGTCCTCTAACTGGATGTCCATAGAATAATAATAATAATGACGATAATAATCATAAAAATAAAAATTCGTCGTCGTTTAAAACTTACTTATCTTTGTAACCTTGCATATCCGTCATTATTATTATCGTGATTATTTGTATGATTATTATGGTCATTATTATTATTATTATTGTATGGACATCCAGTTAGAGGACCTGTGCCTATTCCTCGAAAGTTTTAGGTAAAGGAAAATATGCCTGAAGATATGTATATTACGGTAATCAATAGCGACTGGCTATTCACAGAGCCCTGCTCTGCGAATAAGAAATAAAAAATCGTATTCGCAGAGCCCGCGATCAACCAATTAGATGGCGCCTTTCAGCGCAGAGCAGACCAACCAGCAAAGATGGAAGCCACGAGGTAAGTGTTGTAATAAAATTGTCGTCCCTCTCCAGTTATTGTCCCTTGAAGTATCGTATAGATCTCGCCGCAAGAATCTGCGATGCCTGTTTAATGACTGGCCAAAATAAGCGTGATTGATGAAAAATAGAGCTCAGCTGGAATCTGCGAACTATGCTATAGCGCACACGTTATGCGAATAAAAAACGAATTCTAATTCACAGAGCCCAGCTCTGCGAATAAGAAATGGATTCTAAGTCGCAGAGCTGTGCTCTGCGAATTAGAAATGAAATATTAGCCTCGACCAAATGTTTTTTTATTGTTTTAGCAAAAACCTAATCAAATTCTTCCGTAAGGTATATACAGCTGTATGTGCTAAATCTCGTAACTCATATTCTGTCAAATTTCCGCAAATAAATACTTACGTAATTGTACTATTTGTATTGCTACTAGTAGAGGACAATACGGTGATCAGTTAATTTATAATTAAGCCAAGTAATCTTTTACATTCCTGTTTTAGGTGATTGCATTGTCAGCATGGGTGACTTCCAGCTAGGTAAAAATGTCGGTCTTGGGAAGAGTTTGAAATCTACCAGCAAGAACATTTGGTCCTATACACAAAAACCGGTTCGCGAACGGTTGTACAGGCGAACAAACGCATCAAAGATGGACAACCTTTGTATGCTGAACATCTGCAATATGCATACGTCACGTTTGGCTGCAAACACTTCGGCAAACCACGACTTTCTGGGCACGGTGTCCGACCACAACAGAAGTAAGAATTTTTCGTGCAGATTTTTTTGGGTCATTATTTTACTACTGCATCGCTTGCAATATTTTATTTAATAGTTTTATGAGTAATTAAATTATGAAATGTGAAAGGTGTTCTAATACAGAAACATTATAAATACAAAATTGTTCGATGTGTTTGTGTGTGCTTGTCTGTGTGTGTGCGTGCGTGCGTGCGTGGGTACGTGTTTGCGTGTCTAGGAAATGTTCTGTGACATGTATATGTGCCAGATGGTTAGAAATTCAATCATGAAAATATTTTAAATTATTGTTAATAGTGTGTTAATAAGCTGTGGCAGGATCTCAGTTGTAATTAGTTTAGACAAGTATATTATAGTACGTCCCGTGTTTATGATTTTAATACAATCAATCATTGATGCTTCCTAAGTAGATATTACTCCCCTTCAAAAATCATAAGTGGAAAACGTTTTAGTGCGTTAAATAAGTTGTGTATGCATCTGTGACGGACGGTTTAGTGTTTTCTGCATCACTATGTTCCATGTGTTGATATGTAGGCAAGCATGTTGTGTATTGTTATGTACCATCTGTGTATAATATGATTGTTTTATTAATATGTTGATGTCGAGATTTCATGTAATATGTTTGTCACAATATATATTGTGAAAGGAGTTAGTTTTTAATAATTATGCAAGGGTGATGTGTATTAGTATATTATGTGTGTTACTATTTAGGCCAGTGTTGAAATACCGGGGTATATATGTTTATAAGTTAATAAAAACGATTCTATCTATAATTGCGTTGTGTAAGTAATAGTAAGCACCTTGTTTTCCCATACTCTTTTGGTCAGCTTGGCCATAGTGACAGTAGCTGCTTTTGAGTTTGTTAACATACTAAATTAATTATCAATGCCAAATCCTTTAGCAGAAATGGTTAGTCACCAGCTAGAATGCATTGACAACTGGAAAACTACTTATGGATTTTGAGATTGACCAACCCTTTTGTTTTGATGCGCCTCTGAGCTTGGTTTCCAAGGATTTAGGCGCAATAGAAGTTATCTTATTATTATTATTATTATTATTATTATTAGGTAAACCTTCTTAAAGTGAAGGTTAAGTCACATATATAGCCTCCGTGCGTTCGTTTGTGCGTGCGTGCGTGCGTGCGTGCGTGCGTGCGTGCGTGCGTGCGTGCGTATGATTGAGGTTATCTGTCAGGCAGGGCCAAACTTGTTCTTGAAACAAAATCACATTTCATGGTCGTCTTCAAACAAAATAACTTCTTTCTAACCTATATCTATATAGCGCACCTTCCACTTGGATACACGATCAATATCAAGTTGTTTTATTTTGCAGTCGCCCAGCCGTCGGATATGTAATCTCAATTAAAATTCTGACGGTCTACATCAACTATCTGTATACTACGTTCGTATCTTGCGGTGGCAGTGTGGAGAATTCAGGCCTGTTAAAATGTTGAGCTGGTGCCATTAGACCTGTGCATAGGTAGCGAGACACAATCCGCTAAAACAAAGAGTCCTCTTGAGAGGATTAAAAAATGAACATTCCCCGTCTTCCGATTTCATGTCCGGCAGTATACTTGCAACTACGGTGTTATGAATATATAACATATTACGATGTTATAATGCATAAATCATCAATAAAAACTTTGATATTTTATTAAGTAACTGTGCTTTCATTCTTAACAGTTTACAGGAAACAATATTGTATGGCCTCGTTGCAGAACGCTTCCTTGTACCCGCGCTCGCAAATTTATTTGATATTTATGTCATCAAGGTAATAATGTATTCTCATAAAGGTGTAAGAAGAAATAGCTGCACCATGGGTAAAATGCAAAGCGCCTACAGCGGTTATTAGGACTGGATACTGCGCTTCATAAAACAAATCTTCTAATACACAAAAAGCTTGTATGAAAGCTACGTTCAGGGGTTTTTCGTTTGATATACGACACACATGCCCAAATTATCGGTCTTCTATGTCTGATGACATGTGAATTTTTTTGTATATTCGGCAATAATTTCAGTTAATATTTATTAACATATTATTATTATAGAGCAAACAAATCAAAACAAGTCATTAATCAAAATCAAGTCATGCGTGCAATTCTTAAAGGTGGTAATTGTAAGTAATGGCATAATAAAACGAAAAAACGATGAAGTTGTATAAACTTACAAAAGCCCCAAGTACTACCACTAGTAACCCTTTATGTAAACCCTGGTCTGTTCTTGCCCCAGAAATGTCTACCACTCCCCGTATGTGTGTATTGTGCAGGGCCTGTCACGGGGGTGATCAGCAGATTGTAAAGAACCACCGAGGCAAAGACGATAATTATTACTTATTAGAGGAAAATTGTAGGCGTCTAACAGAAACTCCACATTCACAGTTACATACAGGCAAACAGGTGGACGTCATTATCCTGGGTCAGCTTAGGGCACTCGGGTGTGGTACGAGAGTGTTTGTTTCCCGTGTCAACATAGCGGATACGGTGTTTGACTAGTAGGGATGGTAGCGAATTTCTAGAACGGAAGTTCACCGCCCTTGAACCCGTGTCCTGGATTTCAGAGTTTTCCGGAAGCATGTAATTAATCAAATGCATGCAGCCATGGTTCATCTCCATCCCCACTGTATGACGGCACACTGTTGCAGCTACGTGTACGGTTCCTTTCATCAGGGGGTCTATTTTGAGTGGAATACGTCAATGTCCACGCGGTGGCTACGTGACTGTCGGCCTTAATTTACAAACACAGCGAGCAGTATCACGTGGTATTCATACAGTGAATTTCACTGGTTGGTGGTTCCACTCTACACACCCCGCAAACCCATAAAAGGTGTATAATACTGAGCTTCGGGCGCATATGATCAGAGCCTCGATTATCCAGGCGCCGTGACATGTCAGCATTCGCTTGGCTCAACACTACGGCCTGGATTATTAAGCTCCAGCCAATGTTACCTGTAAGGGGCTTTACCCCAGATTCGGGTAGACACGGTGATTGGCTCTCAGGCCAACTATGAAATAACAAATTAAATAAGGATACACTTCTATCAGATAATACTATACTATAACAACTATTTAACATTAAACTATTGAAACATGCGCACACAAAATAAACCAACATTATACTTTTTTCGTAGTTTAGTGCCTTTTAATCACATGCATATTCACTAGGTGGCAGCTATCGCGGCTGCTTGTCGAAGATTCCGTATTGCCTTTCTTAGCTTATGCTATAGCAAAAACAAAATACTAAGTGTGAATAAGCATGATATAAATACCAAAACAAAGACAAATTTAACTAAACAAAGTGCAATCGATGTCTCGCGCAACGGTCGGATTGCTAACTAATAAATAAATAAAATAAAATCTTTACTGTCGCACATTAAAATTTTAATACTAAAATGTCCGTAATGATACGGTCGACATCATCGTCGTCTAACATATTGCGTGTCTTAAGACCATTCCTGATGTCTAACATTTCTGATAATACGTTCAATTTCGATATTGTTACGTTGGACAAACCAGCCTGTCACAAACGGCCAATATCACACGTAGACACTTCGTACATTGCATCACATCCACTTAAGATATAACGGTAGTTTGAGCTACAATTTGACCATGGATTTGCGATGGACAACTTAGCAACACTGCTTATAATCGGTGAATTGTGGTTCATAACTTCATGAATGAATTTGGAGATCCTTTGCTTTAAGATTACGAATAATGGCAAACTATCCCATAACAATGCTATAGCATCACCGTGTGTAAGTGGTGCTAGCCCCCACAACTTTCTAAGCGCTTTTCGTCATGCAATGCAAATAATGCCAACAGTCTTACTCTGAACATCCCACAGTGGGGCTCCACAATAAGAGCAGCAATATTGTTTAAATAAATTGCACTTTACATTCGTCTTAATATGACCGAAATCGGCCATGAACATATTATTATACCCTCTCTCGAATTTGGCAGTGGCATCGACGACTAGACTATCCCTATTAACAACGGATATATGATGGCCCAAATGTACAGCATATTGGGCACTGTCCAACTCGGTATGATTAAAAAACATAGTTCTGTTGTCGGGTTTACAGCTACGACCTCTAAAAATCAAATATCTACTCTAAACAATCCATCCATGTATATGGAGAAAAGAATAGGAGAAAAGATTGCTCCCTGTCTTAATCCGTTACATGCGGTAAACTGGGATGACATACTAAAGCCCCATCTTACTTGAAGTGTTTGTTTTGTATACATATACAACAGCAGTCTTAATACCAGAGGTGATACCTTACGTTTTAGAAGTACTCTAAAAAGCTTACAATAATTGACCCTGTCGAATGCTTTGCTGGCATGTAACATTACACATTACTGCCATTTGCATGATAATAACTGATTGTCTCCATCATAGCATATGTGTAGTGAGGGGTGGATATATTTGGTTTAAATTGCAAATGCGATGTTGCAAGCGCACTTCGTTCCTTAGATAGTACAACAACATCAAACAGTTTGGCAACAATGCTGCCAAGAGTAACAGCTCTAAAAAAATATCGGATGGACAACTAATTGTCTCTTGTCTTTTGGTATAGGAACCATAGTTCCAACTAACATTGAGTTGGGGCTAAAACCATGTATCCAAGTACTATTAAAAATTAACGCTAACAGCACAAAGAGTATTTTCGGACCATGTATAATATGATCAGAATTGAGATCCCCTTCACCATCCGACTTACCCAGCTTCAGTTGCTGGACACCTTCAATAACCTCATCAACTGATAATATATCTTAAGCAACATTTTGTTAATCTGCTTGTTTATTTCCGTATTTATAGCACTCATGTCAACAACATCATATCATATGACACACTGTTGAAGAGGTGACTATATTTATCGGAAAACAAATGTATAATATTTCTTCATCACCTACCACACCTTCAATATTTGAAGGCAAGAATTTATTGAAACCATTAACAATATCTGTTGTATTTCTGGTCAATCTACCATTGCTAATGAAAGAGTTTGGGTAACATGACTGTAGTTGTCGTTTCTTTATAATTGAATTTAAAATTTTCCACGTACCCTTTACATTATATTTTTCTTTGACTAATAATTTATTGTAATATTCTTTTTCACAAAATCTAAGAATAGAAGTAAGTTTATTTTTGTAAGTTGAATATTTACATTTAGATTTTGTTGTTCTATGCCGCAAAAACTGTTTGTACAAATTATTGTTCTTTTTACAAGCATTGCGCAAACCTCTATTGAACCAGGGTTTGCTCTTTGAGGTAGGTGTATTCATGCATATTTTCTTAATTGGACAATTCTTATCATACAAGCTGGTGAATATGTCCATAAAATTTGTGTAGGCTATATCTGCATCGGATTCATTTAAAACCGTATCCCAGTTTACAGCAGAAAGATCACTGTTAAAGGATTTTATACAATCATCACTCAGTTTTCTGATACATCTGTATTTGTTTACAGTGATTCTATTTATATGTGAACAATTACAAACACAAAATACAGGTAAATGATCACTAATATCAGTTATAAGTAACCCTCATTTGTGAAAATGTTATCAATTAAAGTTGCACTGTGATCTGTAATTCTGCTCGGCTTGTCAATTAAGGGATATATACCTAGACTAAACAACATATCCACAAAATGTGTTGTACCATTCATTGTTGGTGTTATACTTTAAAAGATCTATATTGAAATCACCACATATAAATATTGTTTTGTTAGTGTTCCTAACTGTCTTGATCATTGATTCAAGTTGATCAGTAAACATATCTATATTAGTTCCTGGCGCTCTATATATACAACTAACGATGATGTTTTTCATATTACCTATACGTAATTCGACTGTAATACATTCCAATACATCATCAATTACCATAGACATGGTCTGTATTACCTTGAATTCAATTGATACGTTAACATAAATAGCCACTCCGCCACCTTTCTTATTGTTTCTATTTCTGTAAATAACATCATACCCATTCAACAGTATATCAGAGCAATCTTCAGAATCTAACCATGTTTCCGATATAGCAATAATGTCAAACGGGGTGTTTAGTTCAGTTATATAATCTCTAATTTTATCAAAATTTGCCTTGAGACTCCGAGCATTGAAATGAATGAAGGACAATCCTTTCTGAATGTTTTCACTCTTAACAAATTGTTCAACAGTGTAATAGTCACAGCGTGTAGAAATAGTATTAAAGAAGTTGTTGTTTGGGTCAATGTCACATTCAAAATCACCACAGTTGTACTCAGACATGCTAAATGATTTAAAGCCGAAAACTGAGCATTGATCATAGATATTGTAT
The DNA here is from genome assembly GCA_963995525.1 of Escarpia spicata. Lineage (NCBI taxonomy): Eukaryota > Metazoa > Annelida > Polychaeta > Sabellida > Siboglinidae > Escarpia > Escarpia spicata. The sequence goes on along the minus strand of OZ023207.1, from coordinate 64,324,025 downwards.
ATAGTGGCATTAACATTTATATCAGAGTTAATAAATTTAAATTCATCATCGCTAACAGTGCTGTATGGAAAAATGTATATACACATGTTACAATATAAATAAACAGAATCTTTATCTTGGCATGACATTTGATTTTGTGTTAAGTTTGCTGATCTCCTGTGAAGCACACTTTGGCACAACGAGCATTTCAGTGCTCGTCTAGCCATGGCTAATTAGTGTTATCGTCCGATAGCATTGTTCGGTTGGATGAAGTTACTGCCGGTCGAGATGGCGGAGGTCCTGGTCTGTGGTTATGGAGACTTTCCTGCCACTGGCGAGTAGGCAGACAATACGGCCGTCAGACGTCCAGGTGGCAGTGACGTTGGGCAGCGACTTGGCTTTGGAGAGCAGTTCGTTGCGGCGTCTAGTGAGGTTTTCCGTGATGAGTAGTTTGGTACCTTTCAGTCGCCGTTTCATCGAGAAGACTTTCTGGCGTGCTTGGTAGGTTGTGAATTTCACGATAACGGCTCGTGGTCTCGAAGTTGATGAGTTAGCGGATGTCCCGAGCCGGTGACATCGGTCGATGGTCTCACGTCCAATCGAAACGCCGAGCTTGTTGGTGAAAATGTCGAGAACTGCAGACTCTGGGTCGGTAGTGTCCGGCACACCGTGGACGATTAGGCAGTTTCGTCTACTGTACTGCTCCATCACGTCTAGGTCGTTGTACAGTTTTGTATTAATCGTCTCAAGTTGTGAGACTCGAGCGGCCATCTCCGCGGCGTCAGCAGCAGCACGAGTAGTGTCCATCTGGGATGCCTTGTATATGTCTTGTTTAATGTCAGCGATGACGTCTGTTTTCAGGATGGAGTCGACGATTTGTTTTGCGAGGTTTTTGTTTACAACCAGTCTGGCAAGGATAGCCTGACTGATTGCTTCGACGACTGTGGCGATGATAGTGTCATTTTTCTCAATGAGCGCAATGATTGCGGTGCGCATGTCTCCATTCAACGATTCGTTGGTTGCTTCCGAAGCATTGGTGCAGGCACTGGCGCTTCCCTTTCGTTGACCTTTTGTCATGTTCAGTATGCGGTTGACCGTTGGTCACTGTTGTAATCAACACAACAGGGTGGATTACTTGAGCTGTCTACTTAAGTCTTAACGGTCGCACCTTTTCGGTTGGTTGCATCGAAGTCAGTCATGCGAAGGAGGCTTAAATTGGCTTTCGCGCCACTGGTAACGGCTTGTGGGCGATATTACCAGTCCAGTGAATCTTATTCACGATTTTCTCACATTTGCTGATTTGCACCACAAGGCGACTTCACTAGAGTATGCACAATACACGTATCTCGCACACTGCTCTCACACATATACAACAGCAGTCTTAATACCAGAGGTGATACCTTATGTTTTAGAAGTACTCTAAAAAGCTTACAATAATTTACCCTGTGAATGCTTTGCTGGCATGTAACATGAGTGCTTACACATTACTGCCACACGAGTGCTTACACATTACTGCCACACGAGTGCTTACACATTACTGCCACACGAGTGCTTACACATTACTGCCACACGAGTGCTTACACATTACTGCCACACGAGTGCTTACACATTACTGCCACACGAGTGCTTACACATTACTGCCACACGAGTGCTTACACATTACTGCCACACGAGTGCTTACACATTACTGCCACACGAGTGCTTACACATTACTGCCACACGAGTGCTTACACATTACTGCCACACGAGTGCTTACACATTACTGCCACACGAGTGCTTACACATTACTGCCACACGAGTGCTTACACATTACTGCCACACGAGTGCTTACACATTACTGCCACACGAGTGCTTACACATTACTGCCACACGAGTGCTTACACATTACTGCCACACGAGTGCTTACACATTACTGCCACACGAGTGCTTACACATTACTGCCACACGAGTGCTTACACATTACTGCCACACGAGTGCTTACACATTACTGCCACACGAGTGCTTACACATTACTGCCACACGAGTGCTTACACATTACTGCCACACGAGTGCTTACACATTACTGCCACACGAGTGCTTACACATTACTGCCACATGAGTGCTTACACATTACTGCCACATGAGTGCTTACACATTACTGCCACATGAGTGCTTACACATTACTGCCACATGAGTGCTTACACATTACTGCCACATGAGTGCTACTGCCACACGAGTGCTTACACATTACTGCCACACGAGTGCTTACACATTACTGCCACACGAGTGCTTACACATTACTGCCACACGAGTGCTTACACATTACTGCCACACGAGTGCTTACACATTACTGCCACACGAGTGCTTACACATTACTGCCACACGAGTGCTTACACATTACTGCCACACGAGTGCTTACACATTACTGCCACACGAGTGCTTACACATTACTGCCACACGAGTGCTTACACATTACTGCCACACGAGTGCTTACACATTACTGCCACACGAGTGCTTACACATTACTGCCACACGAGTGCTTACACATTACTGCCACACGAGTGCTTACACATTACTGCCACACGAGTGCTTACACATTACTGCCACATGAGTGCTTACACATTACTGCCACATGAGTGCTTACACATTACTGCCACATGAGTGCTTACACATTACTGCCACATGAGTGCTTACACATTACTGCCATTTGCATGATAATAACTGATTGTCTCCATCATAACATATGTGTAGTGAGGGGAGGATATATTTGGGTTAAATTGCAAATGCGATGTTGCAAGCGCACTTCGTTCCTTAGATAGTACAACAACATCAAACAGTTTGGCAACAATGCTGCCAAGAGTAACAGCTCTAAAAAAAATATCGGACGGACATACTAATTGTCTCTTGTCTTTTGGTATAGGAACCATAGTTCCAACTAACATTGAGTTGGGGCTAAAACCATGTATCCAAGTACTATTAAAAATTAACGCTAACAGCACAAAGAGTATTTTCGGACCATGTATAATATGATCAGAATTGAGATCCCCTTCACCATCCGACTTACCCAGCTTCAGTTGCTGGACACCTTCAATAACCTCATCAACTGATAATATATCATAAGCAACATGTTTTTTAATCTGCTTGTTTATTTCCGTATTTATAGCACTCATGTCAACAACATCATATCATGACACACTGTTGAAGAGGTGACTATATTTATCGGAAAACAAATGTATAATATTTCTTCATCACCTACCACACCTTCAATATTTGAAGGCAAGAATTTATTTCTGCCCTTTATCCGGCGTACCTCAGACCACAAGTCCTGGTTTCTATTTTCACTAATGGCTTCGGCCATCTTAGTAGTACAAATGATGCCATCCTCTCATATAATATGTTTAACAGCCTTATGATACCGAGCTCTTGTTATACGACTCATTTCTGTAATGTCATCATGATGAAGCTTTCCCACTGCTCGCCACTGTCGATGCCACAAAACAGCCTCCTGTTTCAGGTGTTCAACTTCTTTTGACCACCCAGGAAGTTTCCTTCCGCAACCAATTGAATTAAAGTTGTTTTTAGGACAGGTGATAGGTATACGTACATTCCGATGATTCTATGCACATATTTAATATATCATTGTATACTCTAGATAATTCCTTATCATGTTTTTTACACATGACATGATATATGTCGTCGCCAAAGTACACGTAAAAACGTGCTGATATTGGTGGCTAAATTAGAAGCGTGTCGAGTTGCTATTTTAGGGTTCTCGGTTCGAATCCCACAGAGTACTCGAAACTTTTGTTTGTGTTAATTTAGTTTAAGATTCATTTTATTTTGTATAATACTATTTCGGGCACTATTTCGTAATTTCATTTTGTTATCGAAAACATACATAATATATAAACATTCTATAGCTAGGTGATAGACGTGCTAACTGGCAGTGAGCAGTCAAAACGCGATTCTGAGCCAGGCTATCTTCCTGGCGAAGTCACGCAGCGAGGCGAGAGTCGGTTAAGCGAGACTTATAATTTTTCAAACACGGCAAATCCTGACAATACGTCACATATAACTTCATAAATTGATAACGCTTTAATTCATGAGTATACCAGTGTTGCCATCTAGCGGATAACATTCAGAGGGGCCATTCAGAGCCAGACTATCTTTCTGGCGAAGTCACGCAGCCAAGCGAGAGCACCCGGCGAGAGGCGGGTTAAGCGAGACAATCTACACGATCGAGAAATCCTTATTTCGTTTCACTGAACTTAAACCCGTCAACTCAAACTGTAAGTAGAAACTAGTTATAAACATGTCACCACCGATTGTAGACATTCGCAGTTGTCATCGTTTCCGTAGTTAAAACATATACATAGTTCGGCGAAGTGTTTCTGATGTAAACAGGGTGATGTAGCCTGTGCGTTTTGGTTGTCACTGTGTCAGTCACTCAGCGGAATATCGTGTTCATTTGTGATCTCTGTAGAGGCCACTAGAATTTGGAGCTACAGGGGTCTTATGCATGGACCGAGACAACTAATAGTCTGAGACAATGCCATTGTCCGAGACAATAAACGTCGGAACTTCCGCCGTCGCGAAGTTGCTATGCATGGACCGGACGTTAGGCCGAGACAATAAAGTCAGAGACTTTATTTTTAACGCGATTGTCCCGACTTTTTGTGTTGGGCTAATTTTAGACGAGGGGATCCCGGGAAACCCCAAATAGTTTTGCGAAGAGCGCAGGCGCCTTCCGTTACTTCCTTCCGGGTAATATTCGTGTGATTCGAGTTGTAAACACGGAGCTTAGAAGTGTCATTATTTACCCTGATTTTACGTTGATCCTCATGTTTTATAATGTAATCGTGGATATAACAACTAACAAGGAAGGGATTCAGACATTGATTCGCGTACTCCTTTCCCTATCATGGGCCTATGCCTGAGGTATATCTCCATGTGTCCTTTTTTGCTGCAATGTTGGTTGACATTATTATGTCTTTGATTATCATGATGATATGAACCGCTGTCGCTGCCTCCATAAATGATTTCTCTATTCCATTCAGTCACAGTGACAGGTCAAAATACGTGTCACTGAAATCTCTTCACGCTGTTAGCCTGTTTTAATATACTGTCTGGTCTTGCAGTGGTTCAAGTGACACGTTCTGGCCAAAGAGCGATTTATACAGCGCATATAGGACGCACGGTTTTTGGCCTAGTCCTACGCGTCTTTGTCAGTTTATGACTTTGAGTAAATTACGATATTTGTATTCCGCCTGCCTATTTTCATAAGAACTTCACTCAAAACGATTTTTCTAACTGTTTGTTTTCACAGCATTGATAACACATGTATTAAAGATTTAGAATATTGCTGAAAGCCTAAATTGATACGGAAATATTAATTTTTCTTAAAGTTTTTATAAAAACAGCATAAAACATTAGGACGCACGATTTCTGGTCCCACCAGTATACCTTGTCTCAGTTGACTCGAGTAGTGATGTCAGATGCTTTCAATCTCTTCAAGAAGTTCATATTACCCAATTCATTCCAGTATCATTCTGGGCGTCCTCTGTTCATCACTCCTTCGTCTTATATTTCATGACTCAGTGTTCACCATGTAGATGCACCTAGCATAGAGTTTGCCTTCTAGCAATCTTGGATGGCTTAGTTTAGGCTCAGCACACTGCTCCGTTACTTCCAGTTTGTCTGTTATTATTACTCCAAAGTCTTTCTCTTTGTGTGATATTTCTATAGGGTCATTTCTCATGATGCAGTCATGTTCTCTCTTGTGGCCATACTGCACTCCTCGTGGACCATAACTAGCATAGGATTTGCCTTTTTGGATGTTTTGGCATACACTGCTTTAATTTAAATAGTATCTCAAATTTGTTTAGTATTATCAAGCCTAAGTCTTTATCTTTGCATCATGTTTCTGCAGGGTAATTTTCCATGATGCAGTCGTAGTATTATAATATTCTTGTGGAAACTGCTGTTTTGTTAAAGGAAGTTTTTTTCATTTTTGAAATGGAATTGCTCTTTTAAATCTTAGCAAACAGAGGTGATCTGGCAGATGATTGCCGAAGAAGTGAATGTTGTGGGTGGCAGTGGGCACACAGTGGCCCAGGTTAAAAAGAGACGAAAAGACATGAAACAAGCTGTTTGACAAAGACGGGTCAACTAAAAACCAGAGTCATGGAGAACCTCTACCTGAGGTGCCCTATGAGAACTTGGCGAGGCTCATCATCAACACCAAGATGGCGAATGGTTTAGAGGGTAAGTGTCCTGTAATCTTGCATTAAAATTTACATCACCTTAAATAATTTATAATATTTTTGTCTTGTTTCAATAACAATGCATTTGTTCCTAGCATTACTCTGGCAAATCAGTTAAGGTAACAGTTGAAGATCAATGACACACCATAACTCTGTAGAGTGCTTTTAGTGGTCAAATTTGCCATAGCATCTCAGTAGGCCTTTTACAGATAGAACGATATAGTGTACACTTGGTGGCAGTGGTATTTCAGTGTTGTGTAGGAGTCTCAACCCCTTCTGGTGTCTGTATTTTACAATGAAACATTAGATGTGTACATCCACTGATCCCATATATTGGGTGTGTGTTGTAGTACCACTGGTTATCCCATCAGCATATATGTACTCTAGGTAAGTCGTAATTTCCATGTCATGTCATCTACAAAACTAAGATATTCAAGAATATGACGAGACTAGTTCCTACTATGTTTGCTTGATCAGCTTGTTCAGTTCATAATACAATTATTGTAATGTACCGGTATGTTATTAATTGCTAATCTACAAAGGTTTATAGGGCGTAATTATGTGTCGGTGATAATGTGTCTACATATTATATTCCCATTAAATCCAGTTAAATGGAAAATACTTTATAGCCCAAAGAAAAGTTGTGGGAATAAAAAGGGATTAATATGGTACAGATCATAATTTCAGTTATAAAATAAAGGTGTTAGTTAAAAACGTCGAGAGAGAGAGAAATGATACCAGTAGGTGGCCTCGTCACATATGGTCACTAGAGGACATTAGGAATGGGTGTGTCAGTTGTTTTGTAATTTCACTAAACACCATGTTTCATTATTTTGAATAACTTTTATTCCTATGAAAAAGCACATGCTACAACATTTATATAAATTCATATAGAAAATAAAGAGGCTAGATCATCTTAACAGTAAAGTATAATTTAACCCCTTTTTACATCAATTAATAAGAAATCTGATAGAAGTCCAGATATGTGCTATATTTAAATGCATACTAGTACACTTCTTCATTTGTTTTTAATTATCTACCAATCACACGGTTTTTATTTGGTTACATCAACATTGTTCCAGATGCTGGTCATGGGGTGTTAAATGCTGTGTCTGAAGATGCCCCTGGGGTACAGCCCTCAAGCAGCTGTGGGAAACAGTGGTAGTGGTCCATGACATCCAGTGATCCACCTTCCTCCTACAGTGGTTCATCAGCAACTGTCAGAAGATTGGCTTCATCACGCAGACAAGAAGAAAGAATGGCTGACTCCTGATAGCAGATGCAGAGTGTCCAGTTCTGAAGGAGAACATTTTCTAATTTTAAAATGGCTGCATAGTGAAATGAAGAAATACGGTGCAATCACAGAAATGGTGCAGCTAAAATATAGCTCGCCCTATAAATAGAACAATTAAAGCAACCAGAATGCATCATCAATGAAACATAGCATGCGAAATGGATAGAATGTAACTACCTCTTAAAAAAAGTAATCCTTTGTTTCAAAAGCAAGTTATGTCAACCCAGTTTTGGCAATAAGACAATTAGTATGCACCATTTATATACTTGACTGCAAACATACGACAGAAGATATTGTACTGCAGTGCTGTCAGAATGTATGTCAGAATGAACTATTTGAATATTAGCTATGCTATTGTTACCATTGGGATTTTTTTTAACACAAGTAATAAAATATATTTAAACACATTAATTAGACACCAATTGTTTGTGTATTCTGCTGAAAAATACCATTTTTAGTGTATACCTTCAACGTTGGTGATGACGGATGATCTGTAATTGTATGTCTACATTTAATTACATGTGATTGTCACTTGTCCTTTGTCACTGGTCAAAATCCTGCATCCTTAATTTTAAAATTGTCAAAACTAAAATGCTCCCTCCTGATATTGTGTGACAACATGTCATGAAAAAGTTACGCTGACACTGTACAGTGACATGAAACTTGGCCTACACTACACTACAGACAGTGTTATCAGAGCTGGTAAATATTCCAGTAGCTCAGGTGTTATGACAAACAATATTAATGATATGAACCATTTGTTTTTGTTTCAATAACATTTATAAATTATAGTTTGTGTATAATGAAATTCCTTGTCCTTGAATAGGCTATACATAAGTAACTGGTCATACTAAGTAGGCTTACCGGATTCTAGGTTTGATAAATTATGGAAACATTGTTTACCTCACAATACATATCTAATAAAATATTGGTTACTCGAAAATGCGTAGTATGGCCTGCTCTTGATTACTCGTATTTTAATTTATCGTGATTCGAATATTATTTATTCGTATTAAAAATGGAAATAATCACTGGCACTGGCTAGCCTACAGTATTGCTGGTCGAATCGAATGCTAGGTTTGACATGCTGTTTTGTAAATAATTTAAGCACACTTGCATAAATTATCAATATTCTAAATAACTAGCCGTTATATTACATCGATGAAATGCAAACAAGTCATTAGAAAAGATGTTTAGAGTGACATACGATAGTTCAACGACAGAAACATGCTTCACAACCACGACAACAAATTTTATTTATGGAAAGTTCTATACTAGTATAGGCGTGTTTGAAAGATGCAACGGGACCGTTCGTTGTCTTTCCTATGACTAGTACAACTCAAATCAAGTACAATTACGTAGACAGTCGGACAAAAAGGTGAAATATATGCTTTCATCACTATCACCGATTTGCCTCGACGGCAATGCGGTACCGGTACTCGGTAGTAGACCTACCATCATTTCTGATAGATGTTCTAGTAAAATGCGTCGTCCGAAAATCCTGTTTGCGTAGGGCCTAATACTTCATCGAACATGATAACTTTTGGTCGGACTATCATACTTCCAGTAACTATATCCGACTAACAATGTATTTAATTAAAGACCCAGTGATACCCGGTGTATCTGATAAAGTTTATCGATTAGACACACGTTAGTCGCGTTACTGTTACATTCACAGACACTATATATGCACGATAAAGTTCGATAATAACTACTCTAAGTCCTCACTTACCTGAACAGTGGTTTGATTCTGTTCGATTAACGAATTCATTGTGACATTTGTATTGTTATTGTGGCGCTATGGAATGCAGTAATTGGTCTCATCAACTCATCCGATCACATAAACACAATGCCAATGGCAGCCATTAATTACGAAATAGTCAGAGACAACTGCGTTTAGGCCAGCGTTATCGCGGGCCTAAAAATCGTGTCGTTTCGTCCCGCGGAAAGTCCGAGACTTGTAGTTGTCTGCGTTCGTGCATAGCGATTATCCCGTCAAAGTCCCGACGTTCGTAAATAGTCCGAGACAACGCTCATTGTCTCGGTCCATGCATAAGACCCCTAGGTATCGTGTTTGAATTCTGCACAGGCTGAATAGCAAATACGCAAGTCAAAATAGTTGCATGCAATAGAAGAATTTTTTTAACATTTATCATTATTTAAACATTGAAACATCACGCATAAATATATAATAATTTGTGACACATTTACTGAATCTACGCAAGTCAAAATAGTTGCAAGCAATATAAGAATTAGTTAGATTTCTAAACAGAAGCAGGACGGATGGTTCGGCCCATAGAACCCGCCGACACCGGTTACAGAAACGGTTGATTCGGCCCACGCGAATGCAAGCAGGTCACGTTTAACCGGTTGCGTAAACGGATGGTTTGGCCCCATGGGCCGAACCCGTCGGGGGCCGAAACATCCGACTCTTATAGCGTAAGGACATTACCGTGATTACGCGATAGCACCAGGGTTCGAATCCTACTAACGATTGCTGATTTGAAACTGGCAATTTTGTTATCTAGACTTAGTCTTAGACTTAGTTGTCTACGGGTATCTTTCACAAGCCGTTAGTTTCTTCTACCTGGTTTCTCTTCCAGGGGAAGTAAAGTTCCCACAATGGGAGTAAATGTAGTGGACTCACTAACTCTAGAAGACTAGAGAAGGAAACCTCTGAAACAAACCACTCCTACGTTAACTGGTTGGAGCTAAATATCGACATCAAGTTAGACTGTCTGTCTACAAAAGAACGCTTCAAGTCAGTAAACATCCTGATGAGAGACATGAGTTGTGACTTGTGCCACATGACATTTTTGTAGCGTGTGCAGTCGTAACACCAGGCACAGTGCCTATACCATAGTATAGTCTTGTTGTTTTTTCCTAGCACATATACAAGACTTAGTACACTGTATGTGCCTGTATGTAATGAGCCATTCTACAGTAACATGTATATTTCAACTGATAAATTTTACAAAAAATGTATTGTTTAATTTATCCGAAACATTGTTATTATAATGGACCAGTGTCTCAACCCCAATGACCAACAATCAGCAGCGATCGATATTAACAAACTTACTGAACATGTGTATTTGAAAACACCTACCATCATCGCATGTCTGAACCATAACGACCGTGTTTTAAATTACTTGGGCAAACCAATGCCAATTTTTTATTATGGTGATATCAGCTTTCGAAAATGAATGCACTAATGTGGTAGTATAAGGTTATAATCTAAATTATGCTGACTGACACAACATATCCGGATGTTATGTATCCAATAACCTGCATATTTGGTTTTATGTAGTAATTGTAGTTATGCACTGTAGTTGGTAAACACATCAACAAGTGGGTTCATGAAATCACTACTTAGGACAGCTACTTGTCAATATAAATACAAATCATTGTACTGTGTTATATCACCACATAAAAACAATAATGTTTAACTTGTGTTATGGCTAAGACAAAACGTTATGGCTAAGACCAAAAAATCTTATTATCACTGTGGTGAGTAAAATTATTTCATATTTACGTAATACTACATGGTCTAATCGTGTATATAATTTTTATGGTCGCCAAAAACACCTTAATCCTCTCATAAAACCTCGATTACCACCTGCCCTTGACACTTGCCACAAAACAAACATTCATACTCACGTATACTGGGGGGGGGGCAGAACCATGTCTGCCCCCCCAGCGAAATTCCAGGTGGCACAGCTGACCCCCTGTTCCCGTGCCTGTGGGCACTAAGATGTTTCATTAAGTGGATATGGTTTGTTATATTATGCGTATTTAGTAATTTTATAGTGTGATGGCATAACAACTTACAGTAATTTGGTTGAATATATATACCAGAGATGGAGTAATCGTACTCATACTTTTTGGTACTTATACTCGATTACATTGGTAAAAAAAGCCAATTAATCGTAATGGTACTCGATTACATTACCAAAGTAATCATAATCACGATTAAAATTTTTTATATAAACAGTTGCAAGCAAATAGATTAGACAGATAGAAATAGCAATACCAGAGGTAATCTAATAAATGTAATAGTAATTGAGCTATTACTTTCCTATTACTATTGAGCTTTTTCAGTTGCATAAACATTCAGTTAGATTTCCCTAATTAATACTTTTTCTCCCAGTAGAAACCAATCCTAGCCACATCACCCTCCTTCTTACTGTAGTAGTACAAAGTTATAACAGTGACAGTCTCTGGGAAGCAGTGCAATAAATAAACCTCCCCTACCATCTTGCTTTGTAATTTTAGAAGCCATGCCACTTGTACTGTTTGAACTGTTAGTATGGTGTGAGTGATTGGTCATGGTTCCTACCTCATGAGTCCTGACTGGGTGCCAGTGGGTGGCTAGCTATATATAGATATATATAGATATATATAGATATATATAATATATATATAAAGATAAAGAACACTTTATTAATTCTCATATGAAAATTGCATTTTTGCCTGTGCAATACATACAATTATAAATGTAAACATAAACATGCTAGAGTAAAATATAAAAAATCACAACCATGTACAGGTACAAACAAATACAGGTAAAAACACTCACATACACCTATACTCTCATTTGTCTTTGCTTTCATTCCTAGTTCTTCCTCTCTTCTGGTTAAAGACAAAGATCTTAGAAGGCACAGAAGAACCAGCGTATCTTGTCGTTCTAGCCATAGATTTCGACATTTCCACTCCAGCAGACAGATATAAGTAGGCACACTAGAATTGGAAGAGGTAAAAACATTTGTAAAATGTGAGAACTGATGTCAAATGTTCTTAAACAGTATAAACGAGTTTGTGTTTTTTGACATTGGTGTTGACGTTCTCCTTCCAGCTTAAAACATACATATATAGCTTAATACATAATTATATGTAAATCCAGCTTATGTAATTATATACAAGCTGAATTTACACACACACATATATATATATTATATATTAATTTTGATCCGGAGTCACTGATATTTATATATATTATATATAAATATCAGTGACTCCGGATCAAAATTAATATTGGGTGAGCTGGATGCTTTTAAATATGTTAAGCTCACCTCTAGAGACTAACCAAAAATCTCCAACTGCACAAAAAACACTGAGGCCTCCCCAAAAATCTCGAATTACACTCTTTGAAAACCTCCAATTGTATCAAAATGCATCCTCTTTCCTATATATTGGGGGGCTAATCCTATTTCCAGCCCCCACCAAAAATATGTGGGGGCTGGGACTCCCAAATCCTCCCCGGTTCCTGCGACTATATATATTATTATTATAATTGGTGTAGCTTTTTAAACTCTATAATTGTTGGCTTGCACAAAGTTATTAAACAGGTTAGCTAAAATACGATTGTTAAATACATGAATTAGTGTGCATTAATACACCGAGTATGCTGCTGTTATACAAATATGTTGTGTCGATGGTTAAAGGCCATATCGTGGGATAAAATGTGCTCTGTCCGTTAATAACAAATGGTTGATGGCCTTTCAAATGATGATATTGCCAAAATGTTGAAATATCGTATATGAGCATACAACATAAAAAGAGCCTTTAAATTTGCCATTTTACAGAAACTCCCGAGCGATGCCGGGTTTGCATTTGTTGCTGAAACGGTTCCGCCGTGAGTTAGTGCAGCGGCTTCACGCTTGCGCAGTCGCGCGGTGTCATGTAAACAACTCGATACAAATGGCGGCTTACTCGAGTAGTTCAGAGAGCGATGTCAATTTTGACGCGGATCAAGAAACGTTTGATCGTATATATTTCGGTGACAGTGAGGATGACATTGCCGAGATCGACAATGTTGATGTTAGTCAGCACGTTGTGGCACCGTATGAAGACATGAACCAGTGAAGAAGCCCCGACAACTGACCGGGCCCACTTGCGCAGATTCGCCGGTAACCGATTCGCCTCTGTTGTTCCTCGAAGGAACGGCAGATTTCTTTACATCTGACTTACGCCTGAAAGACTATGTAAAGCTGCAATGCTACATTGAGCTTTACTGATCTACACACAGATCTCCGACCGTTTGAACTGTGGCCCGAGTAAGGGCATCAGTGCATGGGGTTTGACTAAAAAGGCGCACGGCAACGGAGTTGACAAACGACCACGCACGACCATGTGTTGGTAGATAGTTTGGCCGTTGATGGTATATATATATATATATATATATATGGTTTATATGTGCATTATTACAAATTTTTAGTCTGTATTTCAGTCAGGAGTTACACAATTTAGGCATTTAGTCCGATCCGTAATTTTAATTGGCACAGTAGCGCCACCTGGTGAATGCCATTATAACTACAAGGATAAGACCACAAGCAATGATAAAAGTTGCGAATTCTGTTACTCCAATGTAAAGTACATGTCTGGAATTTGGTGACCTGCACACACATACCTCCTACGTGCCACCAACAGCCCGCATGGTTACCAACACTACATACATTTTGGTCGTGTGCCTTTGACTAAGTTTTAGTCATACCGAGTGCATGTGCATTGAAATGAAATGCAGCGTGTGTTGAAAGCCTGTGCAGGGACATGCCTGCCACGTGAACCACCCGCACAGTAAGTCTGGATTCGTGTGTGCGCACAGCGTGCATATAATATAGGCCTGACCTGGGGCCGAGTACATTTTCATGAGTACGAGTACTTTGATGATGGATGAGTACGAGTACATTGCTGAGTACAAGTACGAGTACATTCTCACGAGTACGAGTAAAAGTACGAGTACATTAAAAAAATATAAATATTAGATAATAACATATTTTTTAATTAGTAATTAATCTAATTTATATAACTCAGCACAAGTGAATATGCAACAGCAGTTGATAATTTATTTATGAGGAAAACATATATTTCATCAACAATGAAATGCACTTCATTGGCATTCATTTCGGTGGCATCCTATCATCTATTTGCCATTGCACCGAATGAACATGAGTTATTCACAAGTTGAGTCTTTCAGGCTGCACTGCTCAGGGCAGAATACCGTCTTGGCAATGCTAAATACCCTTTTAACTGGGGCTGATGAGGCAAGAATGCTGAGATGGTGACGGACCAACTGAGCCACAGTTGGAAAACTCAACTGCAGTGGGTCACTGTGACGATCTGTACATGGCTGACAGAGGTATTCGTTCACCTGTACAATCAGCAATCTGCTGATATAAGTTTCGAAGTTATATTTTTTGATTGTAGACTACTAATTGTTGAGAGGGTTAGCATATGTCCACATAACAGGCTCAGCATCCCCTTTGGACTTTTTAGCCAGGCTGCTGGCATGGGATTATACTAGGGTAGGAGGCAGTCTGACTTGAGCCACCTTACTTCTACAGAGGAAGACTTGGCAGTTCTTGTTCTTAGCAGTTAGTACTGTTAGTCACTGTCAAGTGGCATGGTCTCCAGACTACATCAAAGGCATTTCCTGTCTAACTGGTGGGTTAACTGCTAGCTGGCTCTTTATGGACATCCTGGTGGCTCAATTAAACAAACAGGTTTATGGCCTGAACTGATAGCCTACAATTATTGTTTGCTGAAGAGGGTGTTTCTGACTGGGAAAAGATGCTGCCTGTTGCCATGTTTGGGTATCATAAGTCATGGTTATCAGAGGATGTACTATGTGTAGGGATAGTACCATAGTAAGGTGGTATTCTATCAGAATTAAAGTATTTTTAAAATAGTTGAACATTGAGATATTTCACGAAAGTTTCATTTTATAACCAGATATATTTATTTTCCCCAGTACTTATTGAGAAAGTACTTAGATGTACTCGTAATGTACTCATAGCATCCGAGTACAATGAGTATGTGTACGAGTATGAGTCCATGACCCATAAGTTTTATGAGTACGAGTATTTCAAAAATGTACTTGAGTACACGAGTACCGAGTACTTTGGCCCCAGGTCTGATTGATATAGGCCAACTGGGCCTTAACTGGAACCTGTCGCGAGACCGTCAAATATTATAAAAACCCAACATGCCTAATCCGATGAATGTCAGATAGGTACGTTTACATAATACGTATACTTAGTTAGCTGCCAATGTTTTGCGTTAGCTATGTAAGTTGACCATCTGAGCTTCCTTTATGTAGCTGTGCAGAAGAAATATTGCTACACTACTACAGGTCAGGCCGAGAAGAACAACGTCATTGTAGTCCTTCCGGTCCAACTTGGTGTGTGTGTGCACGTGCGTGCGTTAATGCGTGCATGTGTGTGGCATCTGTCACTGTGTGTATGTAGGTACATGTTATGATCGTTTGTGCTGACACAGGTACTGCGAAAAAAACAGACAAAGTGTTATGAATTATTCCAATATTGTTATTCCTTTAATGTTCCATTTGTAGACTAGCAATGGCTCAGGCTGCTACTTCTTCTACCGGGACTACTGCGGCAAAGACTCGAGGTAAAGCACATAGACTAGCCATGGCTCAGGCTGCTACTTCTACTGCCGGGACTACTGCGGCAAAGACTCGAGGTAAAGCACATAGACTAGCCATGGCTCAGGCTGCTACTTCTACTACCGGGACTACTGCGGCAAAGACTCGAGGTAAAGCACATAGACTAGCCATGGCTCAGGCTGCTACTTCTTCTACTACCGGGACTACTGCGACAAAGACTCGAGGTAAAGCACATAGACTAGCCATGGCTCAGGCTGCTACTTCTACTACCGGGACTACTGCTTCAAAGACTCGAGGTAAAGCACATAGACTAGCCATGGCTCAGGCTGCTACTTCTTCTACTGCCAGGACTACTGCGGCAAAGACTCGAGGTAAAGCACATAGACTAGCCATGGCTCAGGCTGCTACTTCTTCTACCGGGACTACTGCGGCAAAGACTCGAGGTAAAGCACATAGACTAGCCATGGCTCAGGCTGCTACTTCTTCTACTACCGGGACTACTGCGACAAAGACTCGAGGTAAAGCACATAGACTAGCCATGGCTCAGGCTGCTACTTCTTCTACTACCGGGACTACTGCGACAAAGACTCGAGGTAAAGCACATAGACTAGCCATGGCTCAGGCTGCTACTTCTACTACCGGGACTACTGCTTCAAAGCCTCGAGGTAAAGCACATAGACTAGCCATGGCTCAGGCTGCTACTTCTACTGCCGGGACTACTGCGGCAAAGACTCGAGGTAAAGCACATAGACTAGCCATGGCTCAGGCTGCTACTTCTACTACCGGGACTACTGCGGCAAAGACTCGAGGTAAAGCACATAGACTAGCCATGGCTCAGGCTGCTACTTCTTCTACTACCGGGACTACTGCGGCAAAGACTCGAGGTAAAGCACATAGACTAGCCATGGCTCAGGCTGCTACTTCTTCTACTACCGGGACTACTGCGGCAAAGACTCGAGGTAAAGCACATAGACTAGCCATGGCTCAGGCTGCTACTTCTTCTACTACCGGGACTACTGCGGCAAAGACTCGAGGTAAAGCACATAGACTAGCCATGGCTCAGGCTGCTACTTCTTCTACTACCGGGACTACTGCGGCAAAGCCTCAAGGTAAAGCACATTTTCATGCTTGATTGACGATTGCCCATCAATTCCATACCACACCAAGGCGGAAACAACATGCGACAAGCAATGGTTGCTTCTTTATGCTAATGTGCTGCATATTTTTCAAAAGACGTTACATGAACACGTATCACCACTCCTTCAAAGGTTTTTTCCATGATTAAAAAGCAAATATGACATTTTGAATTAAATAAAACCTTTTGCATGTGTGGTTCTCGGTAAAAAATCCCCGACAAACAATTGTTCAGAAGATCGCCTTATACATTTCCAATTATTGTCTATGAAACTTGATGTAAATATGTGACCAAATAAGTGATGTTCTATTATATTGAACGTCTTTGCATACCAGTTGGTGCTTAACATTTATATATGCATTAACCTCAACACATATTGATGGTGTAAGACCACATTAAGGATTCGTCTGCCATTACTGAGTTAAAGATTGCCCTTGAAAATAGCGTTTTGGTGTGATGTGTTAATTTTTTTCGGGCACTTTTACATAGGACATGTTAGTCCAGTGAATATTGCATTAGATCTTTCACGAGCTAGAAATAAATATGCGCTAGTCGCTTGCATATTCGCACAGCGGCTATTTTGCTGAACGAATGCTCCAATATTTAAAACTCCATCATCAGATTGATACAAAAATGAGGTGTGAGAATTTCACGAATTTTCCACAGCATTTGTGTAAATGGAGGTTAAATATGCTGTGAAATTGTCAAAAAGATTGTTAGAGAAACTTTGCAGGAAATGAAAGAAACGTTATAATGGCCGCCTATGTAAAATCTAATGTAGTCTAGATTACTCCTGAATGTTTGAACATGTTATTTCAAGTTGTTATTTCATGCAGTCCCCACACAACTAATGACACCAGGTGTTATTTTGTCAGCTCAATTTGAAAACAAGTTTCTATGGAGGCTCGCTAACTTTGAGTTGGCCCCCGAGGACCAGTTCTGCCTTGGTGTGCTGTTGGAGTTGGAACCCACAGCAAAACGCGCAATGATTGAGGACTCGGAAGACGCGGCGGCGACCAACACGTTTGCGCTATTGGAGTCTTGGCGGAGCAATAAGAAGACAGTCGGCAACTACGCAGCGAGTTACGACCAGCTGTGTGAAGCGTACCTCGAGTTGAAGCGGGGCGACATCGCCGAGTTCATCAGGCGAGGTGAGTGTCACCGTTCAGTCTTAACATCAGGCCTTTAGCCAGAAGTATTTTTTTGCCAGTCTTGCATTTATAAAAAATGTGCCTTTTAGCGTGGGAACGGCTTCCGTAGAGGTCCTTCACGTCAATCACAGTCGTTATTGACCAGTTTAGCTTTTTCTGTGTCACACCTGCATAATTTGATACGACCCCACAGCATGATCAAATGGTAAACAAAACATCCAGTTTTAAACAAGCTTTATTGTCAATACTGCTGAGGCGGGCTGAGTTAACCACAATAACCTTTGATCTTCAGCGATGTCCCATTTTCCTACGTTCAACACAGCAGACTTCCTGTTACGAATTACTGTGCCGTTTCATTCCGGATAGAAGAAAAGAATGCCCCCTTTACCAGTAATAACAATACAGTAGCTGTGGGAACTAGCTTACACCCTCCCATGGAGCGACAAACCATGAGCATCGGTTATCACCATTGTAGTATTTTGTTGACTACATGCTTTTTATTTAACTTTAATTTAATGCTTTTAATATATTGCCCGTTGGTAGATAAATTGATCCAAGGAAGCGAATGAATACTCGAGGCGACTGGACCTCAACGGATGGGAGAGATGTATGCTTATAATGCCCCCAAATTAACGTATTAATATATAGATGCTGGTTTCTGTTGTGTTAAAAGTTAAATATGCAACTGGCAAATAAGTGACATATAGACCTCAGGCTTCTATAACAGTTATGAACATGCTGCTGATGTAATAGTTGTATAGTCTAATGTCTATAACAATTATGAACATGCTGCTGATGTAATAGTTGTATAGTCTAATGTCTATAACAGTTATGAACTGCTGCTTTTGTAATAGTTGTTTAGTCTAATGTCTATAACAATTATGAACTGCTGCTGATGTAATAGTTGTATAGTCTAATGTCGAAAGTAATTATGTCTGCTGTGTGTTACATCATAATATGAGTTACATTTACAACAGAGCAAGTTCGATGCCTGATGGAGCAACTTGATGAGGCGAAGGAGGAGAATCAACGTAGAGTTCAGTTCAACGGTACGTCTGACTTGGAACCAGGAAGTCTGTATTACAATGTCATACGTTACTGTAAGGTGACATAGAACATAACGTACCAGCATACCGGCATACATGCAGTGGTGGGGTACCAGTATACCGGCATACATGCAGTGGTGGGGTACCAGCATACCGGCATACATGCAGTGGTGGGGTACCAGTATACCGGCATACATGCAGTGGTGGGGTACCAGCATACCGGCATACATGCAGTGGTGGGGTACCAGCATACCGCCATACATGCAGTGGTGGGGTACCAGTATACCGGCATACATGCAGTGGTGGGGTACCAGCATACCGCCATACATGCAGTGGTGGGGTACCAGCATACCGGCATACATGCAGTGGTGGGGTACCAGCATACCGACATACATGCAGTGGTGGGGTACCAGTATACCGGCATACATGCAGTGGTGGGGTACCAGTATACCGACATACATGCAGTGGTGGGGTACCAGTATACCGGCATACATGCAGTGGTGGGGTACCAGCATACCGGCATACATGCAGTGGTGGGGTACCAGCATACCGCCATACATGCAGTGGTGGGGTACCAGCATACCGGCATACATGCAGTGGTGGGGTACCAGCATACCGGAATACATGCAGTGGTGGGGTACCAGTATACCGCCATACATGCAGTGGTGGGGTACCAGCATACCGGCATACATGCAGTGGTGGGGTACCAGCATACCGGCATACATGCAGTGGTGGGGTACCAGCATACCGGCATACATGCAGTGGTGGGGTACCAGCATACCGTGGCGGGGGAAATAATGCATACAAGGTGCAGAACACTGTAATGCAAAGAAATATGCAAAGTTTATTTACAGCATGCTTGTCCAACTGTTTGTGCTCGAGCTGTCTTGGATTGTCCAACATATTTTCCATACGATGTTCACACAAAAGTTCTTTCGGGCTCAGTAAGGGGTTGCACTCCGCTTCGCCTTAACGAGTGCTTGAACCTTCTTTGGCATTTTGCCTACAATCCTGTCAATTTCAAGTTTTCCAAGCATGGGACACCATCTGTAGCTTGTCATTTTGAACAAAGAAACTAAGATAACATGGTACTGTGGATATGAGATGTTTTCCAAGCATAGGACACCATCTGTAGCTTGTAATTTTGAACAAAGAAACTAAGATAACATGGTACTGTGGATATGAGATGTTTTCCAAGCATAGGACACCATCTGTAGCTTGTCATTTTGAACAAAGAAACTAAGATAACATGGTACTGTGGATATGAGATGTTTTCCAAGCATAGGACACCATCTGTAGCTTGTCATTTTGAACAAAGAAACTAAGATAACATGGTACTGTGGATATGAGATGTTTTCCAAGCATAGGACACCATCTGTAGCTTGTCATTTTGAACAAAGAAACTAAGATAACATGGTACTGTGTATATGAGATGTTTTCCAAGCATAGGACACCATCTGTAGCTTGTAATTTTGAACAAAGAAACTAAGATAACATGGTACTGTGGATATGAGATGTTTTCCAAGCATAGGACACCATCTGTAGCATGTCATTTTGAACAAAGAAACTAAGGTAACATGGTACTGTGGATATGAGATGTTTTCCAAGCATACTACACCATCTGTAGCTTGTCATTGTGAACAAAGAAACTAAGATAACATGGTACTGTGGATATGAGATGTGGGCAATAGTAGGATTTGTTTCAGAACAAATCCGAGATGCGAGAGAGGAATTCAGAAAGGAAAGAGAACAGTTCGAATCGACCAAGAGGACGTACGATGGTGAGACGGAGAGACAGTTATTAAATGATCTTCAAATATTATTTTTCATGATGTATCTTTGTTTTATTTGCAACTGGATTCAAAGAAACACAAGGACAAAGAGGGTGGACGAGAAAGGGTGAGTTACCTGACGAAAGGGGTTAGTATGTAATGCAGCCTAACAGGTAGATTGGTGAGATGCTGGATGAGATGGACAGGCCACTTGGTAAGAATGGATGCAGCAAACTAGTTCAGAGAGCAGAGGCAGAACACTTGAAGGACTAAAAAAGGGAAGGCCACAGCTGAGATGGGAGGGCTGTGAGATGAGGGACATGAGAAGGCTGGGGGAGGATGGAAGATGGAGAGAGGTGGGGCTGATAGAAGACAATGGAAAGAATGAAGAGAACTAGTGGTTTAACAATATTGCACCTTTCTCTCTCTCCTCTCTACAGCAGGAAACACGAAGGAAAAACAGGGTTCGTTATAATGCGATAATCTCGCCAATAAATTCGCACTAACAGTTGGTAAATTAGTTTTATATTCTATGTTGATATTTAAGTACTGAATGCATACGAAACGTATAATTACAGGGGCATACCCAAGATTGACATGTTCGGGGGTTTCCAAATGGGTATTACCAGTGGCGCGGGAATTAAATTCATATTGGGGGGCTACTGGAGCTTCAGCACCACTGAAAAAATTTCGCCGCCGCATATCTTCACCTCTTCCTTCACCTTGTGGCTGTCTCGGTTGGCTCGATAGCGACATCGGGGACTGTTGAAAATATTTCCCTGCTGCGCCGCTGTTACTTCAGCTTCTCCGCTGTCTCGGCTGTGAACTCATGACATCTGAACACAAGGAGGGACAGTGCTGTTCAATACCAAGTTATAACCCTAACCTTGTTCCAGCGCCTATGTTACTTCAGCTTCTCCGCTGTCTCGGCTGTGAACTCATGACATCTGAACACAAGGAGGGACAGTGCTGTTCAATACCAAGTTATAACCCTAACCTTGTTCCAGCGCCTATGTTACTTCAGCTTCTCGGCTGTCTCGGCTGTGAACTCATGACATCTGAACACAAGGGGGGACAGTGCTGTTCAATACCAAGTTATAACCCTAACCTTGTTCCAGCGCCTATGTTACTTCAGCTTCTCGGCTGTCTCGGCTGTGAACTCATGACATCTGAACACAAGGAGGGACAGTGCTGTTCAATACCAAGTTATAACCCTAACCTTGTTCCAGCGCCTATGTTACTTCAGCTTCTCGGCTGTCTCGGCTGTGAACTCATGACATCTGAACACAAGGAGGGACAGTGCTGTTCAATACCAAGTTATAACCCTAACCTTGTTCCAGCGCCTATGTTACTTCAGCTTCTCCGCTGTCTCGGCTGTGAACTCATGACATCTGAACACAAGGAGGGACAGTGCTGTTCAATACCAAGTTATAACCCTAACCTTGTTCCAGCGCCTATGTTACTTCAGCTTCTCGGCTGTCTCGGCTGTGAACTCATGACATCTGAACACAAGGGGGGACAGTGCTGTTCAATACCAAGTTATAACCCTAACCTTGTTCCAGCGCCTATGAATGTTACCGTCTTCCTTCCGTGTACTCACATACATTGCCATCATTTTGATCATACAGCAGTGCAGAAATTTGGAGGGGTTTCCGGGCAACCAACCCCCCCACCCCGTGTACGCCCCTGCTGTACGTTACCGTATGGATCATACAATAGTGTGAAATTTTTGCGGGGTTTCCAGGCAACCAAAAATCCCCTGGATATGCCACTGAATTACATAGGAATTGTTTCGTTTCAAGAACAAATGCGACTTGCGTGGGAGGAAGCAAGCAACGCGAAAGAAGAACTGAAAACTTACAAGGAAAAGCATGAAGGTAAGTAGTGGAATTACTTCAGTTGTCAGAGAATTGTAGTTTTTAAAGAAAACATAATTTTATTATGAATGTCATTAAAATATGATATGGCCAACAACAATGGATGTTATGAAAAAATCAGTATACAATTCTGTAGATTAGTTTCGTGTAATACGTTCCTCTTTAAAACCGAAGTGAAAGTCTACGTTTGGTGTTAAGCACCTAAAAGAATTAATGCAAGCTAACCATTTGCAACTATGATCACAATTTTCACTTTAATGGTTTACTCAGAAGTTGGTCTCACAGTGGAAGAATCTAATGAAAACTCTGATATCATGAAGGCTGACATATTAACACAGTTAATGTGAAATGACTGGTTGATGTATATTTATTACCATAGTTAATGTGGTTTACTGTTCACATAAATTATACAAATATCTTCATAATCGTGGACATCATAGCCTTTTATTGAAAAGTGTTGAGGTTGCGCACTAATTAGCTAATATTAACTAATTAATTAAATTATTAAATTATTTGTTAATATGTATTTATTACCATTATTAATGCAGTTATACACATATATAAATAATTTCATAATCATGCACATGGCTTTTTACTGAAATGTTTTGGTCTGTCGAGGTTGCGCGCTAATTACCCAATATTGACTAATTAATTAAATTTGTATTATTGATGCGGATAAACGAGCAGCAGGTTTTTTGTAAGCATTTGCTGAAAATAAAATACAAAAATGACAGTAAGAAGAATTCTTCCTTGTCTGTTTCAGCGGTGGCTGCACTTAAAGTTGCCGCCCAGCCAGGTTTGTCTCCTTCGTATTCTTTCTGCTTCCACGTGACGCTCCACAATGTCCTTCTCAACCTTCTACTTTCGAATTTGTCAGCTTGTTTGTCTCCACAATGGACAGTTGACGTCCCCCATCATTGAAATTCAGACATTATGGACCAGCTTAAGCAACCAGACAATAACTTTGTACGGAAGATGTTTTGAGGAACTTACATATTCTGACAGAATACAAATGGTCACTTTGTAGAGGAGCCTTGTTATAGTTATCTATAATGTGTAGGCCTATATATATTGTAATACTGAATTCGAAATATAATAGAATGTTTCCGCTATAAGTTCCATGCTCTTCTGAACGTATCGCGACACTTTAAACGTAGCTTGTAAATTTAACTTATCTCATATGTAGCACCACCACCTCAGGTAAGCACCCACGACACACCTCCTGTGACAAGTCCACCTGATATTAACACACCACCACCTCAGGTAAGCAGCCACGTCACACCTCCTGTGACAAGTCCACCTGATATTAACACACCACCACCTCAGGTAAGCACGCACGACACACCTCCTGTGACAAGTCCACCTGATATTAACACACCACCACCTCAGGTAAGCACCCACGACACACCTCCTGTGACAAGTCCACCTGATATTAACACACCACCACCTCAGGTAAGCAGCCACGTCACACCTCCTGTGACAAGTCCGCCTGATATTAACACACCACCACCTCAGGTAAGCACCCACGACACACCTCCTGTGACAAGTCCACCTGATATTAACACACCACCACCTCAGGTAAGCAGCCACGTCACACCTCCTGTGACAAGTCCACCTGATATTAACACACCACCACCTCAGGTAAGCACGCACGACACACCTCCTGTGACAAGTCCACCTGATATTAACACACCACCACCTCAGGTAAGCACCCACGACACACCTCCTGTGACAACTCCACCTGATATTAACACACCACCACCTCAGGTAAGCACCCACGACACACCTCCTGTGACAAGTCCACCTGATATTAACACACCACCACCTCAGGTAAGCACCCACGACACACCTCCTGTGACAAGTCCACCTGATATTAACACACCACCACCTCAGGTAAGCACCCACGACACACCTCCTGTGACAAGTCCACCTGATATTAACACACCACCACCTCAGGTAAGCACCCACGACACACCTCCTGTGACAACTCCACCTGATATTAACACACCACCACCTCAGGTAAGCACCCACGACACACCTCCTGTGACAACTCCACCTGATATTAACACACCACCACCTCAGGTAAGCACCCATGACACACCTCCTGTGACAACTCCACCTGATATTAACACAATTTATGGGAACTAAAGTCATATTGGAACTGCACAAAAATGTACTTTTACAAGTCAGTGTAAAAATAATCTACTATTTTAAATGTCCAAGTCGAGTGAGTGGCCACGGAGTTAATGATGCACATTACTCGTATTTGTGGAGATCAAACATGGCACTCATTATGTGGACAACATTGTTTTTGTCCTTGATCAGTACCTTTCCATTGAATGTCCATCACGCCCTCACACCACTGTCATTGGGGCAACCAGATTCACCCCGGCAAGGGTAAACACTGTTTGACAACTGTATTTCTGGGCCACATTAATTTATTCCAGCCCTGGCCACTTGAAACAATGTATCGAGTTGACTCTGATAAATAAATAATCCAGGGATCGTTTCAAAATCAAAGTGCAGGTGTTTGTTAGAAATAGGTCACAGGCTCGCTCAAAAGTAATAAAAAATGCACGTTCATTGATTTTGCTTCATTTTTAAACACAATCTTGAATTAATAGTTTTAATACATTTTAGTCAATGGCAAAATCAACATCAAACTTTAATGAAAACACAAATATAATTTCGAATTTTATTTATAGCCAACTTCTTTTCTAATTAGGCCCTATTTTTTATGTTTTAATAAAATCAATAAACAAAATGCTTACATAAGTAATTAATATATGTTGTGATTGTAGTCCTTGCATAATATTCCTGGTTCAGATTATTTTATTTCATCATTGACACTGAATGTTATTAATTGTTACAAGTTTACTATAAATAGAATAGATACATTCGGGGCTGGTTTCAAAATCAACCATCCACTTGTTACAAATAGGCCAAGGGGTGGCTCAAAAATCATGTATTCAAATGTTTGTGTGTTAGATGATTCTACTTATAAATCGATCTTGCATACATTTAGCTGATTTGATTTGTATATAAATTAAGGCCAGACATGGCAGGTGATTGGGTTACAAACAAAATATGGTGAAATTATCATATCATTTTGTGTTTTTATTATTTAAAAAAAATGTTGGGTCAAGTGCAAGCAAAAAACTTTTTTTCCAACAAATATACTTATATCTTTCACACTATTGATGATTTTTAAAAAGTCTGATCATTTCACAGAACAAATTCTGCTGAATGCAACAGTAAACATCTTATTTGTATAGCATAATTACTCCCAGAAATATATTGTTGCCAAATGCATAATCTGGCCCAAAAAAACTTTTGAGTATTTTTATGTCAAAAAACACCATTTCACATGGGGTGTCTGTCTGGCTTTATGAAGATTTCATAGTTGGTGTCATAATGAGTAGTGTTGACATTTGAAACAGTAGGTAAGTGTGGACAGAGGAGATAGTCCCTCATAAGGTCACATAATAGATCTTTTTATTACTAAAACATACATTTGACATGTCTGAAGGCACATATTCACAGATGTACTTCATTCACGTTATACCTGACAACTGAACTTTGTCTGTTGTAGTCTAGCCGTCGCCTGTCCTGTCCGTCACCCGCCACTTGTCTTCAACAGAACAATCGATGGCAGCGGTCGGCAACCTGCGGCCCACGGACCAAATACGGCCCACGGAGCTATTTCATGTGGCCCGTGGATTGAACCTGAAATTGTCCACAATGCAGCCCGTGACATCAGTAGACGCACATTCTACGCTAGGAAGAACTGCATCGTCCCTCGATAAACCTCTATGGCAAGTAGATGAGCTGAGGTTTGGGATTACATCGTGTTTATGGAGCAGAAGGGCACAAAGTACGTAGATATGGATTTGTGATTGTGCATTTCACGAAGACACCGCGGCGCACCTCAGTCCATGTAATGTTCAACTCCAGGGATGAGAACATCTTATCAGTGAACTTAACCAGTTCGTGTCCGCTTCCGACCTTGCTACTGTGGAAGACAGCTGCAGAACGCCAATTACGTTCACTTCCCAACACTCCTGGAAAACAAACCGTCAAGTCCAGATAGGTACGTAGCGTTCATTGAACTGGTGAGACGGGAGTTTGTAAAATGCCTTACTGATCTTAGCACTCACTGTGATATGTACGTAGCATTCATTGAACTGGTGAGACGGGAGTTTGTAGAGTGCCTTACTGATCTTGGTACTCACTGCAAGACTTTGGTCGTACTAACCAACCTATTCCATGTGCAACTCAACGATGCACTGGAAGCTGTGCAGACATAGTTCACTGAACTATGGTGCGGCTGTGACAGTCAAAGTTACCTCCAAGGAGTTGATGCTCGTCAAGTCCTATCACAAGCATTTGCCAACGGAACAGTTTCCTCATCTGGTCAAACACGCCAAGCTCACTGCCGATGATTGGTTGCATAGTAACTGCACAAAGTGTCACACTAGTCACGGCGATGTCATTTGTGTGCCAAGAACACTGACCAAGTATAATAAGTGCTGTTTGATAGTGACGTTTACAAGGCTGTCATTCTGCCTACTCTAAGGTGGTCGTTTCACCACAAGAACTTATATTGCATGTGGTTATTTCGACGTCGCTACGTAACGTGGTAAATATATATTGTTACAGAGGTGCCACCTAGCGAATGGAACATGTGTTAACATACATTGACGCTGTGGATGTGAGAACGAGACACCGTGGGTAGTAATGAATTGCCAACCATGACATATGTCAGGTGAATCTGTAGACTGTTAGCTGTGCTTATCGGGACGATTAGTCGTATGTCATTGCCCTTATTTGTTGTCTTGTTGTCAAGGTGAGCCACCATCTTGGCTATAACCAGTCGAATGTCGTGCATTGTCTATCATGGGACTTAAATAATGCTGCAGTATTTTGATGGACTATACCAAAGCCTGAGACTAATAAGCAATTATGAATAATGCAAGTTCTTCAGTTGGCGGGCGGAATATGCATTGCTGAACAAATAGTGGAATGTTTCCTTCATGTCATTGTAATGGACGCCGAGATGCCTTCTTGCAGTTGTTGTGTACAGCCCGCTAGGATAAGTAATTGCTATAACATGTAATTGCTTAACGTCCCAATTGGAAGCGACTGTTACCTGTGATTTTGGAAACCATTTTGAATATTACTTTGCACAAAATGTGCATTATGCCTTTGTGATATTCATTGTGTATATTACTTCTCCATTTACACGCACGCGCACTCACACTCACAAAACATGTCATGAACACATGCACACTTAACACACACTTGTACAAACACATAACAAACGTCTGTGCACACATGCACACTTAACACACACATACAGACACACACGTGCACACTTACACACACTAAGATACACTGACACACCGTCACACACACACACTCACAGAGACACACCGACACGACACACGGAGATACACTGACACGACAAACAGAGACACATTGACACAACACACAGAGACTCACATCAGACACTCCGACAAACAGAGACACACTGACACACCAACACAGAGACACATTATTCTGTAAATAACGTTTTCCTACAAATTAAACTCACTGTGTTTAACTTACGAACATTTTACTTGTTTTCCTGTTTAATTGATACTTAACTGACTGAAAACACCCAAAAGCACCCACCTTCAGGTTCTCCAGAAAAATAAAACACCCACTAGGTGTTCCATAAAACATCAATTTGCATCCCCCTTAAAGCTGCACCCGAAAATTCAGCAACATTCCCAAAGTATTGTTGGGTGGGGCTAATCCTATCTCCAGTCCCCCACCCAATTTATTGGGGGTTAAGCCCCCCTCAAACCCCCGGTTGCAACATCAATGTGTTACTTTTTGAAAGGAAATTTAACGCTTGAAACCAGAATTTCAGCAAATTATACAACGGGATGTCCGAACGCTCCACGTGTCCGCGATCGACTGGCATCTATTAATTGGCTTGAACGACTTTGTTACACAACAGGTCACGTGGTGGATAGGTCAATTGACGGATCCGTGGGCCTGATGTAACGGTTTGTCTACGTCAAAGTCAAAATTATGTGCATGACCTGTGCCAAGCTTTGTTTTGCCAACAATGTTGATAACAGTAATATGTGCATTTGTAGGGGCCTATATTACATACTAGGTCGGCATGACACCGTCAACCATTTCAGCATACATTTCTTAATTAATTTCAATAAATTTACGTTATATTTTTGTAAAAAACAAAAACCTTCGAGGCCAGAATTTCAAAAAGATATACTACGGGATGTACGAACGCTCCACCTGTTTGGTGTCCATTTATGACGGCTTGACGTGATCACGTGGTGGACACGTTAATTTACATAATGGCAAAACTTCCCGTAGAATACTTTTGGAAACCGTCTTTTGCGTCTGTGTAGGGCCTATGTGTGACCTGCGGTGTTCCGCGGGTCCCCAAACCAATTGGATTAAACCAAGACAAACAAAATATATAAGAGGTTTATTTCCACAAAACAATTAATTCAGAAACAGCGTCTTATAACAACCTAATTAAAATGTATTTATATATTACCAAAGTACTGCTTAATTGAACGGAAACAAAAATCGACCAAAACGGACAGACCTAAGCGGATAAGATTAAAACGGATAGACCAAACACGGATAGGAATAAAACGGATATACCAAAAACGGCGACTGCTACTCGGAACACAGTTACCTGTCACGGTTAGAACACAAATTATTCTTAGGCCGCAAACAAATGGCATGTTCTAATAAACAGTCTAGTCAAACTTTGGACACATCATTAGAATTGGAGTAGCATCATGATTCATAAAATAGAAGTAAAGACTTAGGGGTTTAATTAGAAAACATATCCCAGCCGTCTAGAAGTGGTCCATTTACATGGCCATTGTAAACAAGCTCTACTGGCAACTGTGAAGAGAAGGACACTGACATGGTTTCGACACGTGACACGTCAAGCTAGCCTCCCGAAGACGATCCTGGAGGGCAGACGTCGCTGTGGACGTCAGAAGGAGAGCTGGATGGACAATGTTACGGAATGGACAGCCATCTCCGTGCCAGAGCTCGTCATCACAGCCACTGACAGACAGGAATGGCGGAACATCACAGCAGCAGCGTCACTATTGTCCCCACCTGACGGCCAAGTCGGTCAAGGGACTAAGTAAAAGTAAAAAAACTAGCTCTAGAATTACAACTGTTATCGTTAACGTATATTCAGTATAATTATAATAGACAATAATGATAAAAGACGGGGCGTAATGTCATACACATACAAGTCACAAGGTCACACACACGCGCGCGCACACACACATATGTATATATATATATATAGGCCCTTATATACAGCTGTGTGTAGCTCAGCATTTTTGACTGTGATCAAAATTCCGGTCGAGAGAATTGCTTCGCGACACAAACCTTCAAACTGTTCAGATGTAATGGGGCTCTAAATCTATATCATCAAATATTTCGTTCTCTGTTTGTATGTGCACCCACATCTCCGTAATTTTTGCATGTATCGGGTTGAAATGTTGCATGTGATCTAGCGGGCCCATTGAAACGGTTCGTAGATTTAAACATTTTTGAAATTCGTCCGAAGGATACAGAACACGGGAAGCTCAATATTTCAAAAGGTTGTACGTGGAATTCCAGCCGCAGAATTTAATAGCTTTTTATATCACCGTAAATATAATTATGCCTTCTACAAATATGTCGCTTGATGTATCCAGAAATTTTGAATAGTTTTAAAGTTATTACCGTGTGAAAATCCTCAGCGCTTAACATGCACCAGGTCTACCCGTCGTTGGTCATGTCCGCACGCTTTCAAGTCAATCAATCAATCAATATGTTTATTTTCTAACACAGATACTACAGGTTATAGTATATATGTATATATATATACACATGTGTATATATATATATATATATATATATATATATAGTAGTGCCAACTAGAGTGAAAGGAATACACCGTAGCTATGCACAACCAGACACTACCAATAAAGGTAATAATGGTCTATTGTGGATACTTATATAAGCGATAGACAAACAGTCGTCAGAACATGGCGGACACAATCAATACAAGCTTTTATGTCGACGTGATTTATTTTCTCCGTGTTCGTTTGTTCATTTTCTATGGCTATATTTGGCGGAGATAGATCGTTGAAATTGGTGGTGTATCAAAGTTCATAAGCAAGTGGAATTACTGATTGATAAGTATTATTCTTGCCTTAATATCATTCATAAAGTAGCAGTGAACATATATTGAGTAGCAGTTGTGCTTAAAGTTAGTTAGATAAAGTATTTTAAGACACTTTAGTCTAGTGAGTGATAATAGGGTACGTTAGCTTACGGCTACGATAAGTTTGTAAACAAGATTTAACAAACCTCGTTATGTGGTAGAATATATAGGTGATAAAGTAACAACCATAAACTACCTACATAAGATAATATCTGTGTAAGTCAGTACCTGCTAGACATTTTGATAAGGTAGCTTTGTTGTTAAAATTAAGCATTTGCGATAATCGGGCGAACTAAGTTTATGTAGCTAGTGTCTCTCTTATTCGCTAGGGCGCTGTATAACCTAAATAAATAAGGCAGTCTAGCGTACGCAATCTTACGTAAAGTGTAACATTTGTGCACAGAAAGCAGTCTTCTTAAAGACTACATAGACAGTGAATAGTGTAAACACAGTTGACAAAACTATTTTAAATAGCTAATTAGATTATTATTATTAAATAAATTCTGATATGGCGCCTTGCAAGCGGCAAGTCAAGGCAAAGAGACACTTGGTGTGCGACGACTGCCATAGTTGGGTAGATTTTCCCTTATCCGGCTGTACGAAGTCATGGACAGAAACCAAGGAAGAGGGATTCACCTTTCAGTGCGTGGGGTGTTGGAAGGTGAAATGTCTGGAGAAAGAGGTAGCTAGGTTGGTAGATATTGTGAAGGGGATGGAGATGAGAATCAGCAAGGAGACAGATGGAATGGAGAGAGACGACAGTGATAAAGTTGGGAATACTGTGAAACCGAAGGAGCAGAGTAGTGGCAACAAGACCGAGGAAAGGAGACTGAGAGGAGGGAAGGTGATCGGAGGGGAAGAAAGTGGAGGATCGACGGCAGGAAATGTGACAGGTGTGAAGGTGGCAGGAGAGAAAGAGGTAGGAGGGAAAAAGAGACGGGAGAGGAGAGAAGGAAATGCAATGGGAGGAAAGATGACGGGAAGAAAGGAAGTGAGAGTACATGTGACAGAAGAGAAGTCGGGAGGGACGATGACAGGAAGAAAGGTGACAAGAGAAACAGCGTCAGGAAAGAATGGAACGGACGAGATTGTGACGGGAGAGCAGGCAGGGGAACAAGATTACAACCAGACAGATGCAAACCGTAGAAAGAGCTACACTGAGGCAGTGATTGAGGGGGCAATGAGGAAAGAGAGGGTGTTTATGGGCGATTCGATTATGAGAAAGACAGATAAGACTCTAAGCGAGGGGGAGGACGTCGTTGTTTGTATACCGGGGGCTAGGATAGAACATGTAGCTGAAAGGGTAGAGAAGGTACTGGGGCATGGCAAGGGAGGGTCTATACTAGTACATGTAGGGACAAATAACGCAGAGAGGGAGGGAACAACTGGGATAGTTCAGAAGTACAGACAGTTAGTGAAGAAGTTAAAGAAGACAAGAGTAGAACAGATTATCCTCTCAGGAATTTTGCCAGTAATGGGAGGAAGGGGGCCGACATATAGAAACTGCAAGAGGATGGCGATCAACGCACTAGTTGAGCAGATGTGTAAAGAAGAGGGGGTGGGATTCGTAGATTTATGGGGATACTTTGTTGGGAGGGAAGATATGTGCATGAGAGATGGTCTACATCTAAGTGGAAAGGGGGCAGCAGTTTTCTCAGAGAACTTGCTGCAATCTGTTGACAGTGGGACAGGCTGCATCTATTTAAACTAGATTCGCAGGGGGGATTCACAGAGAAGCCTGAAACTGGAGGCATAGATAAAGACAGCAGAAATAAATCGGCAAAGAACAGCCTGGAAAACTGTTCTAAATCAGGATATAAATGCATTTGTTTAAATGCAAGGAGCATAGTAAACAAAAGAAGTGAACTAAACATTATGGTAGAAGGTATTGACCCTCACATAATAGGTATAACCGAATCGTGGGCCACCACTGATATATCAGATGCCGAATTGGGACTAACAGGATATGTAATGTTTAGGAAAGATAGAATAGGAAGAAAGGGAGGTGGAGTTATTTTATATATTAAAGAATCTATCCAGGCTTAAGAAATAAAATTAGAAAGAGAAGCAGATTGCGAAGAAGCTGTTTGGTGTAACATAGTTACAGGAAACTCAACGTTAACAGTTGGGTTAGTTTATCGAAGTCCAAACATAAGCATAGAAGAGAATGAAAAAATACAAAACGCTATAAGGGAAGTAAGCAAACGGAACTGTATTATTATGGGGGACTTTAACCATGGGCATATACAATGGAAATCTCTACAAAGTATGGGGAGAGAGGACCACAAGTTTTTAGTTTTAGTACAAGATAGTTTCCTTTCTCAACATGTGCTAGAACCAACCAGGGGAGAGAATGTGTTAGACTTAGTTTTGTCCTCACAGAAAGAATTAGTTGACAATGTCAAGATATGTGAGCCACTGGGGAGTAGTGATCACAACCAGATACATTTTACCATCAAAGTAAAATCAGAAAGGAATAGTAAAAAGCAGTATAGGAGAAATTTCCACAAAGGAAGGTATAAGGACATGAGGAAATATTTAGCAAAGATAGACTGGAATAACACACTGAAGAATAAGACAGCAACCGAATGCTGGAATATCTTAAATAGTGAAATTAAGTGCATAGTCGATAAATTTGTACCTTTCAAAAAACAAGGGAAACGGTCTAAAAAGAAACACTTATCGAAAGAAGCCATTAGAAAAATTCAGTATAAACAAATGATGTGGAAGTCATATAGATGTACTGGAAATGATGAAGACTACAACATTTATAAAGAAGCACTTAATCAAGCTACAGGTGAAATTAGAAATTCAAAGAGAAGCTATGAAAAAAAATTAGCTAGTAATATAAAACATGACAGTAAGAGTTTTTATGCGTATATTCGAAGCAAACAGAAAGTTCAGGATAAGGTCGGTCCTCTAGAAGATAGTGCTGGAAATACAATATCAGAGGGATTCTTAATGGCAGAAGACCTGAATGAGTATTTTAGTTCAGTGTTTACCAGGGAAGATATTAGTTCACTGCCAGTACCAGAGGCTAAGTTCAAGGGGGCAGATTCAGACTATTTAGGACAGTTAGTTGTAACCTCGGAAATGGTAGCTAAGAAAATAAGGGCTATGAAGGATAATAAATCACCTGGAGTGGACGGGATTCCGCCCAAACTACTATTGGAAATTGTAGAACAAATTAGCGTACCGCTTGCAACAGTTTTCAATTTGTCATGAGAAGAGGGAGTGGTTCCTTTAGAATGGAAAGAGGCAAACATTATACCGTTATTTAAAAAAGGTTCGAGAAACAAGTCAGAGAACTATAGACCAGTGAGTTTAACATCAGTGATTTGCAAATTATTAGAAAGACTAATTAAAGATCACATGGTGGTTTTTCTTGTGAAACATAACTTGATAAACCCATCTCAACATGGGTTTTTAAAAGCGAGGTCAAGCTTAACAAATTTGTTATGTTTTTTGGAAGACATCACTAGGTGGGTAGATGAGGGATCACCAGTAGATATCTATTTAGATTTTCAAAAAGCTTTCGACAAAGTACCACATCAAAGATTACTCCTTAAGCTAAAGGCCCATGGCATAGGAAATGGTATAATAAACTGGATAGAAAAATGGCTGAATGACAGAAGACAACGTGTAGTAGTTGATGGGGAGGCTTCAAACTGGAAATCGGTATTGAGTGGGGTACCACAGGGATCAGTACTAGGACCTATATTATTCTTAATATATATCAACGATTTGGACGATGATATAACAAGCAAGGTGTTAAAATTTGCGGATGATACAAAAGTGTTTAGAAGGATTAAAAGTGATGGAGACAGACAGCATTTACAAGATGATCTTGATAGGTTGATCAAATGGTCTGAAAAGTGGCAAATGCTGTTCAATTTTGGGAAATGTAAATGCCTCCACACAGGTCATGGGAATGAAGAGGTAAAATATAAAATGGGGGGTACTGTTCTAAGTACTACTGTAAAAGAAAAGGACTTAGGGTTAACCATTAATGCTGATATGAAGGTTTCAGAGCAGTGCGGAATTGCAGCGTCAAAGGGAAATCAAATCCTTGGATTAATTAGGCGAAATATAGCGTATAAGAAAAAAGAATTAATAGTACCGCTGTACAAAACAATAGTGAGGCCTCATTTAGAATATTGTATACAAGCATGGAGGCCATATCGCAAGAAGGACATAGATATGCTAGAAAGAGTACAGAGGAGAGCGACTAAAATGATACCAAATCTGAGGGATCTTAGTTACGAAATACGCCTAAAAGAATGTGGTTTAACAACACTAGAGACCAGGAGATTGAGAGGAGATCACATAGAAGTGTTTAAAATATTGAATGGTTATGAAAATATTGATAGAAACATTTTTTTCTCAGTTAAGAAAAATAGAAGGACCAGAGGACATGAAGCTACATTAGTAAAGGAGCAGTGTAGATTAGATATAAGAAAGTTCTCATTCTCACAAAGGACTGTAAATGAATGGAACAGATTATCTCCTGATTGTGTTGGTGCTAGTAGCGTGAATATGTTTAAAAATAAAATCGACACACACCTTAAAAAGGCGGGATACATGTAGATAAAAAGTATTGGACTCTCGATAAGCCAAAAGGCTTCCTTGTCCACCTGCCATCCAGAGTAATTTTCTGGATGGCAATCTTGTTAAATCTTGTTAAATTTTCTATGTGACGTAGTCGCTTAAATATTTTGGGAGTTGTCGCTCTCTGTAGTAGATCGTCGAGGTTGAACACCATCGTTCACTGGTGTGTCAGGTATCTCATTCTCACAAAGGCGGTTTCTTATTTTCCTACGACTTCTGGGGTGTCATTCGTTGATTGAGGTATCGTTGTGTGAGGGACGTTACGCAGTGATGTGCAGTGGTGAGAACTGCGTGCGGCTGTCTCGATCGCCTTGTCAAGGTCGAGTGCATATAGGTATCGGTGCATCACTTGTTTCAATTACTAGGAGGAAGGGTGATCTAACTGGATTGGTCACGCCGATCTGCTAGTGAACGGAAGGGCAGCTTTGCCGGATGCTACATCTTGAGCAGTTA
Source organism: Escarpia spicata (assembly GCA_963995525.1). Lineage (NCBI taxonomy): Eukaryota > Metazoa > Annelida > Polychaeta > Sabellida > Siboglinidae > Escarpia > Escarpia spicata. The sequence continues at coordinate 64,287,807 of OZ023207.1, read as the reverse complement.
TACGCTGCACGACAGAGTCTTCCAATCGCCTGACAAATGTGCAGATTTTACAGTGTTGGTCAGTACACGTGGATGCGTTGCTAGGTGTCGAGTAGATGCCTGGTATCTGCTGACAACTGAAAAAGAATGTAGACACACGTGGACTGACTGAGAATTCTCCGCGGCAGAGTGTCTCGTGTGTTTGTACGCACGCTGTCGGTATGTGATTTCATTGTATTATGTAGGTGGTTGAAATGCGTAATTTGGCGCCGAAGAAGCCAACAAGTTTCCGTTTGGCTTTCTGCATGACATACTAACTGGATTGGTCATGCCGATCTGCTAGTGAACGGAAGTGCAGCTTTGCCGGATGTTACATATTGAGCAGTTATACAGACAGAGTCTTCCAATCGCCTAACGAATGTGCAGATTTGATAGTGTTGGTCAGTACACGTGGATGCGTTGCGCCACGCGAAGTCGAATGGAATGTTAGCTGATCCTGCTAGGTGTCGAGTAGATGCCTGATATCTGCTGACAACTGACAATAATGGAGACACACGTGGACTGACTGAGAATTCTCCGCTGCAGAGTTTCTCGTGTGCTTGTACGCATGCTGTCGGCATGACATAAACTGTGGCTCCTATGCCGCACTGTTTCATTGATTCGTCGGTTACGATCCACAACTCATCTTCCGATCGTGGCAAATGGCGTCCGGCTGTCACGCTATCGAGAGGAGCATGTAGTGTCGAACATCCGGAGACGACTCGTGCCAACATCTTGTATGTTCCGACGAATGAGCGCATGGCTTACCCTGTCACGGGCGTGTCGTAACTGGCTAGTGTGATGATGCGGTGTGGCGCTGGCCTGGATGGTGCCTAGATGCCACACCCAACCAAGTATTACCGTGGTTGTTGGAGCCTACAGTCGTCTTTGTGGCGGATAAACGGAGTCCGCTGTTGGCGAGGCACAGTAGTAATCTTTTGAAGTTTTGTTGGAGTTTTGTGATGACATTTCCCCCGCAGTAAATGTCGTCTGCAAGTTTTGCAATTACGCCTTCTTCGAGAAGATCTCACAATACCCGACACGTGGGTTCCTCTAGTGTGGTTTCGGAACCAGGCATTCCCATTGCGGATCGAGCGTACACGCGTACCCCGCGGAATGGGGTGATGACACCGCAATACTTCATGGAGTCGCACGACAGTGGGAGTTGGTAGAATGCGTTGGATAGGTCGGTGGTCGCTATGTATTTTCATAGCGCGATTTTTCGTAGGGTACAGTTTACGTCAGGCATTGCATTAGAGCGGGTTCTGGCTTGCTGTAGCGACCAACGTCTGTGAATGCCGTAACCAGTCTGTAGCCTCCGTTATTTTTCTTGATTAGAAATGATGGGTTGAGATACTCGACTGTGATGGGGACGTCTGCTTCTTAGTTCGTCAAACTTTTCTTGGAGTTCAACGAGTTGTGCACGCGCGTACTGTGGCAGGCGTCCTTTGCGCTGTGGTGGTTGTACAGGGCCCATGTTCACATCTGCCTTGAACGGCCCAACACTGCCGTTGTAGCCGCGGTAGTTCGGATCGAAAAAATCGTCGTACACTTCAACGAGAATGAAAAAAACAGACCTCTCATTGGCTGATAGCATTTTGTCTGAGTCAATTTGGATCGTGGCAGAGTGCTTGGTCGACTTGGAATCGATGGTGCGAGATCGTACATTCTCAACGATGGCGGTTTTGGCGATAAATGTGTCTGTGGCGACGTCTGGTAAAAATACTTCGCGAATTTGACAGAAATGGTTGTTCCGTCAGAGGATGCGTACGGTATTTGTAAGGTTGACGATGCGGATTTTACTCGCGATGCTGGCGACGATGGTTGGTTGTGGCCATACGTTGGATTACTATGTGTGTTTACTGATGGGCGCGTTAGTGCGTGGTTCGAGTGCGAATGTAGCATCGGAGAAACACACATCTTTGGGTAGAGTCACTTCAACAAACTCGCCGGGCCAGAATGTCGTGTTGGTGGGCGGAGCTCGTAACACATGAGCGCGTCTAACGGCGTGTCTGTTCAGCGAAGGGAGTGTTGATCCGTACGAGTATGTAGTGCCGCTGGACAGTGTGATGAGATGTTAGCGGGGCGTACCGGTATGTCATTCGCATCCATGAAGGGTGTGCCAGCAAGGATTTCGACATCTAGGTTCTCAACGACTACGCCGTTGAACGTCAATGTGTTTCTTGTCGCGTGTCCGTTCGAGAGTAGTTTCGCCTACAGTGGTTAACGGTGACGATCCGTCGGCTTCGTGAGCTGATTGTGATGATTTTCTGTATCACGCAACCCAGTTTATGTGCTGTTGCAAGGCGAATTATGTTTCCAGTAGTTCCGCTGTCAATGGCTATACAGGCTGTGTGGTGACTGCAGAACACTTCTAAGTACGGTGACTGTCGAACCTCGATTTTTTGCGCTGTTGGGATTTCATAATCGATGGTTTCGGTGTTGGTTTCCTCAGGTTCTATGGAGTTGTGTTCTTCTTCACCGTCAAGTATGTCGATAACCTGTCGTGCTTTGGCCATATAACGACGGTCTTGTTCTGGTAAAAGTATGCATTAGCTCAGAAAATGACGAAAGTTGCTACGTCCAGCTTGTTTACATAGTGGGCACACCCTGGAGCTTGTCGAACGTCGGGTATATGCATGTGGGCCTGGCGTACGTTTTGGCACTGATGGTCTGACTTGAACGAATGGTTTATGGTCGCATAGCTGTGGCGTCTTCTGACGATCTAATTTCCTATAGGAAAGACGTTATAACGCCTTCGAAATGTCAGGCTTGATTTATGCTAATGTTCGAGTACGTAATTCGGTGACGAATCTCGGCAAATCTGAATGGACGAGCTGCAACCAGGTCAGGACTACGAAATTGTCCATTGTTGGTGTTATCTCTTCATCTTCTGTGATGTGTTGATCATGGTGTAAGAATTTGCCTTCAGATCGGAGCAGATTGTCTTTGACGAAGGTGACCGAACGTTGATATAAGTCCTCTGGTCTCTCGTCAGGCTCGAGGCGTATGTCACTGAAATCGATGCAGTGGGCGCCTGTGGAGTGGAAACCGTAATGTAGTCTAATGACTTGACAGATTGTTGCGAGTGAGGTGGAACTTTTGACTATTGTATTTCTTGAGATGATGGGGCAGTAATATGTGATTTGGCCAGGCGTGAGTTTCGTTATGATCGACAAAAATTGCTTATACATGTTTGACCTTGCTATACAAATAGGTCGAATAATGTATATTACCTTTTCAATTGTAGTCAATTAAGTAACATTTGTATATGCCTGATGTAGCCTGTTTAAAGCAGATTTCACTTCATGGAAGTGGTAATGATCAACAATTATTAAACTGTGCAAACTATACCGATGACAGTGACGTCGTTTGTCGTGTTTCTTATGTAGGTTGTCATCCATGGGAATTGTAAAAATAATCCGAAGTTATTACTAACACAATTTCCTTTGCTACAATAACTATTACCCCCGAAAAATTAAAGACGACCTGAGAAACAGGAATTGTGAAAAACAGACATAGCCTAATGGTGTTGTTTATAATATAATTTTCGGAGTACGAACCTGCATGCACTAATGTGGGTGGACACGCTCTGATCACGTGTCAGGTCATCAGCTAGCGGTCACTAAATATTTGATGTGACAAGGTGGGCACCGCGGTGACACTACAACGTATTAGTGCAAGTGGCCGCCTGTTCAGCCGGACGCAGTTTCCTTGGCTACAGCGAGTCGCCGTCGTTAGATCAGTCGTCTCTCTTGTACAGGCAACCAAACAGTCGCTCGCTCCATGTTGTCCGCAGGGAAGGCTGGATAGCTACAACAAACACTGCGGCAGGTACGTGTGTGTTTGACATGGTATATGCACAGCAAGTCAGACTGTGACTAAAGACGCGTGTGTCGGCCACACCGTGAGTACAGACACATGTGTCGGCCACACCGTGAGTACAGACTCGTGTGTCGGCCACAAGGTGAGTACAGACTAATGTGTCGGCCACACCGTGAGTACAAACTCATGTGTCGGCCACAACGTAAGTACTGATTCATATGTCGGCCACACCGTTAGTACAGACACATGTGTCGGCCACACCATGAGTACAGACTCGTGTCAGTCGTGTGTCGGCCACAAGGTGAGTACAGAATCATGTGTTGGTCACACCCTGAGTACAGACACATGTGTCGCCCCCACCGTGAGTACAAACACATGTGTCGGCCACACCGCAAGTACAGACACATGTGTCGGCCACACCGTGAGTACAGACTCATGTGTCGGCCACACCTAAATTAAAACTCACGTGACTGTCATATCTTGCCTTGAAACTCACGTCGGCCACACAGCGAGGAAAGAGTCATGTGTGGGCCACAGTATAAACTGGTATATCGAACCCATCGTGAGTTCATATACACGTGTATAAGCCACAGCGTGCGTGCGTGCGTGCGTGCGTGCGTGCGTGCGTGCGTGCGACAGCCGCACAGAGCCATACCCATAGACGGAGAGAAGTGCATTGCAATGGTTCCCACAACAAGTAACGAGTAAAAAACAAGTTGATGGAAAAGTTGCCTTCGACCAAATTTACATTTCGCAATTGACAAATCATGAAGTTTAAACAAATGTTTGGTTTCAGCATTGGCCTCGAAGTCACAACATTGTGTGACTGCGTAAGTTTACTTTCATAACCCGGAACAATGCAGAGTGTCTTTATATTACCTTCGTAACGCTATGTTTTTCTTTGCAGTTCGGTAATCCTAAAAATGAGCGGCATGTCGTTTCGTAGTGATGTGAGCGATCGTCATTCAGTCTGTCAGCTGTATTATATTAGGTCGATTAGCGAGTCTCTCTGTTAACATGCTCAATCAAGGGGCGGACTGTGCAATTATGTTATTTCTATAGTTGGCAATTAGCTGGTAGAACCCTTACGGTATTGGTTACACTACGCGTGTAAGTAAGTATATTACAATTCACAACCGCAAGCGCACATGCCTGCTTAATAGCATTATTTAAAATGCATACCGACAGCTGAACAATTAATGCGGGCGGTCTGTAATTTTAGCGGACATAGTCATATATATCGATTATCAGACATCCGCTGACATATTAAACTACCCAGCTAACGATCTACATACATGTACGCCAAATCGATTTTCAAATACACAAATAGACACCGATAACACACGCACACGCACACGCACACGCACACGCACACGCACACGCACACACACACACATATATACAAACTTATGGATAGAGTTGAGACATATTTTACTCAATCGCTCGTTCTTGTGGATATAGCCGACATATAGACGTTTAATGCCGTTTCGTAATCTCTGTTGATACGAGGGATTATTAAAACGTTTTCAAGCCAGTCTTTTGTGATCCATTCTTACGTATTAAACTATGATGGGAGATGTGTAAACGAAGTGTCATTCAACAACCGAGACTGATTATAAGGGTCGTGTCGATGTTTCGAACAGCAATAAGGCCTGTTTCCTAGGCTCTCGAGGTAATATCATTTGGATATCGTAACTGGTTTCACATCACGTATCGCCCTTTTTAGCATCGTCACAACTGCGTTCCATTCTGGTACTGTCATAAAACACACCGGGCGTAACTTATTAACAATGTCATACACGAGACAGGTGACAATGGGTGTATAAGTCGGTTGTCATGTTTGATTATACGCTACACAATTACCTGTGTCTGGATAGTTGGTACGGGTTTTGTGGGATCGTCAACTACGACTGGTTTGATATATTAATGTGGCGTATTAAATTAATTAACGTCGTTTAGCTAAATGATGTCGGTATTTATGATATGAAAAATAATGCATTTATGTATGTTTAATCGTTTGGTGTTTATTATATTGTAATATTATTGTATTTGAAATGTGTGGTATTTGTATTGGTTTTATTTATTAGTTTTGTTGACACATCGTTACGGACACTAACGGATGTGGCGCTATGTAAACATTGATATTTATTATCGTTATTACAGCAGCTAATGTATTGAAATCATAACTGTAATTGAAATTTTTGCAGTACACCAAACGTGGTTGAAATCTTCCTACAAAGTGCGCTTTGGTGTGCAGCTGGGTGTTAAGGGAAGAGTGGCGAATGTAGAGGTTTGAGTCGGTTTAAAATATTCATCGCTCTGTGTTAGATTATTAATTTAGTGCGTGTAAATGCAGCTAGCTTGCTTGTGCCTGTGTCTCTACCGTATAGTGCACATTACAAAGGACCCGCTGTAACAAAACGTCTAGTGAGCGTCTAGTGAGCGAAATTGTCAGTTTTAATCCGGATTTATGGCGTACGGAAACAAATCCATGATTTTCAATTGTCAACCCGTCGAGGATAATGTTTAATGCACTAAACATAGGTTATGAACAGTGAAGACACGTTTGCAGAGATTGACACTTCTCCTGCGCAAGTATCTACTAGCTAGTTGTCAGTGTATGAATGTGTCCGTGGCGCAAGGGTTCGTATGTGCGAACAGAGGACCAGGGTTGTTTTAGCGGTAGATGGTTTGGCTTTCCAGTAAATGCCCACCATCATCTAGCTGATTATTTTGGCTTTGGGAATGTAGATAATGAGATACCAGCTCAGTTAGTCCACAACAGTTTTTTTCCTGCATTTACGTCCGTGACAGAGACACCGTATATAAGGACCCAACAACGTCATAGGCAACGTAGCATGAACGAAATTTTCCAAGTTTCGATACTGCAGCCGAACCAGTACCGAACCACCGCCCGGCGGCAACATGGTTCGAAACACATATCTATGCACTCGACCTCAGCGACCCACTCGGGAAATGCTCCCCAAAGATATTTAGGCCTCCGATAACTAAACCCACGCTGCACCCAGTGTAAAATTTCCAGCTGTATCCCAAAGCGTTTTACAGAAACAACTCCAAATACACTTTCTCCCGATTTGTTTACGGTCATGACAAGCCAACAATTAAAAAATATATATATAAACATGTGTGTTGAGCTTAGGTTGACATGTAGCTAAAATAAAAATGTACTTACTGGAGCACAACTTTATAAAAGAATGCACCTGCCGCCTAATGATAACTGGGATAGCTGCCTCTCTCCCCTTCCCGCGCCAGTGCCTTGTATACCGTTATGGTGTAATCAACGAATTGTGCCACAATGACGCACTACACACACACGCACTCATTTGGAAAGACACGCGGTGTATTAGTCTCTCCTGTACACTGAAGTCATAGCACTTCACATTGTTGATGGCCACAACGTTTTCGGTTAGGGTAAGGTTCTGGTTAATTATCCGTGTTCTCACTTACGCATTGGTGGGTGTGGTTTGTTTTCACTGGGTTACACACCGTTCATCAATTGGCGCCGTCTAACGGGTGACTCTGGTGGCAATGCACATTCATTGACGAAACTATGAGTGTCAGCACAGGGCAACACGGTGGATTGTGTCTTGGTTGTATAAATCATATCGTATAAGCTGCGATTGTTATTGCACACATTGTCATTAGCAAAACAACATGGCGGGTTTGCGCTTCCGTATCGTTCATCGCAGTCACTTGTGTCCATGCGTCTGCCTATCGCTTGATTGACAATACCTGTGTTATATGATGCCGAACCCCACGCGTTAACTGGGTGGATGGGTGATTGAAGCAATATTAAACACTGTATTAATGGGAGCGAGAATTGTCGGGCGTCGTAATTTGTAACTCGAAGACTGCAGTGTTGAACATATGACACTGGGACATAGTTGAACATCAAAGGGTATTGCAGTTAACTCACCCCGACTGGGCCGTATTGTCAATAAAGTTGGTTCTGAAACTTAATGTTTTCTTTACTATTTTTATCATGCCCCGGAATCATACTTTCAAGTTGTGTGAACGTACTTATTGGCTTACTAAAAACACTTTGGGTTAGTTCGTATGGTCTTAAGAAGATTTTATATTTTAATAAATAAACAATTAGGAACACATAAGAGACATTATATTTGATCTTGTTTTGTGTTCCTGTCACTTCAAGTGTTCTTCATTGCCAGGAAAGATATTTGTGTTCCTGTCACTACAAGTGTTCCTTTGCCAGGAAGGACATTTGTGGTCCTGTCATTACAAGTGTTCCTCTTTGCCAGGAAGGACATTTGTGGTCCTGTCACTACAAGTGTTCCTGTTTGCCAGAATGGACATTTGTGGTCCTGTCACTACAAGTGTTCCTGTTTGCCAGGAAGGACATTTGTGGTCATGTCACTACAAGTGTTCCTCTTTGTCAGGAAGGACATTTGTGGTCCTGTCACTACAAGTGTTCCTGTTTGCCAGGATGGACATTTGTGGTCCTGCCACTACAAGTGTTCCTGTTTGCCAGGAAGGACATTTGTGGTCCTGTCATTACAAGTGTTCCTGTTTGCCAGGAAGGACATTTGTGGTCCTGTCACTACAAGTGTTCCTGTTTGCCAGGAAGGACATTTGTGGTCCTGTCATTACAAGTGTTCCTGTTTGCCAGGAAGGACATTTGTGGTCCTGTCATTACAAGTGTTCCTGTTTGCCAGGAAGGACATTTGTGGTCCTGTCACTACAAGTGTTCCTGTTTGCCAGAATGGACATTTGTGGTCCTGTCACTACAAGTGTTCCTGTTTGCCAGGAAGGACATTTGTGGTCATGTCACTACAAGTGTTCCTCTTTGTCAGGAAGGACATTTGTGGTCCTGTCACTACAAGTGTTCCTGTTTGCCAGGATGGACATTTGTGGTCCTGCCACTACAAGTGTTCCTGTTTGCCAGGAAGGACATTTGTGGTCCTGTCATTACAAGTGTTCCTGTTTGCCAGGAAGGACATTTGTGGTCCTGTCACTACAAGTGTTCCTCTTTGCCAGGAAGGACATTTGTGATCCTGTCACTACAAGTGTTCCTCTTTGCCAGGAAGGACATTTGTGGTCCTGTCACTACAAGTGTTCCTGTTTGCCAGAATGGACATTTGTGGTCCTGTCACTACAAGTGTTCCTGTTTGCCAGGAAGGACATTTGTGGTCATGTCACTACAAGTGTTCCTCTTTGTCAGGAAGGACATTTGTGGTCCTGTCACTACAAGTGTTCCTGTTTGCCAGGATGGACATTTGTGGTCCTGCCACTACAAGTGTTCCTGTTTGCCAGGAAGGACATTTGTGGTCCTGTCATTACAAGTGTTCCTGTTTGCCAGGAAGGACATTTGTGGTCCTGTCACTACAAGTGTTCCTGTTTGCCAGGAAGGACATTTGTGGTCCTGTCATTACAAGTGTTCCTGTTTGCCAGGAAGGACATTTGTGGTCCTGTCATTACAAGTGTTCCTGTTTGCCAGGAAGGACATTTGTGGTCCTGTCGCTACAAGTGTTCCTCTTTGCCAGGAAGGACATTTGTGATCCTGTCACTACAAGTGTTCCTCTTTGCCAAGATGGACATTTGTGGTCCTGTCACTACAAGTGTTCCTCTTTGCCAGGAATGATATTTGTCTTCCTGTCATACAAGTGTTCCTGTTTGTCAGGAAGGACATTTGTGGTCCTGTCACTACAAGTGTTCGTCTTTGCCAGGAAGGAAACAATGAGGCCGTCGAGGGCGGCACGACCCACGTCAGACCGACGGAAAACGCTTCATGTCCCGCAGGTCTGCGTCTGGTTACTGACCGTCTTATACTGTGGAATCTGTGCCCCTGGTAAGAGTGTTTGACGTTCACCCGAACAATATGTTTTATACGCATTCTGGTGAAACTCTGTTTGAACTTGCACTAACATTTTAGCAATGACACATTAACCTCGTTGTAATTATTATTAACAGTTATTATCAAACACAGGCATGGAGATGTAACTAAGAACAAAGAGGAGCAAAGTCTTGGGCAGCAGCTGAAAAACATCAGTGCAGACATCACCATCTAGCGAAAAGTACACATCAGGATCGCCTGAGCAACGGCAGTCATGGCAAAGTTGGACAGGATCTGGAGAAGTAGTAATATATGCTTCACAACCAAGTTTAGTTTTTATCAGATCATTTGTACTGTACATATTTCTGTACGGCTGTGTGTCGTGGACATTCCATGCTCATGCAGAGAAAAAATATTAAATCTTCGAAACGAAGTGTTTGAGGAAGCTGTTTCACGTCCATTTAATATATGATGAATCCATGGTGTATGATGAGCAAGAACGAATCCATGGTGTGCCCACACAAACCTCTACTGGAAACTGTCAATAGAAGACAACTAGCATGGTTTGGGCATGTAGCAAAATACGCCAGCCTCCCGAACACGATTCGTTAGGGCACCGTTGAGGGCAGACGCCGCCGCGGACGGCAGAGAAAATGTCGGTTTGACAATGTCAAAGAGTGTCCGTCTCTCTCCGTGCCAGAGCTCTTCACCGTTGCCACTTACAGGCAGGAATGGCGAAATCTCACAGCTCCAGCGTCCCTTATGTTCCCCAGACGACCGATTCGGTTAAGGGACTAAGTATGTAAGAACATAATATGTATATGATATATTCCGCCGTACATCTACCCGCATGTTTGATATAACTAACAAGTTGTACAACATTGTAATCAACATATATGGTGCGTTCGGTTAAATATACCAATCTAGTCTAGGCATTCTATGACAACAAAATGGGTCTACTTCAAACTAATTGCAACAAAATGTTTTGTTGTTTCTTACCCAGAATGGTGTCCTTAACGGCAAAGAAAAAGTCCTAAGAAATCCTAGCCATGGAACACTCGTAAAAGATCGAAAAACAAAATGGCCGCCAGAAGCATATTATTGCTCACAACTATGGTTTTAAATAAGGTAGATTTATGATTAAAAATATAATTCTAATGTTTTCGACATCACAAAATACTGATTTCATACTTTCAATTATTCACTGTATCTTTGACAACAACATGTCTACAACATGTTATGTGGTACTTAAAGAAACATATGCATACTTGCGTTATATAATGATAGGTGAATAGGCTGTATTCAGAACAACGCAACAGTCACTATCCATAGGAGAAGCTTAGGCCTATTTAGAATGGCATACAACTGCATTATCTTGACGAACCGAGCACTTTTTGATAAATGCATGAAACTTGGCACATAGTTAGAAGTTATTAAGAAAACAATATTTAGACCCCGGGGCATCTCGGAATTGCCCTGGACGCCATTGGTAGCCATTTAAAAATTGCCGCCAAAATTAATAATCCTCATATCTTGAGAACTGCATCACATGCAACCGTTATCTTTTGCTCATCATATATGTTTTCGGGGTATTGATTTCAAATGTGTTATTGGTGACCTTGTCAAATATTCACATCCGCTATTTTTAAAGATGGCAACAGTCGATACCATTGTCCCTACATTTTATAAACTACGCCACCCAGAGCCGCAGTGTCGGTGTCAGAATAGCGACGTATGGACATAAATTTAAATTTATTCAAATATTTTGCATTTGACTTTCGTTGACATTCCTATCCGTCATCATAGAAAATAGCGGCCGACCGACAAAATCAATTATTTCCATACATTAAGTATAAAGCTGTTATTTTTATGTCGAAATGTTGGTTTTCTTGGGTAGCGATTTCAAGTAGTTTACGTCTGATCTTGTTCGACATTCATATCCAGCAGTTGTAAAAATATTGCGGCTGTTAAAACGAATGTTTTTCAAATGTTACGAAGTGCGTCACACAAAGCTGTGCCAAATGTAGTTATCGGAGGTAATTATTTCACATAATTAACTTGTGACCTCAACCGATATCCATAGATGACCTTTTAAAGATGGCGGTTGTAAACAAATGCAGGTGTATATTTAGAAAAGGTGTTTGATACTTACTTTTATGGTGCTTCACATTTCCCGCCACATTGGTACATTGGTACAGGTGTTCGGCTTGCTGCCTTTCAGACACCCACACTTCAGCAGTACTAGCCAGGCTTGCGGTAATGTTGTTACTGACTCACTCCGCGAGATGTCCACCCCCATTCCTGTGGAGACAGGATGTCTGGCACTGGATAAATTAGGCTTGTTGTCCCCTAACTGTAACCTCCCTGGTGATCGGCACGGTTGGTGCGCTGAAGCAATGCAGCCGGTGTCGGTGGAAGGTGACTGCTTTGTCTTCCTTTTTGGGTGAACAGTTGCCTTCTAGTTTCATTCACATTCACTTGACAGCTTGTTCCGTCGTGCACCAGCACGGCGAACCTCTCGCAGATTTACATTACATATTTTCTATTCTCATCAAACTGCCAACAACACTTTCATGGCGAACATCTCGGGTGTCTACAACCAGCATATATTGTCCTTGTCCACAAAGCGGATTGCCACATTCTTGAAATGTAGTTATCAGAGACGTAACATCACAGAGATGTTTGTTTGGATGCTTGTAAGCAGTTCGTGATAGCCACATACTTCATTGTCTGTAGTTGATTCTTAAGACGATTAAAATTCCCCGATGAGCCGCACCACCTCTAGACCGGATATCCATCGGCGAACTGCATCAGGGTCTGCGGTCAGACCACCATCCCCTTTACCACGGTTTTATTTTTATGCGCTTGATCGATCGCCATCTTCGAAAACAAAGGTGATGCGTCCGTGACTATGAAGCCAGAGTTGATGGTAAACTCTTCATCAACAGCTGTATGTTTGTCTGCTAAAGACCTTACGTCTTGAATGTAAACAGCGAGGTACTTGGCGTAGTGTTCACTGTCCTGGGCGAAACAATATGGTGCCCGGAATGTTCAGCCTCTCCACGTACAGAACGACATATTTGTGCTATGTGAGGTGCAGTCAGGGACTGGATTTGGTCGGAAAATGTGTTTGGAGAGGCGCCATCTGTACACCTGGTGGACTTTGGTGTCAGAGAAGGTAAACATTTTAATATTTTAAATCACTATTCCTGAAACCTGCATTTTGGCATGAACGTTAATGTTCTGTGTGGCGTATTTCTTAAGATATGGAAACATTTGTCTTGGTGGGCATCATATTTAACATGGATGATGCTAATGTCAACGAAGGTCTAGTAAAGCATTTTTGAGATATTTGAGATCGCAGTCCGGCCACCTATTTTTTATTTCAACATGAATGCTCTACGTGACGCAGTTCTTGAGATATGAGGACATTGATTTTTACGTCCGCCAGTTTGTTTAAATGCATGACATGTAAGTCTGACAAAGTTAAAAGTAGCATATATGAAATGATTACCCATGTATACCTATATTTTGGCATACAAATAACAGGTATATATGACGTAGTTCACAAGGTATGTAATAATTGGTTTAACGGCCGCCATTTTCTAAAAATGGCAGTTATGAATGTCAAAGAAGGTCAAATGCAAATTGTTTGAGTAACTTTAAACTGTTGTCTACCCTATTTTATTTTGACACCAACAATACAGCTGCGGGTGGCATAGGTCACATGATATAGGGACAACAGTCTACATGGCCGCCACCTTTAAAACGTGAACGTTGGAAAAGATCACAAAAACACACTTGAAATCAAAATCCCGAAAACCTATATTTTGAACACAAAATGACGGTTGCATGTAACGCAGTTCTCAAGATATGAGGATTATTAGTTTTGATGGTTATTTCAAAATGTCCACAAATCACGTCCATGGTAAATTCAGAGATCCCCTGTGGTCTAAACATTTTTGTCTTGACAACTTCTATCTATGTACCAAGTTTTGTGCTTTTACCAAAAAAGTCCACGATTCGTCAACATTATCGCAGTTATCTGCCACACTAAATAGGCGTAGACGCCTCTCGTGGATAGTAACGGTGGCATTTGTGTGAATCCAATCTGTTCACCTCTCTCTATATATAACGTATGCATGCATAACATACTTACTTATGTCCTTCGCTCCATGCAGAGTATAGGCCATCGACGGCGACTCTCCAGCGCACAAGACTTTGGGCAATCTTCTCTATTTCTTTGCAGGTGTAGCCACTCCTTTGTAATTCTGCAGCCGTGTCTCTTTGCCATGTGTTTTTGGCCTTCTTTGCCTTGTTTTTCTTGAGGATTCCACATCTGTCTTGTGACGGTTGTTGTTGGCTTTCTCAGTGTGTGTCCAGTCCAACCCCAATTTCTCCTCATGATCGGCTTGGCGACGGGCTCTTGGCTAGTCCTTTCCCATGGCTCCTCGTTTCTGATTTTGTCTTGCCATTTTATGCGTAGAATTCTTCGCAGATATCGGTTAAGGAAAGTCTGGATGTTGCCTAGTGGTGTCTTTGTTATTCTCCATATACGTATGCATATGTTTCTCTAATTACCACATAGTATGTTGCAGACAAGTTGTCAATGAATATTTGAAAATGTGAAATCAGTATTTGCGTTTTGGCAGCATCATATAGCATTGAATGATTTTGAGTTTACACAATTGACCATGACAGAATATTCAAACGAAATTTCTATCATATCTATTGGATTTTGCGATGTCAAAAACATTAGAATCATATTTAAAATCATAAATATACCTCACTTAGAACCGTAGTTATGAGAAATAATATGATTTTGGTGGCCATTTGGTTTTTCGATGTTTAGGGGTGTTCCCTGGCTAGGATTTCTTAGGAGTTTTCTTGGCTGTTAAGGACGTTAATCTTAATCTAATCAGAAACAACAAAAATACCTTTCGTTGCAATTAGCTTGAGGTAAAATTGCATCTTTCCTGGACTAATCATGACGTATATGTAACGTAACGTACGATATTGTATACAAATGTATTATAATGTTTTAAATTGAGTCGGGATATCTGTGTCATTCATTAAGCTTGGGACACTGAAGCATTGCCCTGGCTGGTCTACAGTGCGGTGTAGTATTGGATGGTGCTCTCTCCCTTTACTGCTGCAGATGAGATGAAGCTCTGTTCGGTTCTGGTTGGGACTGACGACACAATTTGGAAGGTTCCTGTCAACACAACAGCAACTCTTCCGGAGTTCGCCCCAGCTAAACCGTTCATCTCTGAAAGTATGCGGCGGTTTATCATTCCAAAAAAGCAGTCTTCACATCTTTATATAATATATAAAGATGTGAGCAATATTATGAACAATTTCATGTCTTAGCTGCAGAATACATTCGAAGCGGTTATTAGCTTTCTAGTGACGTTCACATATAAAAGTTTTTGCTACTGGTTGCTAGGCGAACCCTATGTGAATAGAGTGTCAATGCGCGTGTAACATTGGAAACAAATATCCACTATGTGGCTTATTAACAAATGCATGTCAGCGATTTTCATTGCTAATGCAAATGTTTCGCATGATTTAAATGCCAATGTCATTTTCCAGGAATGCACTCAAATGTAAATGCGGTTGTTTTGGCTACACATATGCAAATGCATTTGAATTAATTTAAAATGTTTTACCTGGCTTTATATTAAAATTCTGTTTTATTTGGAGAAACAACATAATGTATAAATGCATTATTAATTCATTTAATAAAACAGGAGTGTCTGACTATTGTAACCACAATGTCCCGCTACATAATACTCAACAGTCCCACTACGTGATTATGTATATAAAATCATACACTAGACATGCCGTGAACTTATGGATGTGAACCTAACAACATTAATTATAACAAAAACGCGCCTGCATTTGAATTGGATTTGACTGTGCATTTGCCAACTCAAATGATAGAGGATCGCATTCATTTGCAAATGCAAACGTTTAAGGTACGCATTCAAATGCAAATTCAAATGGATTTACAACTTCACGGAGGTATTTTAATGTGAATTCAAATGCACTACATTACAATCCGCAGTCAAATGTATTTGCATTTGTAAAAAGCCTGTGCACAACATCAGCAAATTATAATATATAAATGGTAATATCGTCGCCTTCAGAAACAATGTCATATCGACTGTAGTGTATATACAACAGTGACATTTACCGTTTTGTTTGCGCACACACACATATATATATATATATTTGTCAGAGGATAGCGCAAGACAGACAGATCTGGAAACGACATGCTAACGGGTTCCCCCAACTACGGTACACTACAGCTGCACAATGAAGATGGTGATGATATATATATATATATATATATATATATATATACATATACATATATATATATAATGTATATATATATACATATATATATATATATATATATATATATACATATGTAAGTCTCCTTCGTGTATGCCTTTCTCTTCCTTTTCCTAATCTTAGTTTTACCTGTCTCACCTGACACCATATATTTCATATAACGAAAAGTTTAATACTTCTTATCGATTTTTATCTTGATGCGCATCTGAGCTTGCTTGTCAGGGCCATAGGCGCAAATTACGTAGCTTCATTATCATTATCATTATTATCATTTTAACAACATTGCGTTACCTATGGTAGTTGTAAAAATGAAACAACATAACACACATTATTTACTCAACGGTATTTCATTGGTTAATACATGTAGAATGTTACGCGCCGTTAAATTTCCGTAATTACTTAAAATTGGTCTTGACGCTGTAAACAGCATGACATGCTTATAGAGAACACGAAACATGATGATAGTTACAAGGCTACTGGATGGGTCACAACTCCTCTTTGGACACGGTTCCTAAACTTATCCATAGTTTTACAATAAACCCAAACTCAATGATACATGATAACAGGTCGGACTGTGCTTGTTGTTCAGAACAGTAAAATCCTTCGGAAGATTTAATTGAAAGCAGGACATTTCCAACAGTAACTAATGAGGATATCGTGGTAATGACACCACAAAAAGAACCCTTTGAAATGGAATTTAATGAACTGACTATTACTCTGTCATATCTGACTGCGCAGGCAAAAGTAGCACTGCAGTGGAATCAGGGGAAACGAAACAGTTGACAGGCTTGCAAAAGAAGCTGGACAACTAGAAAAAGACAACAAATGTGTATTCTACACTGATGAAAAGACCATCAGCAAGACCCTGGCTGAGAGAAGATGTCGCCACCATCACTCCAAGCACAACAGGAGTGACAGCTACTACCACCTCAGCAGAGCTGACCAGGTCATTCGGTTCAGACTCCGAACAGGACACAACACAATGAAAGCACATCTAAACAATCAAATGAGCAAACAAGATTGTCCACTCCGAGATGTAGTGCTGCGAAACCGCCCAGATGACCAGTGAACGCCTACTACAGCACTCTCAACTACAGGATGGCCACAGGCGGCAAGCGTTACCAGACGAAGCCCCCTAAATGGGAAACTACATGGTGATATGGAGGCTTTGATGACGACGACATCATTGGTGAACGACGAAAAAGATGACACCACAAAAGTCGTGGCGCAGATGAGCTGAACCTCGGAACACTACGTCTGAGCCAAGGACGGCACCTGCGTTTAACGATGTTGAGCCAAGAAACACCGGCATACCAGTATAATATGTATACTAATTTATGTTGCATAATAAACACATAGTTGTGCTGTTCAGGATACATTCGTTCACCATTTAAACAGGTATTTAAGTGAGAGCCTGACAAACAAACAAATCAGTTAATCAATGACGACATAAATCATATGTTATTTGTTTAGGGAAGCGTAAACTTATTTCTACCGATTTTTGTTAACTGTAGCATTCACGTTCGAAAGAAATAATGTCATATTATTTTAGAAGACTTTTCTGTAAGTAGAACATATGCTTAAATATGGATGTGTTTAGTGTTGAAAGACATCGGATGTTTTCACAAATAACCATAGTAACAGATGTCTTCTTCTACGCAGATGTACCGACGTAGATTCGCTAAATTAATACTAAATTACTGCTTTACTGATAATGTGTGTTGTAGGCATGATAACTGCAGACGATATTGCGATTGACACAGTAGGACAAAATATATACTGCGCACATTTTGGAACGAAAGAGGTGACAGTGATGACAGCGGCGGGAAACGGAATGAGGACAATTTTATCCACAGAAGGATTACCAAGACGTATAGATGTGGACGCAAAAAATAGGTAACATATCTAAAGTTTCACAAGTAAATTGCTTCAGGTGTCAGCTAAATTCCTACTTGAAATCTTTGTACAGATGCCTTTCTGAATCTGTGTGTTGGCTGAAAGGTGCTTTCGATATCTCCACGATGCCATCACCTGCGTTGTGCTGTGCCGCTTCTCAGAAGTGGGTGACATTGTTGTCACATGCATGCAATTCTAGATTCTAGGACTACCGCAACATAGTTCTGTCAAAAACAAAATGCTGGGGTAGTTGATAGAGCATAGCGAGAACGGAATCCATCATCAGCCAGACAAACGGCCACAGGAAAACCATCTGGTGTTTGGTGACTTCAACGCAAGTGTGAGCGCCAACCATGTTGCTTGGCCAGTCAGCCTAAGACATCAAATATTCGGCAAGAAACATGAGAATGGACGAAGACTTGAGTTGTGATCCTACTTCGACCTCCGCATCACCGACACCTTCTTTCAGATGGAGCCCAAACACAAGGCATCCTTGAGATACTCCCGACCTAAGCACTGGCATCATCTGGACGTAACCATCACCAAACGCTCTTATGTAACGAAGGTTTTGCTCACCCTAACCGACCACAGCGCCACATGTGACACAGACCACTTCTTTCCTTGGTATTTTGGCAGGTTCGTTCACACTACGTTGCTCCAATTCACTCACTTGTATGGATGAGTACCTGGCTACACACAGTGGTGGATATTTGTGAACGAATAGGCTTCGCGCATTAATTGCATCGTTGGATGCTTCCCAGAGAAGTCGAAATAGTGATCGATTTAACGGATCTGTAAAGTCTGTAAAGGAGTAAAGTATAAGGCGTTTCGGACAGTCCTGAGGACTGGATTCCGCGCTATATGAGAACTTTTTACTTCTGCTATTACTACTTAGTAGTAGTAGTAGTAGTGATAATTATATAATTATTGGTAGTAGTAATAGTAGTAGTAGTAGTTGTTGTTGTTGCTGCTGCTGCTGCTGCTGCTGCTGCTGCTGCTGCAGCAGCAGTAGCAGCAGCAGCAGTCGCAGCAGTAGCAACAGTAGCAGCAGTAGCAACAGTAGCGACAGTAATTGTAGTAGTAGTAGTGGTGGTGGTAGTTGTGGTAGTGGTAGTAGTAGTTGTTGTTGTTGTAGCAGTATTACCCAACAAATAGATTGTGTTTATTAAAAACGTTTAATATAAATTCTTTAAATCCTTTACAGGTAGCTGTTCTTCGCCACTATGATGCCGCTCCGCTTGTTCAAGGCCAAACTAGATGGAACTGGACAAGTAATACTTCTACAACGTAACGGCGACGGCTGGCTATATGGGTTGGCAGTAGACTACAGAAACATGACGGCATGTTGGAAACGTTCGTATTTTCTATATTACCGATGTTGAGTAGTAGGCTAATTATATTAAATTGTGTTCCACATTTTGACCACGGACACAACACTCGGTGTTTCTTGTCAAATTATATCACACAAATGTTTGCTATTTAAATTGAAACGAACCACAATATACTGATATAGTATTACCCTGTATATATGTATGTATGTATGTGTGTGTTTGTGTGTGTGTGTGTGTGTGTGTGTGTGTGTGTGTGTGTGTGTGTGTGTGTGTGTGTGTGTGTGTGTGTGTGTGTGTGTGTGTGTGTGTGTGTGTGTGTATGTATATATGATGTATGTATGAATAGACATCGACCGACACTGTTAATTATACTGGTATCATCATATTAATGTTTAAAACAATTCGTCTGAGGGGGGGTGGGGGGCTGAGACAAAATAAAAGTAATTTCGTCTGATGTTGGACATCGACGTTCTGTGATGATCCATAAGTGAATCGAATTGTAGACGGACCGCGCGCTCCGTGTAACTCCTAGTAGACCTACTACAAGTTAACTTCCTGTCAATTTTGGCTGTTTATTACTTGGTCCAATAGCGCAGGTAGCCTGATTTGAGTGGGCTTATTTATTGACGCCACGTTATTCGTACTTGTATTTCGGCGCAATGCTGCTTTTATGTGCTACTACGGAAACCAGATTAAGTCATTAAACATCACTGCATTTGTATCGAAGATCGTCTCACGGAATATATGTCAGTTTTTCTTCCAGACAGGGACCGAGGAGTAAATCAAGAAGCAAAAATTATTTAAAGTTTATATTTTAATTTATATCAGGCATACATAGCATGTTTGCATTCTGAACAGATATTATGTCATTAATTAATAATATATACAAATATGGTTAAAAACTGTTGGTTAATGTTCAACTGATAAATGCCTAAACCATCCCTGGTTCATCGTGTCTGTAGGCACACAAATAGTGTTTGTATTTGCGATCAGGGATATCCAGATGGAAACAATAATTATTTAACAAATAAAATGTTGAAAAAGTACATATTTCATGTTATAAAGTAACCTATTTCAGTCCTTAGTCTAGTCTTTGCAAAGAGGCTGCCTGCCTGGCACCCGTTTTTGTTTGGCTAAATTCAGTCCCAGTAGACTTCCGTGACAATATTTAGAAGTACAATCACATAATCTTGTGTGCACAATAACTAGATGTGTAACCGTATACGTACAGTCAGCGTCATCAGCCATCATCACATGCTCTGAACACAAAAAGGAATGCGTTTAATAAAATACAAATGGCTGCCTAAGTCTCGCTTTTGACGTACGCATGCTAATTACGGCATCTTTATAATGTATACCATCGCTTCGCGCATCGCATCGCGTATCGCATCGCATCGCATCGCGCATCGCATCGCCCATCGCATCGCGCATCGTCCATCGCATCGCCCATGGCATCGCGCATCGCTCATCGCATCGCCCATCGCATCGCGCTTCGTGTCATCGCCCCATGGCGGTGCAGATTGTCACATAAAAACGCGATGGCCCTTCTCGGCCATCATACAAAAGGATGTCGAACGGTCCGACATGCGGACAGCCACATGCAATCTACAGAGGTGGAGGTATGATGCGTTTAGCGCTTGCTACTAATGCTTGATATACATCTACTTTCTAACTCGCCGTGTACGAGCTGCGCAAAACAATGCACCCAGAGACAATTCCGTTCCTTGAAAAAAGTGAAACCATGGGGCAAATTGTAGCAAAACGCAACGTATATGGCAACACACAAATTATCATTGATATGTTAGCATGGTGGACATCCGACTGTAATTTAGACAGGCACTGACCTGCGGACATCCGACTGTCATTTAGAGAGGCACTGACCTCGGGACATTCGACTGACAATTAGACAGGCAATCCTTCCTTTCACGCTATTTCTCATTGGTAATTTAGGTTTATTGCACTGATTAATTTGAAAATTAATTCCTTTGCTGTGCAGTAGTATTTCCTAATTACATGTGTATGATTGTTCGTGCGTGCGTGTGTGTGTGTATGTGTGTGTGTGTGTGTGTGTGTGGGTGTGTGTGTGTGTGTGTGTGTGTGTGTGTGTGTGTGTGTGTGTGTGTGTGTGTGTGTGTGTGTGTGTGTGTGTGTGTGTGTGTGTGTGTGTGTTGTGCGTGTTTGTGTTTGTGCGTGTGTGTGTGTATGTGTGTGTGTATGTGTGTGTGTGTGTGTGTGTGTGTGTGTGTGTGTGTGTGTGTGTGTGTGTGTGTGTGTGTGTGTGTGTGTGTGTGTGTGTGTGTGTATGTGCGTGCGTGTATATGTGTGTGAAGACTGTAACTGTAACTGTAATGTAAATTAAAATAAAAAACCTTACAAGATCAACGAAAATTGTGCATTCCCGGAATTTTGTTTTTGTTTTTTTGTTCCGCGAATAAATAATTACTACAAAACATTCGATACATTTCAAGATAAACAGTGCATCAAGTTGTAAAAATGGCTACTTGGTTAATATTACTTTGCGAAAAGAAAAATCAAAATACACTTGAAAAAAGTTTGGTGTTAGATTTGAATCCGTGTTGGTCGTAAAACGAGATGTGCGCTGACCCAATGCATTTAATAACTCGGCCACTGGGACTGACGAAAAATAATTAACCAGATTCAGGGTTATGTTAGACTGTATAACTCTTCCTTCATGTTACG
This sequence comes from Escarpia spicata, assembly GCA_963995525.1. Taxonomy (NCBI): domain Eukaryota; kingdom Metazoa; phylum Annelida; class Polychaeta; order Sabellida; family Siboglinidae; genus Escarpia; species Escarpia spicata. The sequence continues at coordinate 64,265,865 of OZ023207.1, read as the reverse complement.
TTATTATATGATGTAATGTTACTTTCTACAGTTGGGTACAACATTTTCGGGTGAGTGCATGTTTATTGATGTTTTGATTGATTAGTTTTCCTAGGTCACAATCGAAACCATTGTTCTCAAAAAAAGCTGAAGCGGCGAACGTTTTTAAGGTCGGCTTGTCTTGTTGATGTTATCAGGTTGACTGAATATTCTGTCGCTTCATTTTTTTAACAAAGATGAATTTGTGTGAAACCGTAATATAACTTATGGTTCCTCTATTATGACTAGTGTTTGTAGGAATTATTACATCGGAATACCGCATAATAACTCATTCTGACACTCGCTTCGACTTCGACTCAACATCTACCGTTGTAAACATGCTGTGAATGTGTTGAAAGTACTGGCATGTTCCGCGACATTCGCGCCTCTGACGTCACAATACGACGTGATCGCCTAACTCATTAACAATCAACTTTCCGCGGGAATCGCGATACAAATGATTTTAAAATCTGATTGAAACTGTCAATGCATTTTTCTGTATTTTTTATATTGCCAAATGTTACATGCAAAGCTATACTTTGTGTACACATGGAAAATGGAATTTAGCTGCTGCCTTGTTTTTAGTTCCTTTAATTTATTATTATTATTATTTACCAACATTTCTAAAGCGCCACTTATCCGGGACCAGCCGGTTCATAGGCGCGTACACACATTATACAACGTACATGGAGATGTACAAGAAATATATATAATCGTGGTAAAATAGTATTATACTAAAATTTAAAAAGATTGTATATATTAAGTAATTAAGTTGCATCACATAGTTTTGAAAATATTAAGATAAATACAGGTGTACGTAAATAGTTATATGTAAAAATTAAGTACAAAGTTATTATTTAATAAAAATAAAATTAATGAATTAAATAAATAAGTTAATAAAACACGTTCGTAAAAACATGTCTTACAGCACTGTTCTTTAGTGGAAATAGGTGAGTTTTAAGGAGTCTTAAATCTGGTCAGACTGTCTGTTTGGCGAATGTTGACTGGCAAAGCGTTCCATAGTGTCGGTCCGGCCACAGAGAAAGCCCGCCTGCTGTAGCCCTCTAGGTTGTAGCGCGGCACTACCAGGACACGCAAATCAGCAGATCGGAGGTTGGGGTGGGTGAATAGGGTTTTACAAGATATCGAATATATCCTGGTGCAGGTCCATAGGCAGTAAACACGAGGATCGGTAGTTTATACTTGGTACGCCAGCGAACTGGAAGCCAGTGCAGCTTCATAAACATGGGAATCATGTGCTCGTGCTTTCGTTGTCTATCAGTCTGGCTGCCGAATACAGCATCATCTGTAACTTGTTCACGAGTGCCTCCGTGATGTCGTACAACGCTGCGTTTTTGTAAACCAACGGTGATATCACTAGAGCGAGGACTAGTATCTTACACGCATCAGTAGTGAGACAATGTTTTATCCTTGAGGTTGCATAAAATGATAATACTCAGACTTGCACATGCGCGACACGTGTGACGACATTGCTAACCTGCAGTCGATCGTAATCCCGATATTGTGGATGGTCGGTGATGGAATAATGCTACTTCCGCAAACACTAACACACGAGACGTCTTGTATGTGTTTACGATTTGTTGCCGTGAAGATAATAGCTTCCGTCTTGTTGTCGTTCAGCAGGAGATCGTGGTCTGACATCCACCGTCTCGCTTCTTTAATACATCGCTCGATGCGACCAACCGCTTCGGTGGGTTCTCCATCCAGTGTTTCATTCAGATAAACATACAACTGGACGTCATCTGCATTAAGCTTATGCTTTCTGAGGATAACACCCAATGAGTGTAGTTGGAGAAGAGGACTGGGCCCAGCACAGACCCTTGAGGGATGCCAGATTCGATCAACGTTTAATGATGGGTTTTCCTCAATAGCCCATTACGTAATGAAACGGTCCTCTGATCGCTATGGCAACATTGCAGGCACGAGCCACGGCGGCCGAGCAGACAGAGTAACTACTGGAACTACTCGTTGTGAGAGGCCCAACCGCCCTCAACTGCTTCTGTGATGCGCTGCAGTTGAGTGGACACAATTTCCTCGCAGAACGTCTATGACCTTTGTCTTCTGCCTTACCCAGATGTTTGTTTTTCTCTCCCGATATGTGATGTTTAACATTCTTCTTTCCATATTTGTTTGTGGGGCTGCTAGCTTGTTCTTTGCCTAGATGGTGAGTGTCCATGTTTCCGCACCGTATGCCATCGCTGGAAGTAGTTGTTTTTTGTCTTTTCATGCAGGTTCCAAAGTTACCCTTGAAGATGTCGCGGTGTTTGGCGAATGCTGTCCAGCCGGCAGTGATCCTTCTTTGAATGTCATTGTCTTGCTTTTTGTCTCTGATACTGTATCGCTGTCCAAGATAGACGTAGCTTTCAACGTTCCCTATCTGCGTCGTGTTGATATATATTGGTGTGTCATTTTCTAGTATCACTTTTGCCTTCGAGATTTTTATCTTGATACTTTAATCAGCTAGCTCCTGCAGCATGTTTTGTGGTTCTTGCGGTGTAGTAGCGCATATGAGTATGTCGTCGGCGAAGCGAAGATAGCTGAGATATTCTCCGTCAAGCCTCTGTTTTCCCATGTCAGTCTTCGGAACATGCTTTCGAGTGTTGCCATGAAGAGCATGGGCGAAATGGTGTCACCCTGTCGTACTCCTCTCTTGGTGTTGATCTTGTTGCTCTTTTTGTGTAGGTGGACTGTCACCGAGATGTTAGTGTAGATGTTTTTCAGGAGTTCGATGTACACGTCTTCTATCCCCTGTTCTTGAAGGGAGGTCAGTATTGCTTGGGTTTGCACCGAGTCGAAAGCCTTCTCGTAGTCGACGAAAGCGATGCAGAGCGGGATGTTATATTCTCGGCACTTCTCTTTCAGTTGGTTTACGACGTGTATGTGGTTTGTCGTTGAGTACCTGCTTCTGAATCCTGCTTGCTCTCGTGGTTGGATTTCGTCCAGTGTCTTCTCTAGTCTATTCGTTAGAATCTTTGTGAGTAATTTGTAGATCTTTTATAACAGACATATCGGTCTGTAGTTCTTTAAGTCTTTCTCATTCCCCTTCTTGAAGATTATCACCATCTTCGCATTCTTCCAAGCGGTGGGTATTCGTCTTTCGAATAAGCATTTAGTGTACAGCTTAGTCTGTGTCTTCGAGATTATACCTAGTCCTGCTTTTAATGTGTCAATGTTTACACGGTCGTTGCCTGATGTCTTCCCATTCTTCAAATCTTTTAACGCAGCTTCCACTTCCCATGGTGTTATCTCTGGTACCTCTTTCGCTGTCATGTAGCTCGGTGTAGAATTCCTCTATTCGTTCCATGATCATATATTGGTTTTGTATTTCTCTACCTTGCTTGTCTAGAAGTGTAATCAGTCTGTCTCGGCTTAGTGCCTGCGTTCTTCTTGCTTTCTTCAGGCTCTTTGAAGACAAAATCGCTTCTCGTATGATCTCTTGTTTGTACTTCCTGATGTCCTTCTTCGCTTTCCTTTTGATGATCTTGCATATTTCTGCATATTATATTTGTATTTTACGGTCGCCGTTATTTCTCGTCGTTTCTTCATTATTGCTCGTGTCGGTGACGATATTCTCGTCACTACATGCCCGTTGATTGCTCATCATGATCATCTCAGTGATGTTTTCACTGATGGTGTCGATGTCGTCTAGTTCCCGTAGTGTCTCGAATCGATTTCGCAGTTCGAGTTGGAGTTCTGTTTTCTTCCGATTTGTGTGGTATCTACACTCGGTGGTCTCTTGTTTACCAACTTCTTCATTTCAGCCTTGACGTCCAGTTTGATGTTGCTCATTACCATTCTGTGGTCACTTCCAATGTTGACTTGGTTGATGACAGTTAAGTCAGAGACCATGTCTGGCTTGTTTGTCATGATGTAGACAATTTCGTTCTTCGTTTCTCCGTTTGGGCTTTTCCATGTCCATCTCCTCCCTGCTTTCTTCTGGAACAAGGTATTCATGATTTTGTACTTTCTTGATGTTGCACATTCTTCCAAGGTCTCGCCTCTTTCGTTTCTCACACCTAGGCCAAATGTTCCTGTTGCCGTTTACGAAATGTTTGTTCGTTTCCCTACTTGCGCATTAAAGTCTCCCATCACTATCGTGTAGTGGGTTGGCTTTTCTAAGGTCTCAACCATGTCGTTGTAGACGTTGTAAGTGTCTTCTTCTGAGTATGATGTTGTTGGTGCATATACTTATACTATCTTCAGTTTGTAGCGCTTTGTTATACATATAACAAGTTCTCCTACTCTGTGGCTGATGCTGTTAACCCTCACTATATTGTCTTTCCATTTGTTGTTTATGAGAAAGCCTATTCCAGCTTGGCCGTTGTTCGCTGAGGAATTGTAGATAGTAAGGTTTTTAAAATTTGTAATGTCTAAGTTTAATCCTACAGTAATTCATGACACGACACGTATGAGTATGAATATGCAACGAAGTTGACAATACCAATGAAAGGATCGTATCACTCCGACGCGTACGGTATAACTGGTTGATTGATCATATTTGGTGTTTACAGATCCGTGACGACGTACAACGGGAATTCCTACGGCGGACGGCTCTGGATAAGGATAAAGTGATAGAATCGAAGCAGCGCCAATTGAAAGACTCGTGGAAGTTCACGGAACTACTGCGAGAGAAAGAATCGTTGATCGAGACACTGGAAGGAGGCTTGGAGCAGGCCGTCACTGACGCCCGCTCTCACGGCGTCGACGTGCAGGAACTGAAGAACATCGTGGAACAGACGAAACAAAAACACAAGAAGGTGCACTCTCGTGCGTTCTATCCCTACTCACAATGAAAATAGTGCCGTGTGATCAACGGATTTTTTTGTCTAAACACAAATTGTATGCCACTGAATTTGATTGCTATTATTAGACACAAATTGTCTCCATGACTGTTCAACACTAATATTTTGTTTCTGTCTATGGTATTCCATATCTGTCTGTTTGTCTGTCTGCACGCATGCTCGCCTATATGCACGCATGTCTTTGTGACATTGTCTGTCTCTCGATGTTTCGCTCGTTCGCTCTTTCACTCTTTTGCACTCTCGGTCTCTCTCTCCCACCCTCCCTTCCTCCCTCTGTCCCTTTCTGCCTCCCTCCGTCTCTTCCACCCTTCCTACCTCCCATCTCCCTCCTCCCCCCTCCCTTCCTAAATCCGTCCTTCTCCCTCCGTCCTTCCCGTCTCACTCCTGTCCTTCCTCCCACACACCGTCCCGGTCTCTCCCCTACATCCTCCTTCTCCTCCTCTTCTATCACTCCCTCTTTACGTCTTTTCTTATGTTTCTTTTCATGTGTCTTGTTCTATGGACCCATTAATACTATTACTAATTCATTCATTTGTCTCACCTCAGGATCTGGAGAAACAGATGAAGTACAACACAGCCAACGAGAAATCCCTGCAGCGTCTCACTGAACGACAATACAAGATTTAACAAGATTGCCACCCAGAGAATTAACTCTAGGTGGCAGGTGGACAAGGAAGCCCTTTGGCTTATCGAGAGTCCGACCCTTTGATCAATGTGTATCCCGCCCGTCTGAGGTATGTGTCGATTTTATTTTTAAACATATTCACGCTACTAGCACCCACACAATCAGCAGGTAATATGTTCCATTCATTTACAGTCCTTTGTGAAAATGAAAACTTTCTTATATCCAATCTACTCTGCTCTTTTGCTAATGCAAGTTCATGTCCTCTAGTCCTTCTATCTTTCTTAACTGAGAAAAACATATTTCTATTAATATTTTCATAACCCTTCAATATTTTAAACACTTCTATCTGATCTCCTCTCAATCTCCTGGTCTCTAGTGTTGTTAAACCGCATTTTTTAGGCGTATTTCGTAACTAAGATCCCTCAGATTTAGTATATAATTATACGAAACCGAGGCAACGCTAGATTACGTCATAGATCAGCTGACGTCATATTTACGGGAAAGTGACGCGCAGACAGACTTACTGCGCGAAGAAACCATATCACCTGGTTTGACAATGACATCCGTGGACCGGGCTAAAGAGACGCTGCAGATGACACTTCAAAGAATAAACGAAATGGAATCAACGAAACGTGCTCACGATTTGCTTGTGGAAGAGAGACATTACGTGTCAGCACAGCTCGGCGCTGATGCAGCAGCCGACATTCGCACTCCAATTCAACAATACGTTGTGCAACAAGACGAGACGGTGACGTCACTTTGGGCGGAAGTGACGTCACATAGTACCGAAGTATCGGCTCTTAAAGAAACGGCACCTGAAAACGAGACGGCGAAGACTGAACAAGTTCATATGCAAGAATCTACTGGCAACGACCTGAAGAATCGCATCGATTCGAAGAACGCAGTTGTTGCGGAACTAAGAGCCGAGCTCTCCTCGAAAGAAGCGAGGTTGACGGCGCTCCTAGCAGAACACAAACTCGCCGGCGTTGACCACGCAAATACATTGCGCGCATCTCTCGAAGGTTCCCCAGTGCAGAATGGCGTAGGATCTCTATCAAGCTGCGATTCTCCCGAGGCAATCGGTCGATTGAGTCCCGTGAGGGCTCAGCCAACGCATTTGCTCAAGCCCATGCCACGCATCTCCCCACAAAATTCCCTCGCCCTTCAAATCAGTGATCTACCGCTAGTTTCGTCGAAGCAGAAACGGAAGGAACTTCGACAGCAGCGAAAGCAGCAGCAACAGCGGCTGCAGTAACAACATCAATGGTTCGTTCCGGTCGGCCCCAACGTATTTGAGCCGATGAGCGATAATCGTGACGCGCTCACGACATCTTCAGAAAGCTTGACCGAATGCGACTCGTAATGGCCGGCGGTAAACGTATGCTGCCAGGCGTGTTGACTTCAACAAACGTACGTATATAGCCGATATGGGACTAGCCCGGTGTAAATGTCTATTTTCTGATTGAACGTATATATTATTTGCTGTATTATGATTGGTAGTTATTTGTGGTTTTGAAGTGAGGTATTAATACCCTTGAAGTATGTGTGTGTGTGTGTATGTGTGTGTGCGTGCGTATGTGCGTGAGTGCGTGCGTGGTGTGTGGTGTGTGTGTGGTGTGTGTGTGTGGTGTGTGTGGTGTGTGTGGTGTGTGTGGTGTGTGTGGTGTGTGTGGTGTGTGTGGTGTGTGTGGTGTGTGTGGTGTGTGTGGTGTGTGTGGTGTGTGTGGTGTGTGTGTGGTGTGGTGTGGTGTGTGTGTGAGGTGTGTGTGTGGTGTGTGTGTGGTGTGTGTGTGTGGTGTGTGTGTGTGGTGTATGTGTGGTGTGTGTGTGTTGTGTGTGGTGAGTGTGTGATGTGTGGTGTGGTGTGTGGTGTGTGGTGTGTGGTGTGTGGTGTGTGGTGTGTGGTGTGTGGTGTGTGGTGTGTGGTGTGGTGTGTGGTGTGTGGTGAGTGGTGTGTGGTGTGTGGTGTGGTGTGGTGTGTGGTGTGTGGTGTGTGGTGTGTGGTGTGTGGTGTGTGGTGTGTGGTGTGTGGTGTGGTGTGGTGTGGAGTGGTGTGGTGTGTGGTGTGTGGTGTGTGGTGTGGTGTGGTGTGTGGTGTGTGGTGTGTGGGGTGTGGTGTGGTGTGGTGTGGTGTGGTGTGGTGTGTGTGTGTGGTGTGTGGTGTGTGGTGTGTGTGTGTGTGTGTGTGTGTGTGTGTGTGTGTGTGTGTGTGTGTGTGTGTGTGTGTGTGTGTGTGTGTGTGTGTGTGTGTGTGTGTGTGTGTGTGTGTGTGTGTGTGTGTTGTAACATATTATTTTAATGAGAGTCCGCGAGGACTAGCTATATAGTGTGTATTTATATTATGGGAGTTATTCTTAGATAACACTTGGCGCCTAGTGTTTGGTCGTGTAGTGGTATAATCCACCTTAGAAAGGAAGTCGAATTTGATAATTGAAAGTTTCAGTGTTATTGTTTATTATGTTCTATTAAGATTTGGTTATGGGATTTCTTTATTCTGTTTATTTTTGTAAATCGAGATATTTACCAAAAGGAAGATATCTTATAATAAAGTTTCTTAAATTTTCCTCGTTCTTGCTTATTCATGATAACCGTTCTTTCTCATATGCGTTTATATATAAGAACCCTACTAGACTGAGCCACCTAGTGTACGGAGACCACCTCGCTAATCCGTGATTGTTTTAACAGTGAACAGTCCA
>OZ023207.1:64207703-64252703 GCA_963995525.1 Escarpia spicata | reverse complement strand
CACGCACACACGCGCACACACACACACACACACACACACACACACACACACACATATCAAATAGCCGAGCGTTGTGGATGGTGGTTTGCTGCAATAAAAACAAACTTACGTCGTTTGGAAATAATTGTGGCTACCCATTGTAATGAATTGAATATATTCGAGTCAAACCCACAAGCGACAGCGTGTTGCGCAATACAGCCAATATGTTGCCAGCGGCCCAACTGTCTTGCCGGGCTTTCGTAAAATAAGATAAGATAACATAAGATAAGATAATGCTTTATTGTCTCAATTATGGAGTTGAGAAATTTGTATCGGGTAAAAACAGACATGGCTGCAATACGTACCATTCATTAAAAATAAATAACGATCAATAAATAAATAAACGAAATAAAATAAAACATTATGTACATACACATAACTTATTATAAAACGACAAGTGACATTGTGGCAGCAGGTATCATGAATTAAGTTGTTTAATGGACAGTTGCACGAATGAATGTTTGAATATATTAAGCCTGCACCGAGGAGTTATATAACCACTGCCAGATGGCAGGAGATGAAATTCATTATGCAAAATATGTTTAGCATCATCAATAATCTTGACTGACTGTCTTCTTAATGTTTGTTCAAAAATCTCCACAGGCACAAGCACACACACCAATTCACTCACACAACACACGCGCGCACAAAAACACACAAAAGCAGACGCACACAAAAGCAGACGCACGTGCACATAGAAACACATAAACAAATACAAAACCCAAACACTCACACAACCGCACACAAACAAACGCACACACACACACACACACACACACACATACACACACAAACACACACACACACACACACACACACACACACACACACACACACACACACAAAAACACGCACACGTTCCCTCACCTATACACGCACAGGCACACCAACACGCGCGCCACACACGCGCACACACACACACACGCACACACACACAAACACACACACACACACACATATACACTTGATTGCTATCGATCATACCGTACCTTTCATAGGAGGAGAGCAGTGTTTGTTACGGGTATTCCCATGTCGCGTTCTCCCAACCGTGACTAATAGAACTGTTGCGGATTGTCATCCCTCCTAGTTCCACCACGCTTCACTTCGCACTGTCTACGAGCCCTGAATATCTGAATAGCAAGCCAGGTAATATACATGGCCCCGACAGTAAAGGTGAAGGTAATTTCGGCCGCCTGACCACTTCGGTCGTCGTCAGTATCAGTTCTTTTGCAAGATTGGTACACTATATTCTTTCCGTTAGCCCCAAATCACTTACCAATTCATTAATGTCCACGGGGCTGTTTCTAAGGCACCAAACTGAAGGTCGGCAACACATTCCACCCAGTTATAGATGTTTCATGAAGACCTTCAACGTGATGTTCCCTTTAGAGAAAAATAACTGCGGCTCAGTTCGTTTTGCTCGAGGAAGCCAGGGCGCTTGCGAGACAGACATAACCCGGAGCGGAAGCCCGGTGGCGTGATAAGTCACGACGACCGTGAGATCTCCTCTGCTGCAGCCTTCGTCAGCGTTCACAGTCACGAGGACAGAGTGTGGCCTAGACACTAACAGGTGCCACTGCACACTATTTGAAGTATGCTGACAGGTAGCGCTCTGTCCGTGTTTGTATTGTTACTAACTACTACGTTATCGTGACCTAAACTGCATTTCCTACAACAATGATCAGCAGATTACCACAGAGTGCAACGGGAGCAGAGAGGAGAAAGACGAGTAAGACGAGGACAAAAAGATGAGGAGTAAATCGCGCACCCTAAAGTAATGTCAATAAAATTTACATCACTATATTCTCAATTACTTTCTCCATACAACGTTAAAATTATTATATTTGAAATAAGTTGCATAATTACGTTGAGGTGTAGATATTAAACAATGTTTTTACGACAATTGTTTCCATTAAGAATAACCTAAATAATTTATAAATATATCGTAATTACGGTTATATTTATATAACTCTAGGTAATCCAAATAAGAAAGTTACGTAAATGCCATCTTCTCTGCTTTACTAAGATATAGAGGCCATACACAACTTACCTATATTTCTTCTTTACGATAGCTATTGAATACATTGTGTTTCTTATGAATTAATATTATTTTCTCATTAAATTAACTATACCATATTTATAAAATACCGCATGTTGGCACAGCGTTTCCCACGCTTAGTTTTAATTACTCATACAACATGACTGAATAAATTCCCTGACTTGTCCATTGGGTCCGCTTTAGCCACCATCTGCACCGACAGTTTGTTGAATTCCCATTGGACCAAACATGCTCCATAACAAATACGTATGTAAACCTCCATCACACCAAATCGCGTTATGAAATCTTGTTATTATCGTGCATCAGTGGACAGCAATTACGCAATAAATGTTTGATGTAACTTCGACGTTTCCACACTAATGCAAGTGGCCGCCTGTTCAGACTGACGCTGTTTCCTTGGCTACAACGAATCGCAGTCACTAGATCAGTCGTCTCTCTTGTATTGACAACCAAACAGTCCCACCATGTTGTCCGCAGGGAAGGCTGGATAGCTACACCGAAAAGTGCTACAGGTATGTGGATGTTTGAAAGGATATGTGCACAGCAACTTGTGTCAGTCACACACAAGAATGGGCCATTTCGCTGAACATTCTTCAGGATAGTTCATTTCTATGCAAATGAGTTATTTTAGGCATATCGAATACGTGAATGTGTACCTTGTAGAAGTTTTTTTCGATGTAACTCATCAACTTTGTCAGTACACGTGACGTATGACGCCATCGTACATTTTGGATAGTTTCAAAAAATTCCCCTCGTCTCGGTTGATCGGTGTCCTGGTCTTTCTGATCAGTATGACTTCTTTTATTTGCTGTGGTCATCTGTTGGTTCCTTGTCCACTATGTTCGCTCGCTCCCAGTCTATGATATGATATTGTGTTGTTGCGTGGTCTGTGAGGGCGGATTTGTTGATGGTCGACATTGATCTTTTTTTCGCTACTCGTGTATGTCTCTTTCCTTTTGTTGTCAACGTCCTTTCTATGTTCCTCAAGTCTCGTTTTGAACAATCTTCCCGTCTCCCAAAAATATTCAGCACCACAGTTCTTGCATGATATTTGGTATACCAAACCGCCTTTTCTTCGGGGCCCACTTTCTTCACACTAACCAAGAAGCGCCTGAGGATGGTGTGGGGACGCATGGCTTTTGTTACCCAATTCTTCTTCAGTACTCGATGTATCCTCTCTGAGACCCCCTCCACATATTATGAGATGACTACATGACTTCTGTTGGTCTTGTCCGGTTTCTTTTTTCAGTCTTTTTCTTCTTGTTGCCATCTGTTACCTTTTAGGGCCCAGGACGAATAGTTACAAAAAGTGTCAGGGTTCATCTTATGTGTTTCTCTTCTTCCTTCTTATCCTCCTCTTCCGAAGTTATCGTCTCACACCGGTTCACTAGGGTTCTGACGACTCCTAACTTTTGGTGTTTGGGGTGGTAGGACGTAAAGTTCAGGTATTGATCAGTGTGTGTTTTCTTCCGATACAATGTAGACTTCACAATACCGTCTTCCATTCTGGTGATAGTAGCATCCAGGAAGGACATGCTTTGTGCTGTTTTTATTCTATTATGAAAATGGTGCTGCCAGTTGTGTCTTTCAGTTTTTGTAATTTCTCTGTTTGTTCTCTGTGTGTAGGCATATAACATCGTCGACATATATCTTCCAGTTTCTTGATTGGCAATCGTCTGGTGCTGTGACAATGATTGTCTGCTCCAAATACTCCATGTATACGTTTACAACAATGGGGGATACAGGACTGCCCATGACTACACCAAACTTCTGCTGGTTAATTCTACTCCAAATCTAAAGTACGTAATCTCCAAGACAATTGTAAACAGCTAACCTGACTTTGATTTACTTCAAATGCTTTATTGATAGATGTCTTCGTGAAAAGTGACACAACGTCATATGAAACAAATGTTTCGCAATCATCCACTTTTATCTTTATCATATCTTTCATCCATTTCTTGTGAGTTCTCTGTGTGGTTTTCTGTTTTTCCCAATAGCGGTTGTAGTATGTTGGCCAACTCTCTGGACACTCTGCATGCTATGGTCTGTGTGTATGAACACTATGAATATAGATTCGTGTAGTGTATTCGTGCAATGCTCCGATTGTGTCTTCTCCTCCGATGAATGTCTGGCTACATATTAATGTTTATGCTTCCGTAGCTACAGCGGTGTCGAATGCTTCACAGTGTCTGCTAGCAGATGACTGATATAGCATGGCATATATGATTATATATTTCTGATTGTATGGTTGCAATATATTATATTGGGACCAAAATATGCAAACAGCAAACACCTGTATTAAACTTTATACATTTTTTTTTAAATCAATTGAATCCCCTAGATTTTAGGTTCCAGCAAATTGTCACGATGTCAGTTTCAATTGTCTTTAAATCAAGCAAATCGATTAACATAATTATATGCAGGTATATCAGAGGCATCCTAATATACTATATAATTTTTTACAACACCCACGTTAGCTGTGGTTCACATTCAATACAGGCCGATTATCATTACTGATTTTGATAAAATGCAAATTCGCGCTGTCTATCAAATCGGACTGTTCAACGCGAACCTAATATGTACTGTCTCTTGCGCGGCTTGGCCAACCTACACCCTTCAGAATGGCCGGGTGATATATTGTTGATGAATCAATACACTGGCAAGGCAAGCGGTTTATTAGAATCGATCGGTCTATAGTGACAAGATAACCTTCTGTCGTTGGTATAACGCTTATTTCAAAAGCCAGTAGCCTACAAGTCTAAAATATGCAAGCGATATTTCTAGAACATTGTCACTGGCTTTTGTGCATGCTGTGCTGCAATACCCACGAGGGAAATCTAGAACAAATGGGCAGATAGTCGTACATATCGATTAGCATACATCCGCTGTTGCAATACCTCTGCTAGGGATGTACAGGTGTGCCCGATCGATTTTCATATGTCCTCTGTTGCAATACACCAACTGCGGCCTACGTATGTGTCTACTGGGTACACATGAATTATCTGACACCCGCTATTATTAGAGTGGGGGGTTAGCCTCCAGATATTTCGTGGGTTTTGAAGATACTTTTTGTGAGCGCCATTCGAGTTGAATTTGCTCACTTACAAAATACAATATCTAATTGTTCATGTTTTCTTGCGTGTAAAAGTCATCGCAAACAATTTAACCCCTCCCCCCGCATCTACTGATGACATGACCCCCTGCGGATTGCAGAATGTCGGCTCAGCCCCCTTAATTTTAATTTCGTTCCGACGCCAGTGACAAACGTGTTCACTTCATACGCACCGGTTTGCAAACATTCGATATTACTATACCCCGGGTAGCTGTCAACACAATTAATGTGTTCATGAACTTGATAGGCATTGTTTTACAGGCAGTCGCTATTTCTATACTCTATGTATGAGTTTACAAATATGTTCAAACATGTCCAACTCATCATTTTGCAGGCAATCGCTATTACTATTCTACAGGTAGTGACATACATACGTGCGCATTTCACACGAATCGATTAGCAGACGTCCGCTTTTTAAATATCCCAGCTTCGCGATGTACAAATGTTGCCAATTCGTCCGCATCGATTAACTGACATCCACTACTTCAGTGAACTACTAGCAAACGCAGGCAGGACGTTCATTGGGCGAATAATGTGCACAGAAAAGAATTGTCGTTCCTAATCTCTGTTGGACACGTGTTCTTTTCACAAATGGGTAGCTCTTATATCCTGGCGCCTTGGATAACACGTTATCCACGAGATATCTGCCAGTTTCCTTCGTGACATGAATAAAGCGCATACATGCAGAATACGTAGCTTTTGGCCAGCGATTAAGTGTTACTGAAATACAATAGTCTATATCTGAACAACGAATAGTGACATGTTGACATATTGCAACTCGTTGGACTTGCATTATCGTCTCTGATCGACGTTGGGCAAGAATATTAATCTTTAAAAAATGGGTAATAGAGGTGGGTAATAAAGGCTATGGTTTGATACAAACCTATATGTGCAATTGTACATATATTGCTCATGGACCAATGTAGTCTATCTGGGCAAAATTGATGCTTATCTGAGTATAAATTTAAGCTCATGTGCGCTAGGCGCGTCAAGAGGAACGGGTTGGTTAATCTCAAAATGGATAAACAATATGATCTGACGGGGCATACCGGATGATTATTTGAACATAAACCCGCGAACAAATGTTTATTTAGTAACTGGCAATGAACCAGTGACATGAATCCACTAAGCCTGTTCATGCTTCTCTTGGTTTATCCATATTGCAACAATTTAATGTATGTAGCTCACACTTGTAAATCTATGTTCTGCGGTAGAAACTAAAAAGTGGCCGAATGTTCCTATAAATATATCGTTTGGAGTACTGAGGACAGTGGTGAGAGGCCGGAGGTTTGGGTCGGTCTGAAATATTTATCGGACTATATCAGGATATTCATTGATTTGGTATCTAGTTGGCGGGTGCTTTTTTGCCTGTTGTATGCAACAATCACTCTCAACTACATAGTTCTGGTGGTGGACAACCGGTAGTAGAGTCGGAGGAATTGTACACCTAAAAATTAAATATAAAAATTAAAAAACGCATATTTCTAGAATTTAATATGTATATGTTTCATTGTTACATAATATTCAGTACAGTACAGAAGTAGTAATAAGAAACACATATAAATACATTGAGTAAGAATTGGGACGAAGGACCACATTGATTGTGTTCTTTATTCATTGCATAATAAAATGTAAATCATAATTCGTGCAAAAATACGTAATATGTCTTCATGATAAACTAACTAATTATGAATATGAATACTATAATAAAACGAAAATAAATATTTGATGCATATATGTTACTAATAAATTGTCGTCAAATAAGTTGATAATATAGATGTACCAAAGGTGCATCATAACATTAAACATGTAATACATTAAAGCAGAAACTATTACATGTTTATTAGTTGAGCAGAATTAGACGTTTGGTCCTTTTGTTTAACATATTAACAAATGTAGAATATAATTTAGAATATAATTATGACACTTCAATTGCGCACAACCTTTCGTTTCTAGCTGTTGTTGGGATGTGTTGACAATTAGTATTGCTTTGTCGCGTTCGTACCCAACAAAGGTCACGTTATTTATTACTCGATGATGGTTTGGTTTTCATCATTTGTGCGACAAAGACTTCCAACAGCGTCGCCCAACGAGTTAAACGTAGGTTAATGCACGGCGACGTTATGTGGACAACAGAACAACGCAGCATGATGGACAGTGTTAATTCAGTTAAATCACAATTAAGATTATGGCTTGTCTTTTCACGAACGTCGATGGTGGTTTTGCACATAGTCAGATTATATCACAGCTAGTTCCAATTGTCTGAATCCTGCCGACATTCCATGTATTCAGTGTGGTGTTGTATACTAGGAGTGTAGTGATTGCGTTTCGGTGTGAAAATGCCGATCGTTTCATTTGTAATATGCGTATTATCTGAAGACACACACACGCACGCACACGCACACGCACACGCACACGCACACGCACACGCACACGCACACGCTCACACACACTCACGCACACGCAAACATTCGAGCGTTGTGGATGGTTGTTTGTTCCAATAAAAACAAATTTACGTCGTTTGGAAATAATTGTAGCAACCAGTTGTAATGACTGGAATATATTCGAGTCAAAGCCACACGCAACAGCTTGTTGCGCAATAAGTCGATATATTGAGAGCGGCTCCGCTGTCTTGCCGGGCATTCGTCGCACAATTCCGAAACCTCATCCAAACAAAAACGGTTAATTTTGTTCCCGCTCATCTTTGAGTATTTTTTGGCAATTTCAAGTTTGCCAGATATAAATATGAATGGTTTAGTAGCTCTTCCCGATTGCAGTCGTAACCACTTGCTACTTTGGTGTTAAGCCTGTTTATCGCTGCACACACTTCGTTAGTTGTAGACTTGTAGCAGGCGTGGGAAGCGCTGTTGGTTATCTTTCAAATGCTGGGATCCCTTCGGTTAAGGAACTGCGGAACTGTTTGCCGAAGTATTAATTGACCTTTGCACCAAACTCATCCCGGTCTCCAATTACACAGCCATCTTCGTCGAGTATCGTGGTCTGAACGTACGATTTACCAGTTGACATCCTGACTGCGCGGATAATCTTGGCTACATCGTGCAACACAACGCCACCACATAATGTTGCTACCATCTAGCGAATGTTAGAATTACAGTATCTTGTGACGACTTATTTGCATTACAAAATTATCGCCCACCCTTTCAAAAAGTCAAGTTATGCCGCAACAGCGCGGGGTTTAATGACCGCGTCAAGATAACTGACATAATTATAACTTAATCAATGTTTATGATTACCATATTGAGCAGCAGGATGAATGCATCAGAACATCGACATGAAAGAAAACATCTGTTTATATTTACGTCTGCCAGTAAGGACGTTTTTCCTGAGATTATAAGTGTTTTTATTAAGGACCTTTCTGTTCCAAACACACCACCTGTTCATCTTTACCAGGAAGTACATTAATGTTGTACTCATGATACTATACGTGATCCTGTTTGCCAGGACGGATATTTGTGTTCCTGTCATTACAGGTGTTCCTGTTTGCCAGGAAAGACATTCGTGTTTCTGTCATTACAGGTGTTCCTGTTTGTCAGGAAGGACATTCGTGTTCCTGTCATTACAGGTGTTCCTGTTTGCCAGGAAAGACATTCGTGTTACTGTCATTACAGGTGTTCCTCTTTGCCAGGAAAGACATTCGTGTTTCTGTCATTACAGGTGTTCCTGTTTGTCAGGAAGGACATTCGTGTTCCTGTCATTACAAGTGTTCCTGTTTGCCAGGAAATAAATTCGTGTTCCTGTCATTACAGGTGTTCCTGTTTGCCAGGAAAGACATTGGTGTTCCTGTCATTACAGGTGTTCCTGTTCGCCAAGAAAGACATTAGTGTTCCTGTCATCACAGGTGTTCCTGTTTGCCAGGAAAGACATTCGTGTTCCTGTCATTACAAGTGTTCCTGTTTGCCAGGAAAGACATGTGTGTTCCTGTCATTACAAGTGTTCCTGTTTGCCAGGAAAGACATTCGTGTTCCTTTCTTTACACGTGTTCCTGTTTGCCAGGAAAGACATTCGTGTTCCTGTATTTACACCTGATCCTGTTTGCCAGGAAAGACCTTCGTGTTCCTGTCATTACAGGTGTTCCTGTTTGCCAGGAAAGACATTCGTGTTCCTGTCATTACAAGTGTTCCTGTTTGACAGGAAAGACATTCGTGTTCCTGTCATTACAGGTGTTCCTGTTTGCCAGGAAAGACATTCGTGTTCCTGTCATTACAAGTGTTCCTGTTTGACAGGAAAGACATTCGTGTTCCTGTCATTACAGGTGTTCCTGTTTGACAGGCAAGACATTCGTGTTCCTGTCATTACAGGTGTTCCTGTTTGCCAGGAAGGACATTCGTGTTCCTGTCATTACACGTGTTCCTGTTTGTCAGGAAGGACATTTGTGTTCCTGTCACTACAGGTGTTTCTGTTTGCCAGGAAGGAAACAATGACGACGTCGAGGGCGGCACGACCCACGTCTGTTCGACTGACGACGCGTCGTGTCTCCCTGGTCTACGTCTGGCTACTGTCGATCTTCTGCTGCTGGATCTATGCCACGGGTAAGCGTATTTCATATATAGTGTGTTTTACCAAAATCCCGGTATGCCCTGTTATTAATATGACTAATACTTTTATTATGATCATTATGATCATTGTGATCATTATGATCATTGTGATCGTTGTGATCATTGTGATCATTGTGATCATTTTGATCATTGTGATAATTGTGATAATTGTGATCATTGTGATCATTGTGATCATTGTGATCATTATGATCATACTGTTCATTCTGATTGTCATGATTATTCTGATTATTGTGATTCTTAAGATTGTTATGGTTATTATTATTATTCTGATTACTATGATACTTTTTATTATTCTGATTATTATGATTATTATGATTGTCATGACGACTAAGATTGTTTTATGGTTATTGTGATTGATTCTCATGATTATTGTGATTGTTATGATTATGATGATTATTTTTTAAATGATTATTATGATCATGATGATTAGTATTTGTTTTAATGATTTTTATGATTATTATTATTTTGTGTGTGATTATTATGAGTTTTATGATTTTTTATAAATATTATGATTATTACTATTATTATTATATAGCAGTACATCTCATTTAAATGAGTCTGATATAATCGCATACAATTTTAAACCGCAGCTTCATGTCAACAATTTGGCACAGAGGCACAGACATTTTATGCTAATGTTGCATGAATTTAGATAGTTATTCACACAAGCATCTGCCACCGGGCGCCATTAATAGGCCGGACTCCCAGTATGAACAATGTGCCTGGCAAACAATGTTCAATCCACAAATCTGGTGGAAAATGTTTTCTTTACATAAATAGGTAGCCCATATACCAGGGAACGTTCTCCACGATATATTGGTAGTTTGTTTCGTGATATTAGAAATTCACATGAGCAGAGAATGTTGCATTGATATAAAAGAGTTGGGAAATACAATAGTCTATATCTGGAGATAGAACAGTTACCCTTTACTAATTACCATTCGTTTGACTTGCCGTTATCGTATAAGTATCATGGTTTATTATAATGGTCGTTAAACTAAAAAATAACGTCACGAATTTAGTTTTACTTATATCACCATGTAAAATGTGAAAATATGCCATCACTGCCTCTTGCATGAAGATATACTACATTTCGAATGCACTGATTCAATAATTATATAGATATTAGTATTTCTAGCATCCTCGTAAAACAATTTTATCTGGCGAAGGTTTTGAGAAAGAATAATTGTTAAAAGTTGTCATGATTACAATTATAATACGTCATACACATCAGAATAAAACACCACAAAAATGTGTACGTAGGAACATTTTAACAAGGACACTACAACAATATGCATGAGCAGAGTTTACGATGCTACCAACGGAAAAGGGCGAGTAGTGTATTTGTAATTATTTTTAGCAAAAAAACAGATTTTGCTGTATTGGAATAGTCTTGTCGGGACATCAACTTGTCGCCGTCAGAAAATACATAAAGGTGAAAAATAGTCATAGCGACAACAAATACCATACAGCGGTGTAACATTAGCAACATCAAGTTAGCGCTTATCCACATATGAATCGTGTTACGAACGTTTTCCGGATAATTATTATCATCAATTACAATGTGGGGAGTGTTAGAACGCCGTTTCGAAACTTGGGCAATTTCGTTCCCCTCCCGTTGCCTGTGTCTTTCGGAAGATAAACTACAAGCCGTATTCCAGGGACAAATGTGTAACCTGTCGTGGACTCACAGAGAGGTGGTCTCTATCTCTAACCCACTGGATCTTGTTCCCAGCGACCGGAGTTGCTTCCCGGTCGGGTATGTGAGAAACTCCTAGCCGGCAGAATAGACCAGAGATCGCCAACCTGCGGTCCGCGTAGCAATTTCGTGCGGCCCGTGGACTAACAGTGGTATTGTCCACAAAACGGCCCGCTGGGTGATAACAGTAGATGCATTTAACATACTGCAATTTACATCATCCATCATGAAACTTAATATGGCAAGTTAATTAAAATGTAGAACATAATGGGCGTCATCGTGAATACCCTGAACTACGTTATCGCTAGTGACCTAAATCACCGGCAGTTCCAATATCTTCTGGACGAGTTTGCTGCGCAATGTCAAGCGCTAGCTGAGTAGACATGACGGCATGAGATATGGGATTATGCCGCAGCAGAAGTACACAAAAGTATTGGAATTTGCTGATTCCACATGGATTTGCGAATTTGCATTTTTTTACATCATGGCGCAGCTCATTCTGCATAAGTTCAACTCTATGGTCAAGAACATCAGTCTCAATAATTAGCTTTTCCTCTTCGTTTCCGCCACCGCAATCACGTTGCTGCCGTGGGAGACACAACTGCAGAACACAAACTACGCGCACTTTGCAACATCAATGGAAGACAAACCGTCAAGACCGGACACGTAGCCTACGTGTAGCATTCACTGAGCAGCTCAGACTGGAGTGTGCAGTGTTTTACCGATCTGAGGACTCTGAAACTCGACGATGCACTGAAAGCTGAGCAGGTAGAGTTCATCCAACTACACTGCGGCGATATAGCACTCCAGAGAGCGACCTCCGTGGAGTTGTATAAATCTACCACATGTGTTTGTCGACGGAATACTTTGCTAGTCTGATCAAATACGCCAAGTTCATTTACCAACATGATTTGCGGTGCAGCGACTGCACCAAATGTCACAATAGTGGTGTCATTCGTCTGTTAAGGACTACGAACAAGGAGTGTTTAATAATAGCGAAGTTTAATTGTTAACAGTAACAGCACATTATTAATAATATATGTTATTCGTAAGAGGCAATAATGTGTATATATTAAATATATTAATATGATGTGTGTGTGTGTGTATGTGTGTGTGTGTGTGTGTGTGTGTGTGTGTGTGTGTGTGTGTGTGTGTGTGTGTGTGTGTGTGTGTGTGTGTGTGTGTGATGTGCCTTTAACTATTGTGTATTTGTATTGCTACAGGCGGGACTAAGCTCTGTTCGGTTCTGGTGGCGACTAGCACCACAATCTGGAAGATACCTGTCGACAGACAGGCAACACATCCACAGTTCACCACAGCTGTAAAACTCATAACTGGTCAATGTACGTAATGGTTTATAGTATTTCACACCCATAGTACTGTGTTTGACATATTTATTCCACCACAAACTACTTTTTCGTGCGTAGTTTTCTGACATCTTATGTATACTGGGAACTATAATCTTTCAGAAAGTGTCCCAAAAATGCAATAAGTGAGATGTGATGGATACGTTTCGGTAATTGGCGATGCATTTGGTATCTATGTAGAGAGAATGGAGATAAAATACAAGGAATGTGTCTGTGTGTGCGCGCGAGTGTGCGTGTGAATATGCGTGTGCATGTGTGTGTTAGACAGGATTCAGCCATTAGCACGATTTAATTTATATATCCGACGTATGATATGTGTGTGTGCGTGTGTGCGTGTGTGCGTGTGTGCGTGTGTGCGTGTGTGCGTGTGTGCGTGTGTGCGTGTGTGCGGGTGTGCGTTTGTGTGTGCGTGTGCGTGTGCGTGTGCGTGTGCGTGTGTGTGTATATAAATAACCAATAAAAGACGCTGACAATGAAATAACTGTAATGATATTCGCCACGTGGCGTCGCCGCACTACATAATACACCAATTATCTGCATGGCGTGCTGATGTCCTTGATCTTAATCTGTATTTTGATGTTTACCGGATGTCACATGACCGGAAGTCACGCAAATTCCACTTACCATCCACTGGCACACGCCTTACATTGTACTACTGCGATGCTTTGCGTTCTAACAGGGGATATACAAGCCGTTGTGGTGGACGAAACGCATGGCTACATATATTGGTCGAACGTCCAAATCATGCAACGGTCCCTGCTTGATGGGTCAGAAAAGACAACCATACTTTTAGGTGAGTCATTCATCGCCTACGCTGCAATGCGGGTAATAGACACCTTTCGGCCCCCAGCACCAAGAAATCGGGGAGAAGACTGGAGCCCCAGACACGTCGTCGTATATAGGGAACTCCGATGTGGGAGTATATTCTACCTTTAATATTCCAATCCCAAATGAGGGTAAACTGTTAGTAACATGGCAAATCGACACTACTATTAATAATGTTGGCAATATCATCGACTTATTTTGATAAACAATTATACTATGACTAAGAATAGAATGTGACGTATTTCCACTTGGGGGCAGACAGCTAGATTCCCAATCATCGCAAATGGTGCTCCATTGGATTAAACGTGTCCTTGGCCGAGGTTGAGTTGACGGTGATGGAAGACAGTCTTGGTTACAACAAGCAAGTGCTCAGGTGAAGGAAAGGCCGGATGAAAACACCGAATGAAGAGATACCATCAGGAATGCACATGAGAATGTTCAAGAGGTTATTCCTCACCTCAAATTTTCAATTTTTCAGGCTAGAGAGTTGATGGAACTTGAGAAACAAATCTATCACCATTGATGGAGACATATTGCTCAGTTCTATTTTATATATTTTCGCACTAACATAGATAATATTACAAAAAGCGGTGGTGCATAGGATCTGTGTATAATTCCACTAAGTCACAGTAATATCCTGCCTGTTGTGGCATAATCGTAACAACTTCCTCGGGTTTTCAAAGAGAACTACACACGGAGGGTCTGTGTAAGGATATGCTAAAAGGGTGTCGTAGAAAATGTGAAAGGAGGTTGAACCTGTCGCTTCTACAAGCTCATTCACGTGAATAATGTTCTGCACTTCCCTATAGAAATTCTGGTTACCTGATAAATCAGGCATTTTATAGTCCTTACCTTACAAACAGTTATCATATTGTACCTGCCTGCCTCGGCAAGTTCTGCATAATCTATATGCTAATACGTTATTATTGTGTACAGAAAACATACGATTTTATTTTATTCAGAAACGTGTGTTTTATAATACGTACCAAACTTTTCCACTCGTCCTCCCCTCTGGATTGCAATGTTTATTTCCCTCTAATATGGCTTTGACTGTATATGCATTGGGCAATGTTTATTGCCATCTAAAATGTCCTTGGTTATATTTAGGTAAGTACAACAGGAAGTATGCATTGGGCAATATTTATGGCCCCGGGCAATATTTAGGTAAGGATAATAGGAAGTATGCATTGGGCAATATTTATTGCCCCGGGCTATATTTAGGTAAGGACAATAGGAAGTATGCATTGGACAATATTTATTGCCCCTGGCTATATTTAGGTAAGGACAATAGGAAGTATTCATTGAGCATTCCAATCTTGTGGGGTGTTGGGGATGTCACTCCGGCATTGGCTCTGTTGCCGTCGTGTGGGTTAGACCACCACACATCTAGCACTATGAATGTTCTTTCATAACGGCGCAGTACATCTGTAGTCAATGTATGTGAATAATTTATATAATACATTGGAATGTATTCTAACATTTCGTAATAATAAAACATTATATGTTCTGATACAGCATATAGAACTGTTGTAAGAAAGATAGCGAACAGAGTGGGTGCCAAAACGCAAATTTGCTTTTGTCCATGACTTATTGCAAATTGATGTGTAATATTAATGTTGTGCCAATAGACAGTTCAACAGCAATCACTGGACATGCCTGAATTAGCTTGACAGAATTATTTAGGATAGTCATGTCGCATAATTAATATACATATGGTTGTTTTGTACATTGTGTTAAATATCTTTCACAAATACACGAAAACATGCCAAGGTTTGTTGTTGTTCGCCAACTTTTTCTTCTAATTGTTACAAGGTGAATAGCATGACTTTCCTCGATAATTATATATGTAATTGTTTGTAGTCGTTCTATAAGGATACTGTGGTTGTCCATGTTCACAGTGCGTGCTCCAGAGTCCATCGACGGTTGTAGTTTCTCCGCAGATTGACAGCCTTTGGTGTTGATGAGAAGATATCTGTTATCTTTTATTACTCCATTATTGAATGCATCATGCACTATGGGCTTACTGCTTCGTTTGTTCCGTTGATCTCACAACTTTATCGCGTGATTCACTCTACCCAGGGCGTCAAATGCAGTTTTTTGGTGAAAGTAGACATGGAATAACCTTGCAACATACATCGCATGTTTGCAATGTTTGACCGTTCCCTGGCAGCGACAACTAATGTAACAGGCAATGTTTTTCTTGGCACATAAGAAGTTTCTGTTGCATCCTTTGGTGCAGCCGCAGAATATGGTCTTTGTCATCCGCAGTGGGCAGGCAGGTTGTGTGGGTGCCACTGGAACAAGCTTGGCGTTATCCAGAACCCACCCATACTCTTCATACGGAGGGAAGACCGGCATGCTGACATGAGCACTCTTGTCTATCATAGTCGCCAAAGCTACACGTTTCAAATGCTGAAGAAATGCATCTTCTGTTGGTGGAAGTAATTTCAACACCGTTGACTTGTTGTTCGGAAACTAGTAAACTCGAAGCTTTCCCCGATACGATCCTTCGAACACATCGTCTTTGTTGGTGTACGCAGCGATCGTAAGGTCCCTTGCCTGGTTGATCACGTCTGCTCTTATATGAACGTCATCTTAATCGGCAAAGTTCTCAAGTGCAGATATGTCCGTTGCCTTGCTGCGGTTCATCCACATCTTCTTACCAGTGAAATATGGATAGCTGGTTGTCTCTCGCCCACTAAAGCTGTGCAGGGTCCAAGAGCAGCACACATCTCTTGGACCGGTAGATAGCTATCTGTTGCAGTTCGAACCCACAGTTCTGGCAGATCTTTCAACAGCGTGCAAGCATAATAGACGCATATGACAATGATGTCTTTGCATTCCGGACACTGTATACGGTGTGAATAATTATTCTGGTGTCTGCCTCCTGTTGAGTTGGCTCCAGGTCAGGCACATAACCAACGTAACCAAAACGTTCTTGGTTTCTTCCTTGAAACCGCCACCCAGGTACAGTCGCGTCAAGCCCATCGTTGGTGCTACCAGCTCCTCCTCACTCCATGTCTCACATAGAAAGTTCAGCAGTCCCGCCTTGTTGGCCGACATAGAGAAGAATTCCTCTGGGTCAGGAGCTCTGTACTGCTCACCGACCTCAAGCAGCCTTGCTGGTCGTGACCGGACATATCTGTGTTGCTGCATGGATGACTTTAGGCTTTGGGCATTGTACCGGTCACAGCAGAAGTGTATGATACTTGTATCAGCAGGTACATCTTGTACCGGTCACAGCAGAAGTGTATGATACTTGTATCAGCAGGTACATCTTGAGTAAGAAATATATTGTAGCGTGTTGCAATGGCTCGAAATGGTTCGTTTTTGTGAAATAACCAACGACGAACAGCACACATGGCACCCCCCACCATCGCCGTGTTCCGCATCTCCTTTGGTAGACCAGGAGCACTGACCACCTTGGTGTCTTCTTTCAAAGTCTTAACAAGGCTAGCCTTTGAACCTGCAGGCCTCATAGTTCCGTCTCCATAGTTCCGTCTCCTTTTAACAGTGACTGCTCACCCACACACCGGAGATCTTGCAAGGTATTACCAATAATTTAAACGACAATGGAGCGATGTTCGGATTACGAATCAGCTGTGAGAAGACAAAAACATTGTTAGTTGGTGATGGATCTGGCCCCCACGTTGTGGTCAGTCAGCAAGACTTGCAGTGCGTCGAGAACTTCCCTTACCTCGGAAGCTACAACTCTAGGGAAGGCGACGCGGAAGTATATGTGCAAGCGAGGATAGGCAAGGCATCAGCTGTGTTCCAAAGTATACGTCCAATATGGTCCAGTACCACCATCAGAAAGGACATAAAACTACTGTCTTCACATGTCATGTGCATTTCTCTCGCATCACGGACTAGTAAGATATCGACACAAATGCGCACCTTGCCTTTTTCCGTCTCACTACAGGAACCATTGGCGCAAACCAATCAGTCGGTTCTGTGACTCTTCCTATAATTCAGTTGTCCTCTACGCGTTGCAGCTCAGCCTCAACTTAAGGTAACAGTGGAATTGGCTTCGCGCGGTGCATACACTGTGCCGGTTCACACTGTAAAGTACCTAAGACCCCGTAGACGTCTTGAATATTACCAACAAACCCCCGTTTGATTAAGCCTATCTTCACTGCGACACTACGACTGAGCAGGTTGTTTGTAGTCTTGGCAACAATTACTATGTAGTGCAAAGTACGTACTATGTATTTCTTTATTTTATCTGCAGTTTTATTGCATTTTTGTACAATGCAGTCATATCTATTTAACACCAAGACACATCCCTCAGTCGACAATAAAGAATATATCTTACTAGTTTTGCTAGGATTTTCACTGTAGTTGAGAGCAATGGAATGACCCATTAGTTACCACATTACTTAAGTACATAACAAATGACGCATAGTGTTATTGTATTATTGTCAAACCAATTTTAATTTCCGGTCAAATAAAATACAAATTGTTTGGGTTACATAATCAATGCGAGATGCGTGACTGGATATTCGCATTTGGTGTGTGGTTCTTCCATGCTATCGCCTGATGTGACATCAGTGGTGTTTGTTTTATTAGTGGTGGTTACCGTGACGGTGTAGACTACGTCAGCAGTTGCAGCTGTGTTGGCAATAGTGACATAGAAGTTGTTCATTGCAGTTGCTATAACTTGGCCGAGAAAAGTCGATAACATTATATTTAAAATAATAACATCTTTATTGACATGGCAGTTCCGGTGAGGCGTATCTAACTGATCAGTTCGATCTAACGAAAACATCATCATATTTCCTCCCCTCTAAAACGAAACATAACAAGTTCACAGCTACTACCATTCACTGTTCACGTAACGTCCAATTGAGTAACTGTTACTGTGAAAGACTGTTCTTCGCCAACCTGCCGTGTGACTGATTATTGTCAAATTTATTATTCATCTCAACTACGGAATTGGAGGGCTGACTACCTCCAGATTCCCTGTGCGACCATGGCCGTTATTTTTATTGGGGGTCGACAATTGGTCGCACTGTTCACTTAGTTCATGACATAATCTGCTTGCCACGCTGGTGCTACACGCGATATGCCGGTTTTCCTAGCAGGTGTAGTAACACGCGGTAACTCAGTGGAGCGTGTCGACACAACAGTCTGTCACAACACAGTCACGCTCTACAACAGACGACTCTTATGACACGCTCGCTGTAGATGCATCTGGTGTCGATGCAGCGACTTCCACCTCTCTGTTTGGTAGCTCTGGATTGGGTGGTTTGTGGGAGGTCTGCGGTGCGATCTCAGTGTGCACTTGTTCCTCTGACACACAGGAATCTCTGAATCCCCATCCGCACGACGTGATTTGAGATGATCTACGTGTCTTCGACACTCTCTTCCGTCTTGGAGTGCTACCGCGTATGACACCGGACCGGTAACATGAATGATTGTCCCGATCAACCATTTTGGTCCTGGGCCAAAGTTTTTGACATACTACTCTCTCCTGGAGTAAACTTACTCTCATGTGTCTTTTGGTCGCTTGTCTCTTTCACCAGTGTTTGCTTCTTGTGAACCTTCCCTTGCAGGCTTGGATGAAGGGGATCTAGCTTAGATCTCATCCTCCAGTGATTTAACACTTCCATCGGCGACTTTCCGGTGGTCGACTGGGGAATTCGGCGATATTCGAACATGCATCTTTGTTGTAGCTTCGTTTCGACGTTGTCTCCCGTCGTTTTGGCGATGTCCTCTTTCACGGTGTTTACTGCACTTTCTGCCAGGCCATTTTGTTGTTGCTGATTGTTGCCGCTAATGTTGTTGAGCTCATGGTGTGTGTCTCGATCCACTTGGATGTAACATCCACTGCGACAAGCAACATCTTACCGAGAAACGGTCCAGCGTAATCGAAGTGGATACGAGTCCATGGATTTTCGGGTCACTCCCAAGGATATAGTGGAGCAACGGGTAGTAACTTGTTATGCAGTTGACAAGTGTGTCACACTTCTGAACCATTTCTTCCAGCGAGCTCTCTGTCCATGGTTGGCCACCATACATAACTGCGTGCGAAACTCTTAATTGTGCTGATTTCTGGATGTGCAAGATGTAATTACTGCAACACTTCTTGCTGTTATTTAGGTGGAATCACCACTCTGGCACCGACAAGACACATTCATCCTGCACATATCTTCTACAATGGTATGGTGCCATCATAGTGTCGACCTATCTTTCAGGCCAGCCACGCATCAGATACTCCCTGACATCCACCAGCACAGGATCACGACCGACGCAGTAACCGATCTGCGTTGCGCTCACATGCGAGGAGTCCAGTTCTTCTTTCAACAAGACGCGTTCTTCTGGTTTTCCTTCACCGTCATTGGCAACCTACTGAAACAGTCCGCATTGACATGGACTCTGCTAGCTTCGTAGTGTCTCTTGTACTCGTACCCGCGCAGAGTGATCGCCCACCGTTGTATGCGGACCGATGCCGTGATCGGAACGTGCTTCAGTTCCCCGAACAGCGACACCAGTGGCATGTGATAGTAACGTCCATAGACCTGCTTGAGGAATTTCTTCAGCGCAAACATTATTTCGGCTCCCTCCTTGTCGAGCTGCGAATAAATTATTTTTGCAGCGTTAAGTGTCCGTGATGCAAATCCCCCGGAACGCTCGGTGCCATCTTCAGTTATGTGAGAGAGAGCACTGCGCAGAGTCTGTAGTTCGACGCATCGCACTGAAGCAGTATTTGCTTTGTCGGATCATAGTGCGCCAACACTTCGTTCATTGAAAGCTCTGCTGCCGTTGTGTTCCCCAGAACCACTTATATCCCTTGCACAGTAACTTGTGCAATGACGCTAGCAGGGTCGATAGGTTGTACTGGATTCTTCCGAAGTAGTTTAATAAGCCCAGGAATGCTTGAAGTTCCTGCACATACTCTGGAGCTATCGCCTTCTGAATTGCCTCCGCCTAATCTTGTACTGGGTGCAGCCCATGTTGGTCAATGGTGTGGCCCAAGTACACATCCTCGTCTGCGAGAAAGATGCATTTCTCTCTCTTGAGCCGCAACCCAGCATCTTCTAGTCCTCCCAAGACCAAGTCATGCGTTTCCAGGTGTAGCGCCTTTGTCGCACCGGTCATGATGATGTCATCTAAATACACGTCGACATGCGGTACCCCCTGCAATATGTTTTCCACTGTCCTCTTGAAGATAGTTGGTGTCGAACTGATGTCATATGGCAGTCGATTGTAACGAAACAATATGTTGTGTGAATATTCACTGTGACATACTCCTTTGGCTTCTCATCCAGTGGAAGTTGAGAACAGGCGTTGACTCAGGTCCAGCTTCCTGGTCTGTTTACAACCTGTCAGTTTCTCACGCAGGTCATCCAGTATTGAAAACGGGTACTGTCCAAATGTGACTCTCTGTACACCGTCAGTTGGTAGTCTTCGCAGACTCAAACCTGTCATCAGCTTTGAGGGCTGGTACTATCGGGGAAGCCCAATCGGAGTAACGCACTGGCTCAATCACCTTCGACTGCACCAACCTGTCCAGTTATTCCTCTAAATTCCCAGTCCCTCCCAGACAACTTATGTGTGTTTATCTAACACTCCCGACACAGATCCTCTCACGCAACATATTTTCTGCCAGTTCAACTTGATATGTTCAAGCCACTGCAGACCGAACAAAGCAGCTATGTCTGCGCCTCTTACAATGATCAACGGCAAGTTATTTACCTCTTGATCTTCTTATTTCACAGTCATCGTTATTTTACCCGCCACCAGATCAAATGTTTGGTTCTCATATGTCTTCAGGACTATTCCCGCCGACTGTACAAACAGATGACTCAAGTGTTTTCGGTATAGACTCTCGGGCAGCAGTGATACAGCTGCTGCTGTGTCCAGCATATCAAACGTGGTGCCGTCACGGACACTCTAATATCATTGCTCTTCAGTGCGTCTACTGTACTGTGTACGTGCTGAACACTGCGAAGTGGTCATTCTGTTCCTCGGGTGTCTCCTCGGTCAGTCACGGAACGAACACGTGTCTTGCCTTTCCACACTTTCGATTTCGCAATATAGCCCGTCTTGCCATAACGGAAACAACGCTTGGCCTTCAACTGACATGCCTGCGATGCGTGTTTGTCACAACAACGCCAGCAGTGTTGTCCTGTTGCCTGTTGATGCTGCTTACTGTTAACTTGTTTAGGTTACCTCCCCTCACTCAGTGTTGCGGCATGCCTCAGACATTTGACGCTTCCACTGGAAGTTGCGCCGATAGTGGCGCCACCTGGCGAATACCATGAATTAAACATTTTATTCAACAACAATATAATACAAGCAGAGTATGGTGTGTTGCTGCTGCTGGTGAAAGGACGTTGCTGAAGTCATAGACTTATATTGTGCTAGGCATTTTTCAAACTAAAAAAACTGAATAAATACAACATGAATTATATAGAAGTTACAAAATAATATTAACAACTCATATATAAACTAATTCACATCTCTTCTAGGTTGTTTTTTATTAGTAAGTAAGTAAGTAAGTAAGTAACTTTATTTCCTCATCCAGATAATATACAACACAATTCAAGAGCAATGTAACACAGATGAGGTGGCTACCAGAGAAGTATAACTTATCGAGCTGGTAGCCAATTAAATCAAACTCATATAGGTTACTCCCACATACATATTATTGTTAAACAATACTAGCGGAATAAAAAAATATTTGTATCATCAGCAAACAAAATAATATCAAGCATTTTTGAGACTTCACACATGTAATTTATGTACATGATAAATAATAACGGGCCAAGGATTGAGCCTTGCGGGACTCCACACTTGATTTACTTTACTTCTGGGTTACTGTTGTTATAACATACATAATATTGTCTACGGTTGGTTAAGTATCTTTTTATCCAGTCCAGAGCCAGACACCTTATTCCGTAGCAATGCAATTTACTTAGCAGTATGTTGTGGTCAACATTGTCAAAGGCTTTTTAGGTCGATAAAGACACCAATCGTGCTTTGGCATTTATCCATTGCGGAAGTAACCTTTTCGTCAAATTCTGTTAAAGCTAGTGACGTTGATTGATTACTTCTGAAGCCATACCGCCCATTTGTCAATATGCGTTGTGTTTCAATGAAAGACGTTAGCCTTTTGTTGAATACTTTTTCAAGTATTTTTTTTATATTGGGATAAGAGAGATAGAGATCTATAATTTCGAGTACTTCTTGCACAGTAACGGGGGACACATATATATATTGATTGTGATACAGTACGTTTTACAAAGTCGGTTGGCTTTGTTCCCGGGCAGGGTTCTATGAGGTTGGATAATTTGGTACCTATGTCAATGAAGAACTTGTTAAAATGGTTAGCTATTTCTTTATTGTCTAATACTACCAGGTTTTCACCAACATGAAATTGTTCAAATATGTGGTATCAGATGTTCTGTTACCTATTATGCTGTTAACAGTTTTTCCAAGTTTCTGTTATATTAGTCTTACTATCGTCGAGTTTTTTCTGTAATAGTTTTTCTTTTCTATAATATTGTGTTAACACAGTTTTGTAATTTTAGCGGCTTTCTGTTAATTCTGTCGTATTATTTAGAAAAGCTAAGTACATGTTATTCTTCTTTATGCAAACGTTTTAGCCATCTTGATAACAAAGGTTTATCTCTTTTTTTGTCTTTCCTGAATACGTTTTCATTTTGATAGGACAGGCATCGTTATAAGTGTTACTAAGTATTTGCACAAAGCGTGATAACTCTAAATCAGGTTTTGATTCGTTCGTTAGAGTGTCCCTGTTTGCATAATGTAAATCGTGCTGAAATTTCTTTAATGAGTCCTCATCTAACGTTCTGTTATATTTATATGTTGGATCATCGTTAATTACCGCATAAGTGCTGTTGTCACACAGAACGAAAATTGGCATATGATCTGTAGCATCGCATAAAACAATGCCGCACATTTTTTTCTACTAAGTTCAGAACAGAATATGTTATCTATTATACTAGCAGTCGTGCTTGTTATTCGTGTGGGCCTGATGATCAAGGCATACAATCCACAGCTGAACATTTGATCAATGAATTATTTTGATTCAGCTTGCTCTTCGCAGTGCAATAGGTCTATATCGTAATCTTCACCACATATAAAAAAAAATTGCTGGTGAGATTTCCCAGTATGAGTGACAGATTGTCATTAAATTTGCTGGTGCTGGTATTCGGTGCTCTATACATACAACCGGCATTGATTTTTTTCGTGTTTACTAATTTGTATCTCAATAAAGATGCTTTCAAAACAGTCATCAACAAGCATACGATATGTTCCTTATAAAAATATGAGAAGGCAATTGCTAAGTACAGATTCACATACGGGTATGGCAACTCCACCACCTTGTTTTTTTCTTCTTCTGGAATTACGGTACTCTTCGTAACCCGAAAATTCAACATCGTTACAGTTTATTTCACTTCCGTCCCAACTGTTTTCTTTAAGCCACGTTTCTGATATAGCAATTACACGAAATGTATACTCCATGCTTTGGATAATATCTTTAATCTTGGGTAAGTCAGCTTTTAAACTCCGGGCACTAAAGTGTATCATACTCAGTTTGTTTGGCTTGTTTTTTCCAGCACTGCTAAAGTTGGTTGAAAATTGTGCTGGGGTGTAGTATTTAATCGTTATACAACAAACAATCAGTATCAATATCGTGTTCGTAACACTGTTCATTACAATCAAACGATGTATCATACGTAGACGTTAACCCGTAACTTTGTTGTGTAGTTGACGCCATGGTTAAGTGATCACAGCAACGTTTGTCAGGATAGTCAGCATGTACTTGGTTGTGTAACCACGGTTTGCGACATCATGCCGTTCTCTTATCACCAGTTTGTTAAATGACAAATACGCGATATTTCCCTCTCCCCTGGCCTTCGTCATTTTGAAAGCAGTTCTTTCCGTCGCCTAATGAAACAGCCTTGCATGATCTTTCACCATTGTCATGTTCACAGCAATTTTCACAGCTTTCTCGAACGTTAACCTCGTCATGTTACTCAGTTTTTCTTGGATGCTTGCGTGGCTGCCGTTCAGCCCCGTAACATACTTATTTACTGACAGGTAACCAGAAATCATATAACTGGATTTATGCATTATAATAATAACATATCATTTAAAGCCATCATTAAAAACAGTGTTATTTACATGCATCGAAGGTGAGGGGTCAAACGCCACAGGCACAGTTCCTTGTGAATATTGCCCCCCCCCCCCCCACCAACCACGGCCACAATAGCCCATCTCTCAGACCATCTGATGGTAGCAAACTATTTCTTGCTAGATCCATGTAACTTATATTTCCATCATCAATGGTAGTCGTACGTCAAGAAATGTGCAACGCTAGACTCATATACACATTACTAACACTGAACAAAAAGGTATTGACCCATAACACAAAGATGCATGCTCTTAGAACTAACGAGCAGACTATCTCGATATGACTGACGTATGATGTGTGCTAGCTACAAAACATGACACTCAGCACCGGCTGAGCATGCCAGGGAGGAATGCCATTGTTACCTCACAATATTTGACTCATGAAACTGTGATGAATGTATGCTAACTACAGTCCACAATACATGAGCAACGTGCGATACATCTAGGAAAGTCCATAAGCCTGACACTCAGCACCGGCTGAGCATTCCAATGAGGAATGCACTTGTCACTACCTAATATTTGCCAGTGATGAATATACGTTATTCGATGACAACTCATGTTGATGCACGACTGTCATCCTGTCCCGAATAAAGTTCCTGTGTGAATTTAATTAATGACCGCCAATATGTCGGATGTAATGCAACCAATACTGGGACTATGAATATATAAGCCCGTGACCTCACTTATGCACTATGTGGATGTAATGCAACCAATACTGGGACTATGAATATATAAGCCTGTGACCTCACTTATGCACTAGGTGGATGTAATGCAACCAATACTGGGACTATGAATATATAAGCCCGTGACCTCACTTATACACTACGTGGATGTAATGCAACCAACACTGGGACTATGAATATATAAGCCCGTGACCTCACTTATGTACTAGGTGGATGTAATGCAACCAATACTGGGACTATGAATATATAAGCCCGTGACCTCACTTATGCACTAGGTGGATGTAATGCAACCAATACTGGGACTATGAATATATAAGCCCGTGACCTCACTTATGCACTAGGTGGATGTAATGCAACCAATACTGGGACTATGAATATATAAGCCCGTGACCTCACTTATGCACTAGGTGGATGTAATGCAACCAATACTGGGACTATGAATATATAAGACCGTGATCTCACTTATGCACTAGGTGGATGTAATGAAACCAATACTGGGACTATGAATATATAAGCCCGTGACCTCACTTATGCACTATGTGGATGTAATGCAACCAATACTGGGACTATGAATATATAAGCCCGTGACCTCACTTATGCACTATGTGGATGTAATGCAACCAATACTGGGACTATGAATATATAAGCCCGTGACCTCATTTATACACTATGTGGATGTAATGCAACCAACACTGGGACTATGAATATATAAGCCCGTGACCTCACTTATGTACTAGGTGGATGTAATGCAACCAATACTGGGACTATGAATATATAAGCCCGTGACCTCACTTATGCACTAGGTGGATGTAATGCAACCAATACTGGGACTATGAATATATAAGCCCGTGACCTCACTTATGCACTAGGTGGATGTAATGCAACCAATACTGGGACTATGAATATATAAGCCCGTGACCTCACTTATGCACTAGGTGGATGTAATGCAACCAATACTGGGACTATGAATATATAAGCCCGTGACCTCACTTATGCACTAGGTGGATGTAATGAAACCAATACTGGGACTATGAATATATAAGCCCGTGACCTCACTTATGCACTATGTGGATGTAATGCAACCAATACTGGGACTATGAATATATAAGCCCGTGACCTCACTTATGCACTATGTGGATGTAATGCAACCAATACTGGGACTATGAATATATAAGCCCATGACCTCACTTATGCACTATGTGGATGTAGTGCAACCAATACTGGGACTATGAATATATAAGCCCGTGACCTCACTTATGCACTAGGTGGATGTAGTGCAACCAATACTGGGACTATGAATATATAAGCCCGTGACCTCACTTATGCACTAGGTGGATGTAATGCAACCAATACTGGGACTATGAATATATAAGCCCGTGACCTCACTTATGCACTAGGTGGATGTAATGCAACCAATACTGGGACTATGAATATATAAGCCCGTGACCTCACTTATGCACTAGGTGGATGTAATGCAACCAATACTGGGACTATGAATATATAAGCCCGTGACCTCACTTATGCACTAGGTGGATGTAATGCAACCAATACTGGGACTATGAATATATAAGCCCGTGACCTCACTTATGCACTAGGTGGATGTAATGCAACCAATACTGGGACTATGAATATATAAGCCCGTGACCTCACTTATGCACTAGGTGGATGTAATGCAACCAATACTGGGACTATGAATATATAAGCCCGTGACCTCACTTATGCACTAGGTGGATGTAATGAAACCAATACTGGGACTATGAATATATAAGCCCGTGACCTCACTTATGCACTAGGTGGATGTAATGCAACCAATACTGGGACTATGAATATATCAGCCCGTGACCTCACTTATGCACTAGGTGGATGTAATGCAACCAATACTGGGACTATGAATATATAAGCCCGTTACCTCACTTATGCACTAGGTGGATGTAATGCAACCAATAATGGGACTATGAATATATTCCATGCCCGTGAAATCGTGAACACTTATTCACTAGGTGGATGTACCTTACAGAGGAATGATCATACCCAGGATGTCATTGCTGACAGCCCATGTAATTGTTGACAGCTGCTGTATAATTGTAATTAAATCAATATAACCGTAATCATGTATGTAATCATAACAACACTCCTGCAATGAGTGAATTGTTAGTGGTATCCTGATTGTAAACACAATCGCAAGCAATTGATATTGTACAGAAAACATCCTAATGACCTGCCAATTAGCAAAGTAATAGACTCATATCTTGGACAGTATTCATAATTGTTCGTATTTGTGTTGGTATCACCAACCCACGACTGAAACGACCTTGTTCTGACCGAACTATGGTATGTAGAATGTGTGTATGTCCTGCTCGTAATATGATCACGTATTAGTGAGGTTGACTGCCCTCACAATTGTGTGACCCCCAAGCATCTACGAATATAAGTCTCTCCTCGTCACACATCAGCTCAACTATTGCGTTCGTTGGCATCCTCTTGCGGTTTCTTGTGTTCAGTTCACTGTGATATTCACGACGGTATGACATGACTTCATATGTTTCTTTCCCAAAAATGACATAATTCATATATAAATTGTTGTGTTTGTATTTAATACCAGCTGTTCGCGTTACAGTCGAGTTGCCGCCCAATTATGTTCAGTATGGAACCTGGAAATAATTGGTAGTGTAAGGTTTTTTGGTGAATCATGTAGGTTATGGGTCCCTCAACTCAAATCAGCGGAATGGCAACGCGCCATCCTTGGGCAACTTGTGGGAGCCAGGCAAATCCAAGATGGCTGCCGTGAACGAAGGTCAAATTAGAAAATGTGTTACATCTTTGCACTGAAGCATGATATGAACATGATTTTGGTGTCTATACACATGTTCTGGCATATGAGGAATTGAATGGAACCATTTCCAATCATGGCCAATGGCCGCCATTTTTACCGAAAATATGCCAGAGACACGATTTTGGTGTCTATATACCTATGTTTTAGCATATGAGCAAGAACACAGTACAGACACACATTTGTACTGCCTTAATTAAACGTGAAATAAATATTGTATAATAAAAGGAAATGTTTTCTTTGACTTGGCATTGCCACTAATTAATTTTGAAAGTTATTTTTCAAGAAGTATAAATGACAAGACAATCAAGCAAGCTCCCATGCTGCGATGCCATCATGAAGAGCAAGACAAATAAGAAGGCTCTCATCAGGGGTCTCTCCACATTCAATTTGGGCAACAATGAGACGATGGCTGGAATAGAGGAGGGCGTGTACAACAATGATGAAGCATATATTACTATCATTAGTTATTTTCTGGAGGCTGTGAAGAATGGTAAGAAAACTGTACGAGTGATTAGCGATGACACTGACGTCTTTGTTCTGTTTATCTTCCGAGTGTGGAGTACGCAGTTGACAGCCCGATGACAGATCGATGGAGTGGGCTATCCTCAACATCAATGAAAGTAATTTCTTCCTTGGTTCGAAATCCCTCCAATTGCTTGGTATGCATGCACTGTCAGGCTGCGATACTGTGTACTATCCGTTTGGTCATGGCAAAGCGATGGCGTTAATGGTATTGAAGTCTGCTGACCATTCTGGTCTCTACACTGTCTTCGGTGAAGAGGGGGCTACTCTTGAACAGTTGCTGGAGACTGGACGGAAATTCATCTGCTCGCTCTATGGTGTTGCTGAAGGCATAAGCATGGATTCTGCCAGGTATGCGCTCTTCTCCAAAATACCAGAGGGAAAGCTGTATATATCAAGACTCTTCCTCCGACAGACGCTAATCTGGCCTACTCCATCCTGCGAGCTCATTACCAAGTCATGCTCTGGAAGGCATCAGATCAACAGACTCCGCCCGTGGTTGATATCGCTGATTATGGATGAGAGTTTGTCACTGGTGCAGGGGGTGTGCCAACCCCATTTATCGCAAGAGGACCAGCAGCCCCCTGCCCCCATGGACGTCATCAACTTTCAGTGTAAAGTTGTAGGGAAATCGTGCAGCAGTCATGCATGTAGCTGTCATTCTGCAGGATTGTCCAGCACACCGTACTGCTTCTGTGTTGGTGAAGCCATGTGCCTCAACCCGTTCACCAAGCATGAAGAGCATGGGGATGACGCTAGATATGTTAATGAGGAAGAAGATGAAAGTACAGAGAAAATAGAAGATGAAGATGAGAGAGAATGTCGGGACTCAACTTTTCTGTGAGAATGTAATGTGAATGGCGTCCCTTTTATATACCATTGGTTTTGAATTGATTAATGATATACACATTGTCAATGTCCAAATGAAATTTGTCAATACAACAAATGCTCTCAAATTGTCTTTCGTTGTTTTTCAGCAAATTTTTAATTGAGTACTTCTTACTGAATGAATTTTGCACTTTTAAGTGTTGTATATGTATGATACAGATTAATTCGTGATTACTGCATACCATTTTGTAAAGCTTTCGTATGTTTCTTGTTAGAAGTAGCCATATACTTGTACATATATGTATAGCTATTAGCGTAATCGTAGCTCAATCATGACGACTGATCATTACAACTGAAGAACTGTAAATAAATATTATCTTACAAACGTCCCACTTTTAACAACAGCTTTATTGCTATGTCACATCAATACAAAATCATTGGAAAAATTCCAATGAATTCATTATGCACCAACAAAAATGATGTTTCTAGCATCATCCAATAAAACGTCATGGTCGATTTGGGGTATTTTTGGTAAAAATGACGACCATTTAGAATTTCGGTGAGGTGTTCATTGTCGGGCAATGTAGTCGTGGTACTCGTGGCGTCATCTCGATGATAGTGAAGTAAACATCCGAAATATGTAAATTTATATATATTTATATACGAAATTGTAAGCAAGTTTTCATAACAATTACCATAAGAAAGTTATCGAACAGCCCAGTGTATATATATTTAATGTCCTTCCTTTTCTTCTAAAATCGTATTTAAGTAATGCTTTAAAAGTTTTTCAAACAATTTTTATGCATGCACTTAATGAAATAGCAGATACTTTTTAGGATATCGTGTTAGTGCACAACCGTTTCTGTAGATTTTTGCTGTTGGGTATCATATATCAGGGGCAGCCTCCCACAATTCCCTCAGGTGATTAGGTACCCCAGACGGGGGATCCGGCTCCGCATGGTCGGCAGCCATGCCATCTGTCTGGATGGCGAGTCCTCTCACTCGCTGTGCCTCGGGAAATTTGATAATTGCCAGTATGGGTTCACCCGTTGCCAGGACAGTGTTTCGATACAGTGTCGTTGGCCGGTCACTTCAGTTCAACACTCGAAGCGGGACCAGAGACTGTTGTGGGGTAATAACAGTTTTAGCCAACACCACTCGATTGCATCTTAGGAATTTTGGGCTACGTTCTACCAGACCTTCTGAGAAATTTGGCATTTCTGCAATCGTTCCCTGCAGCATCATTTCATTTCACAACAGTTGTTTCTTTCAGTGCAATGTGTGTGCTCTTCCTATTGTCTGTGGTTATGACAAATTCGTGATAATGCGCGTTGATACAAATAGTACCATCTTTCATATCAACCATACAAGCATGGTTTCTGAAGAAATCCATCCCTAGAATGGCCGCTGCCTCTATGTTAGCGACATACATTTTCAGCGTGATAATCTGCGAGGCTATGAGATATCCACCTCCCCTATCACGGACACTTCGCTGCCGTCTGCCATCCGCATTTCATTAAAACAGCCAATGTAGATCCCGTATCTACCAAGCAATTTACGCTAAGTCCATACAAGGAAAACATCACATATAGGCTATCATCGTAATCAGAGGACTTTCCTATATTGGTCTCCCCGGAAAGTCTATTAGCTGATATCTGGACCTCGACGTGTTTCCACTCATACGGTCTCTGCTGCTTTCGGCTCGACACCTCCAGATACGTTTTTATCTGGCTACTCTGGTCCGAGGCCCGCCTTTTCACGTGACACCTTTCACTAAGTCGCCCATGAGCAGGGTTCCCGCATTCGTGGCAATTATCCGTTCTATGCCACTCTGTCATACGGACAACAGGGGTTCCACGCTCCACTGGCGTATGCGAACGATCTATCCTTGTCTCTACCAGAGAAAGTCGTTCAGCTATATGTTGCAACATCGTTGCAACGTCATGGCTGCCGGAATGATTGCTATAATTCCCAACCATTTCACAATCATCCCCTTTATTGTGGCGTGTGGAACGCAACGCGTATTTTGGCCCACTCTCCGAGACCGACCCATTTGGAAAGCCTCGTATTCGAGTGCCAGTCTTAACGCGTCGTCAACCCCCTTTGGTTTTCCCTGGAAAATTGTCCATTCCATGTCCGCGTCACCCATAGCATACGTGAACGCGTCACACGCCAACGCCTCTTTCACATCGGCGCTAACATCATGATACGCCTTTTGTACCAAACGCTTTATATCTTGAGCTAATTCGGCAAGTGGTTCATCTCTCCGGCGTTGCCGAGCCTTCATTTGAGGCAAAAACGCCTCAGACTGGTGTTCTGGCTCGAAACGGTTTAACAGAGCCCGTACAAAAATTTAGTAGTTCACCCTGTCCGGGACCTCCAGGTCACTCAATACATCCTGAGCCTGCCCACGTAAGCAGGTGGCTAGCTGCAAAGGACGAGTAGCTTCGTCCCACCTATTCAAATCCGAAACCATTTCGAATTGAACCAGGTTATCATGGCAGCTACTCTTGCCTTCATACAACGCCGGGCTCTTTGGTATTGGTGCGTTGACCTGAGTAGTTGGCACGGAGAACCTAACGCTAGGTAGATGTGCCACCACTTGACCTGACGTGTTGTTAGTTGCATAACCCTGTCTACTGCCCCAACGGTTGTTAACGGGCCAGCCGTCTGGCTGGAGCTCCCCGCGCTGGCCATAATATGCCTCCCCCGGCCCGTGTCATACACAGGACGGTAGGCGGTAAACATTGGCTGGTCATTTCCTACACCTCGCGTCTCGTGACCCGATAGCAAACCGTCCACACCCCTTGGGGTTTGGTAACGCCGAGAATAACTCGACGCCGGTACATGAGGTTGTGGAACAATTCAGTTGGGTCCAGCTTCCCAGCCATATTTGCCCACATGTCATACATTAAAGGGAGTTTCACAATAGCCTCCTGTAAAGTTGAGAGGTTCGTGACTTGGCCTGCCAACATGTTTTGGTAGTGTTCCTGACAAACCACCCACAGATATATTTTCCGGGGAGGCAGTAATCACGGGTGACGGGACATATTTCATGACGGCGCCCCGTTGATCAGACATCAGATTATCGGACGTATCACACGTCTGCGATTCCAATGCTACCGAGGTCTGCTCCACGGTAGCAACATAATAACATGGCATCTGATCATTGTCCTTGCGATCAGGTGAGAGCCGAACAGTTTCTCTGCTGTCTCAAACCGCGATTGCGCTCGGTTTCCAGCGCTCACACTTGCGCAAGTTTCTGGAAATAGTTCTAACACTTAGCTATCAAGCTCAGATCTACTAATTGCCATTAACAATAGACATTCTTCCCAAGTCAACTGATCCATCTCCAATCTCAACTGCTCCTCCTGCCATTTCATCTTTGACAATCTCTCTCCCAGACTAGCCTTTCTTTCCCTAAGAGTCACGAAAGTATGCTGCTTCTCTGCAACATTAGCCTCCTGAATAGACCTGTCTACTTCTGACCTGGTAGACGACTGCACCTGCTCCCTAGGGAGGAATCGTAACAGAACCTCGCTGTCTTGATCCGGAGTCTGCTCAGTCTCCCGAAGATAAACATCAGTCACTGAGGAATTATCACCCTGTGTTGACATTTCGCCAATATTTCGCTGTCACCAGAGAATTACCATCTCAATAATCTATCCTATTTTATTCTATCTGAAGCATAGCCCGAGTGTGTTCTTTTTAAATAGGATGTCCAAAATAGAATATCCGAAACAGTTACTACGAAAAGTAGAGGAATACGGTCGGGTGTACCTAAATTTAAATCCAACCCCGGCTACCACAAATTGTAGCGTTTGCGGCGAGCGGTCGGCAGGAAACCATACGGGCACACGTTCATTCACTCAGTCGTACTAATGATAAGGCAGGTTATACGTTTTCACAGTTTATGATATGTGGAAAACCCTACCAATACAATATATAATACACAGTATACGGCTACGTCTGCTAAATACTACCCAGTTATAAGGGTCAGAACGATAGGTTCAGACGGCGGCGGCTATCTAAGCAACCGAATTGTAACCGATATATTCTAAATGTCAGAACAATAGGTTCAGACGGCGGCGGCTGTTACAGCAACCAAATTGTAACCGATATATCCTAAAAGTCCGAACAATAGGTTCAGACGGCGGCGGCTATTACAGCAACCGAATGGTAACTTATATATTCTAAATGTCAGAACAATAGGTTCAGACGGCGGCGGCTATTACAGCAACCGAATTGTAACCGATATATTATAAACATCAGAACGATAAGTTCAGACGGCGGCGGCTATTTCAGCAACCGAATTATAGGTGTCAGAACGATAAGTCAGACGGCGGCGGCTTATATACAGCAACCGAATTATAGGTGTCAGAACGATAAGTCAGACGGCGGCGGCTTATATACAGCAACCGAATTATAGGTGTCAGAACGATAAGCAGACGGCGGCGGCTTACATAGAGCAGCCGAATTAGGTGTCAGAACGATAAGTCAGACGGCGGCGGCTTATATACAGCAACCGAATTATAGGTGTCAGAACGATAGGTCAGACTGCGGCGGCTTATATACAGCAACCGAGTTACTCACCGCGAATAACCGATTGTCACTGGTGTGCTGCGATAGTCTTTTAGTACTTCTCGCAGGGCGCTCGGTGACAGTGCTTCACGAGAAACGTTCCTCCGGCAGTGTGCCTCAGTAGTCGCCCCGATTATCCACAAATCCCCCTTACTTATACTGCTAAAACCATAGCCTTGGGTGAGACGCTGACGCTTTAATTATGTCATTTCCAAAGTCTACGGGTCTCTAGAAGTCTTGGCAAGATGCCAGTGAACTTATCGTAACCTTCTGAACAAAGGATTTCTGTATAGGGCTCTTGCTTCCCCCAAACCAGATGGCCTCAAATGTAAACAAATCCCACACCCCAGCTATAGTCATTTGCATATAAATAGGCTTTTCGGAGCCTGTACAACATTCAGCTATTAAGAAGATTGATACTATGTGCGTTATCATTCTAAATTATCTACACTACCCCCCGCCATTTAAAACTTCGTCCTGAAATCGTAATAGATAACACATACGCAACAATAGATGACATATATGCGACATACAATATACAGCTTTCAATAGTAATGCTGAAATAAAACAGTCGATAATCATCAATAGTTCAAAGCAAAGGCAAATATGTAATGACGATCGAGGTCTAGGTTGTAAAATGTTCACGCTTTTATAAAATGTTCACGTCTGTGTGGCGACGCCTTCCATTTCCCTTGCAGTCGGGGGTGGCACCCACGTTTGCGTTAGTTGGTACCTTATCCCGTCGGGGAGGATCGCTGTCTCAGCGTAGATGACGGCCGCGGTGCGAGTGCGGGTGATGGTCAGTTCGACGGGTCGCCGTCGAGCTCTCCGACGATACATCCTTAGGTTTGCAGCGATAGCGCCTGACGACGTCACCGGCGGCGCACCCAGAAAGTGGAGCCGGGGGTCAAGCAGCTTGTCTCGGTAGCGCACCGAGGCATCGATCGAGGCGATCTTTATTGGTGCGAAGGCGACGTCTACCACGTCGGGGTTTTTCCCCTCTCCCGGAAATAGCTGCTGCAGCCCCGGCACGACCCGTGGGGGGGGGGGGGTCAGTGGTGGAAGCATCGGATCGGCGTCCGGTGCAGCCTCGCTGCTCCTGTCGCAGCTCACGCTGGCGCTGTCACTATCAGTGCTGCTGTCGCTGGTATTGTCGCTGTCTTCTGTCGACGGGAGACGGGGCCGGCAAACCAGCACCGTCTCGTTCGTGGTAAAGCCAGTGGTTACAGCAGGTCCTCGCTGCTGGCGTCTGGCTTTCAGAGCCGCGATTCCACAGACGCGGTCCTCTTCGCTCCCGTGCGCCAGGAGTAGGTGGCGTCGCAGCAGGTTCGGTGACTGGAATCTGGCCGGGCACATGTCGCAGGTGATGAGCATTGCAGCGGGAGTCATTCTGCAATTGCGATTCCTATTTTTAGACGACTACATACTACTGTTCTACAATTATCAGTTCATTGCTCCTATCCAAATCTCCTGGGTGGTTGACGGAG
This sequence comes from Escarpia spicata, assembly GCA_963995525.1. Taxonomy (NCBI): domain Eukaryota; kingdom Metazoa; phylum Annelida; class Polychaeta; order Sabellida; family Siboglinidae; genus Escarpia; species Escarpia spicata. The sequence goes on along the minus strand of OZ023207.1, from coordinate 64,216,925 downwards.
CCCTTTCCCTCTTCTCTCTATGTAGCTAGCCATGGGGACATCAGGGCATGTTCCTGCCTGTGTCTCCTCCCCTTCCACTACCCCCACTTCCCTGTCTTACGCCGGGTCATCTAAGCGCGGCCTGGGGGTAAGCTCCTGATCTGACTCTGAGAGCAGCCAGTTGGGTAACGTATCTGAGCCTCAGTAACTCTTCAGGTCATCCATGTTGACCGTTATGGGTTTGGATCTGGAAGAACGCAGAATTGTGTATGTCACTTCCCCCGGGTGGCTGGTGACAAGGTGTGGCCCAGCGTAGGAGATTGCCAGTTTGGTCTGCCCTTATGATGGAGAATGGCGCCTTTATCATAATACCGTTTCTGCCTACTTGCGGCTTTCCCGAGATAACTTCGAGCTAGCTCGAAATTGTGTTGCATCGCATTTCGTAGCCACTCGGCGTACTCTGTTTGACAGCAGTGTTCTCCCAGTTCGTCTGGTGGTGTAAGCATGAGGTCGATTGGGAAAGTGATCTCCCTGCCCAACTTGAGTCTGTTTGGGCTCGACCCCGTACTTTGGTGGATGGTGGCTCGATAAGCGCACATGACATACGGCAGATGGTCATCCCAAACCCCAGGATTATCCGCTGATAGCTTTGATAGCATAACTAAAATCGTCCGATTTAGGTGTTCTACCAAGCCATCGGATTGTGGACAATATGGGGCAGTACGTCTGTGCTGAATGTCACGTAATGCGTATAATTCCTTCATCAAATTTGATTGGAATTCACGCCCTTGACCAGAGTGAATTACACGAGGTGTACCGTGTCTTAGAAACACTTCGGTGACAAGAGTGTCTGCCACAGTGATGGCTTTGTGGTCTGGCAGGACAAATGCTTCCGTCCACTTCGTAAAGTAGTCCGATACGACAAGGATGCAAGTATTTCCGGCCTGTGACTCGACTGGCAGACTAAGAATGTCTATTGCAATGCGCTCGAGCGGAGATCCCACAGGATCTTGTCTCAGAGCTGCCCGACCACGACCAGTGCGTACGTTACGGAACTGACACGGACGACACTCGTGACATCACCTCGTCACATCTGCCAGCATGTCTGCCCACCAAATCCTAAGTTTGATATTAAGCAAGGTTTTCTTCACTCCAAAATGCCCCGCCATTCTACTCTGATGGATGTGTTTGAACAACACATCCCTGATCTCTTTCGGAGCAACTAATCGTAACTTAGGCTCTGGCTGTCCGTCAATGCCACAGCGTCTGTAAAGGACTCCATTATGGACCTCAGTTTCGCTCCACATCGACCAATAGCGTCGCAGGGAAATTCCTTCTGCACGCATTTCTGACCAGTCTGGAAGACGTCCAGTCTGTTTTCACCCCAGCACTTGACTAATTTCCCGATCGTTATGTTGCCACTCTCTCAGATCACTATGAGACCATGGCTCTAAGTGTGTAGCGTTCAGGTGGTGGGTTGCTATCAGCGTCAACTTCTTGTCCGTGGGTCCCTACAACTCGGACCTGGCACTCATCAACGGCGTATGTCGCTGGGGTGTCATTATGGCAGGTACAACCACAGTCATCCTGGTTTCTCGCATTTTGTTCTCGTGTCGCTCACAGTAAGCGCACGACTCGCAGGGACGTCGAGAAAAGGCATCAGCATTGCCGTGTTGTCTACCAGGGCGATATTGTATCTCTAAGTTGTAAGTCCCTATGACTTCCAACCAACGAGCCATCTGTCCCTCTGGATTATTGAACCCCATTAGCTACCGCAGGGTGCCATGGTCTGTGCGCACTTTAGTAGGGGTCGCGTAAACATAATGATGATAATGTTTCACAGCCTCGACAACCGCCAACAATTCCCGGCGATTTACACAGTACCGACGCTCTTCCTTCGTCAGGACACGACTGAAATAGGGTATACCTCGTTCAACCCCATCTTGTACCTGGGGCAACACAACACCGATTCTTATCCCGCTTGCATCCATATCTAAGGTATGCGGAGTTTGTGACACCGGATACCCCAGTATGGGTGCGAAAGTGAGTTTGCCTTTCAGCATCTCGAACGCCTGCTGACATTCGCGGGAACATACGAACGGTCTTTCCGCTTCAGTCAGGTGATGCAATGCCCTAGCGATGTCAGCAAATCCCCCCACGAATTTCCGGTAGTAGCTGCATAGTCCCAAGAAACTAAGAACCTGTCGAACATTTTTAGGAGTTTTCCAGTCTTTTACAGCAGCTACTTTCGTCGGGTCTGTGAAAATTCCCGCTGAGCCTGGGGAAATTTGATAATTGCCAGTATGGGTTCACACGTTGCCAGGACAGTGTGTCGTTACAGTGTCGTTGGCCGGTCACTTAAGTTCAACACTCGAATCGGAACCAGAGACTGTTGTTGGTTAATAACCGCTTTAGCCAACACCACTCGATTGCATCTTAGGAATTGTGGGCTAGGTTCTACCAGACCTTCTTAGAAATTTGGCATTTCTGCAATCGTTCCCTGCAGCATCATTTCACTGACAGGGGGAACAACAGTTGTTTCTTTCAGTGTAATTTGTGTGCTCCTCATATTGTCTGTGGTTTTTACACATTCGTGATAATGCCCGTTGATACAAATAGGGCTATCTCTCATATCAACCGTACAACCATGGTTTCTGAAGAAATCCAACCCCAGAATGGCCGCTGCCTCTATGTTAGCGACATACATTTTCAGCATGATAATCTGCGAGTCTATGGATGCAGAGATATCCATCTCCCCTATCACGGACACTTCGCTGCGGTCTGATATTCGCATTTCAATGTAGATCTCGTATCTACCAAGCAATTTACGCTAACTCCATACAAGGACAGCATCACATATAGGCTATCATCGTAATCTACACCTCCAGAGACGTTTTTCTCTGGCTACTCTGTTCAGAGGCCCGCCTTTTCACGGGACACCTTTCACTTAGTCGCCCATGAGCAGGGTTCCCGCATTCGTGGCAATTCTCCGTTCTGTGCCACTCTGTCTTACGGAGAACAGGGGTTCCACGCTCCACTGGCGTATGCGAACGATCTATCCTTGTCTCTACCAGAGAAAGTCGTTCAGCTATATGTTGCAACATCGCTGCAACGTCATGGCTGCCATTGCTATCACTCCCAACCATTTAACAATCATCCTCTTTTTTGTGGCGTGTGGAACGCAACGCGTATTTTGGGCCCACTCTCCGAGATCGACCCATTTGGAAAGCCTCGTATTCGAGTGCCAGTCTTAACGCGTCTTCAACTCCCTTTGGTTTTCCCTGGAAAATCGTCCATTCCATGTCCGAGTCACCCACAGCATCTGTGAACGCGTCACACGCCAACGCATCTTTCACATCGCCGCTGGCATCAGGGTACGCCTTTCGTACCAAACGCTTTATATCTTGAGCTAATTCTGCAAGTGTTTCACCTCTCCGGCGTTGCCGAGCCTTCGTTTGAGCCCGAAACGCCTCTGACTGGTGTTCTGGCTCGAAACGGTTTAACAGGGCCCGTACTAATGTTTCGTAGTTCACCCTGTCCGGGGCCTCCAGGTCACTCAACACACCCTGAGCCTGCCCACGTAAGCTGGTGGGTAGCTCCAAAGCACGAGTAGCTTCGTCCCACCTGTTCAAATCCGAAACCATTTCGAATTGAACCAGGTAATCACGACAGCTACTCTTGCCATCATACAACGCCGGACTCTTTGGTATTGGTGCGTTGACCTGAGTAGTTGGCAAGGATAACATAACGCTAGGTAGATGTGCCACCACTTGACCTGCCGTGTTGTTAGTTGCATAACCCTGTCTACTGCCCCAACGGTCGTTAACGGGCCAGCCGTCTGGCTGGAGCTCCCCGCGCTTGCCATAACGAGCCTCCCTCCGGCCCCTGTCATACACAGGACATTAGGCGGTAAACATTGGCTGGTCATTTCCTGCACCTCGCATCTCGTGACCCGATAGCAAAACGTCCACACCCCTTGGGGTTTGGTAAGGTCGAGAATAACTCGACGCCGGTACATGAGGTTGTGGAACAATTCGGTTGGGTCCAGCTTCCCAGCCATATTTTCCCACATGTCCTACATTAAAGGGAGTTTCACAATAGCCTCCTGTAAAGTTTACAGGTTCGTTACTTGGTCTGCCAACATGTTTGGGCAGTATTCCGGACAAACCACCCATGGAGGTCTTTTCCGGGGGGGCTGCAGTAATCAAGGTCTGCCCCACGGTAGCAACATTATAAACATATAATATATGGCATCGGATCATATTGTCCTTGCGATCAGGTGAGAGCCGAACAGTTTCTCTGCTGTCCTCAAACCGCAATTGCGCTCAGTTTCCAGCGCTCACACTTGCGCAAGTTTCTGGAAATAGTTCTAGCACTGAGCTTTCGAGCTCAGATCTACTAATTGCCGTTAACAATAGACCTTCTTCCCATGTCAACTGATCCATCTCCAATCTCAACTGCTCCTCCTGCCATTTCATCTTTGACAATCTCTCTCCCAGACTAGCCTTTCTATCCCTCAGAGTCACTAACGCATGCTGCTTCTCTGCAACATTAGCCTCCTGAATAGACCTGTCTACTTCTGACCTGGTAGACGACTGCACCTGCTCCCTAGGGAGGAATCGTAACAGAACCTTGCTGTCTTGAGTCTGCTCAGTCATCCGAAGATAAACATCAGTCACTGAGGAATTATCACCCTGTGTTGATATTTCGCCAATATTTCGCTGCCACCAGAGAATTACTTTTTCACTAATCTATCCTACGTTATTCTATCTGAAGCGAGTAAGCGTAGCCCGTGTGTTTTTTTAAATAGGATGTCCGAAATAGAATACCGGAAACCGTTACTACCAAACGTAGGGGAATACGGTCGGGTATACCTAAATTGAAATCCCACCCCGGCTACCACCAATTGTAGCGTTTGCGGCGAGTGGTCGGCAGGGAACCATACGGGCACAAGTTCACTCACTCAGTCGTACTAATGATAAGTCAGGTTATACGTTTTCACAGTTTATTATATGCGGAAAACCCTACCAATACAAGATATAATACACAGTATACGGCTATGTCTGCTAAATACTACCCAGTTATAAAGGTCAGAACCATAGGTTCATACGGTGGCGGCTATTACAGCAACCGAATTGTAACCGATATATCATAAAAGTCCGAACAATAGGTTCAGACGGCGAAGGCTATTACAGCAACCGAATGGTAACCGATATATTCTAAATATCAGAACAATAGGTTCAGACGGCGGCGGCTATTTCAGCAATCGAATTATAGGTGTCAGAACGATAAGTCAGACGGCGGCGGCTTATATACAGCAACCGAATTATAGGTGTCAGAACTATAAGACAGACGACGGCGGCTTATATACAGCAACCGAATTATAGGTGTCAGAACGATTAGTCAGACGGCGGCGGCGGCTTATATACAGCAACCGAGTTACTCACCGAGTCTGCGAATAACCGATTGTCACAGGTGTACTGCGATAGTCTTTTAGTACATCTCGCAGGGCGCTCGGTGACAGTGCTTCACGAGAAACGCAGTGTGCCCCATTAGTCGCCCCGGTTATCCACAAATCCCCCTTACTTGTACTTATAAAAACATAGCCTTGGGTGAGACGCTGACCCTTTAGTTATGTCATTTCCAAAGTCTACGGGTCTCCATGGGAGGGTGCCAGTGAACTTATAGTAACCTTCAGAACAAAGGCCCTCTGTATAGGGCTCGTGTCTCCCCCAAACCAGATGGCCTCAAATGTGAACAAATCACCCACCCCAGCTATAGTCATTTGCATATAAATAGGCTTTTCGGAGCCTGTACAACATTCAGCAATTAAGAAGATTTATACTATGTGCGTTATCATTCTAAATTCTCTACAACAAATATTTCTAGCATCATCCAATCAAAAGTCATGGTCGATTTTTGCTATTTTTTTTTTTAAATTACGACTATTTTGAATTTCGGTGAGGTGTTCATTGGAAATGGTTCCATTGAATTCCTGATATGACAAATCATAGGGATGGACACCAAAATCGTGTCTCTAGCATAAAACAATCAAAAGTTATGCTAGATTTTGGCTATTTTCGGTTAAAATGGCGGCCATTTAGAATTTTTTTCATGTGAACATAGTCGGACATCATTGGAAATGGTTCCATTGCATTCCACATATGCCAAAATCATGTTCCTAGCATGCTCCAGTGCAAAGATGCAACACATTTTCTAATTTGACCTAGGTTCATGGCAGCCATCTTGGATTTGCCTAGCTCCCACAAGTTGCCCAAGGATGGCGCGATGCCATCCCGCTGATTTGAGTTGAGGGACGCATAACCTACATGATTCAGCAAAAAAATCCTTACACTACCAACCATTTCCAGGTTCCAAAAATGGCAACTCGACCAACGTAAACATCTCCAGGAATATTGATGGAGGTAAACAACTATCAGTTGTGTTATTTTTGTATTGCAGATGGTACAAGGATATACGGACTTGCGGTAAACTCGGATCAAAACAAACTGTATTTCACCGATTATCTAAACCGCAAGGTGTTTGTGATGTCATTTGATGGTAGCGGACTGACGTCACTGATCACAGTAAACGGGTCGCCAGTTCGCATCGCAGTGGACACCAAACATAGGTATCTAATTCTAAGTTGTTTACTCAAAGCTTGACATCACTTTCGTGGTGTTTCACCAAGGCTAAGATCAATATACTAGTTTCGTTTGAAAAATAAGAAATGCATATTTTAATATTGATTAACAATCAGCCTGAATCTGATATATGCTATTTCCATACGCAGCCTCATTCTCAAGTATCTGTCGTTTGCATGTTCCGAACACAAAAAGGAATTCATTTAATGAAATACAAATGGGTGCCTACGTTTCGTTTTCGGCATACGCATGCTCATAACAGCATCATTATACCATCGCATCGTGGATCGCATTACGCATCGCATCGGGCATCGTCCATCGCAACGTCCATCGCATCGCACAGCGCTCGTCGCATCGCCCATCGCATTGCGTGATTGCCCTGTGGCGTTGCGAATGTTCTAACAAAAAGCGATGGACCTTCTCGACCATCATACAAAAGGATACATCAACAGATGCTTTAAATTACTACTAATCGGATTTATGACCATTCTCTTCATCAACATCACCATTATCATCTTCATGTTTAAACACCGTCATCATAATAATCAACACTATTCATATCCTTACTATCATAATTTTTGATGGGACTTTCATTGCAGTTATTATTCCATTTAATTATATGTTTATTCTACACTGCTTGTTAACAACATGTTTAACTATTGTATGTATTTCTGGTTGATTTATTATATCATGAGTTGATATGTATATTACCAGTCGATCATTACATTGTCGGTTGATTATTTTAACACCACCAATGCATCTTATAACCGTTCAATATAGTCACCCACTGCTTGCACGTTTCCGCTGCCTTTTGATATTTCGCTGGATATCACATAATGTGTATCATTAGTCAAATTTATTATTCACGCATTCAGTGCAAAATATCTCTACAAACTTAGAAGTAATTTGTTTCAAAATAAAAAAAGCGATGGAGTTGTGGTACTCGTGGCGCCATCTCGATGACAGTGATGTAAACATCCGAAATATGTAATTTTATAGGACGAAATTGTAAGCAAGTGTTCATAATAATTACTATTTGAAAGTTATTGAACAAACCCGTGGTGTCTATATATTTAATGTTTTGCATCATGCCGTACAGAAAGGGTTTTGAATACGACTCAGCAGAAACTGGTAGCATTCGTGTACCGCGAAATGTCCTTTCTTTTCTTCTAAAATCGTATTTATTTAATGATAAGTTTTAAAGCGATTATTACATGCACCTAATGAAATAGCAGATACTTTTTAGGATATCGTCTTAGAGCACAACCGTTTCTATAGATTTTGATGAACACGGTATATTCGATTTACAACTGTTTTACAGGTTGCTATTCTTCTTCGCTCTCCACCCGAGTCGTCTACACAAGGCCAACCTGGATGGAACTGGGTGGTTCAGTATACAACTATTTTACAGGTTGCTATTCATCTTCGCTCTCCAACCGAGTCATCTACACAAGGCCAACCAGGATGGAACTGGGTGGTTCAGTATACAACTGTTTTACAGTACGGGTTGCTATTCGTCTTCGCTCTCCATTCGAGTCTTCTACACAAGGCCAACCTGGATGGAACTGGGTGGTTCAGTATACAACTGTTTTACAGATTGCTATTCTTCTTCACTGACCATCCGAGCCGTCTACACAAGGCCAACCTGGATGGAACTGGGTGGTTGAGTATACAACTGTTTTATAGGTTGCTATTCTTCTTCACTGACCATCCGAACCTTCTACACAAGGCCAACCTGGATGGAACTGGGTGGTTCAGTATACAACTGTTTTACAGGTTGCTATTCTTCTTCACTGACCGCCCGAGTCGTCTACACAAGGCCAACCTGGATGGAACTGAGTGGTTCAGTATACAACTGTTTTACAGGTTGCTATTCTTCTTCACTGACCGTCCGAGTCGTCTACACAAGGCCAACCTGGATGGAACTGGGCATGAAACAATTCATATACGTGACGATATCAACACGATAACTTATGGACTGAACGTTGACTCCAAAAAGAAGATTGCATGTTTTAAGGGTTGGTAAACGTTATATTGTCGATATTTGGTTAAGCTCTTGACAACGGACTGAACGCTAAATACTTTTATCTCACAATATTATAACTCAAAAGTAGACTATTTAAAATTAAACTCCAAAGCATATATTAAAACCCGATATAAGTAAACACTCCTAACAGCAGAATACGTGGACCAAAATACATTAGGCGCCGCGTTAGGAAGACCGCTGTTTTAAGCTGACCAACGCGAGTCTGCTTACAGTTGTGACCCTGGTTGCGCGGATAATGCTATATTTTAACATTACAACTGGCAGTATATATATTATAACCAGAATTATAATTATATGAACAATTATTTGCACCAAATATATATGTTTTTGTGATGTTGAGAGCAATGTTTTCGGAGGTTGTATATCATATATATCATAATGGAGCAGTCTGCGTATGCTACCTTTAGTAATTAGGAATATAATATATATATATATATATATGTATATATATATATATAAACTATTTAATTATATATATATATATATATATATATATATATATATAATTAAATAGTCACATATATAATTAAATAGTCACCTATATATATATAA
>OZ023207.1:64108331-64207503 GCA_963995525.1 Escarpia spicata | reverse complement strand
AACATAATACAAAATGCAACACACAACATATAAGGTACAAACATGATGTTATTACACAGCCAATGTGATGCTAACATTGTATATTAAAACATCTAATATAACATAATATAAAATACAGCATACAACATATAAGGTACAAATATTATGTTATTATATAGCTAATGTGATGCTAACATTGTATATTTAAAAAAGTAATGTAAGCTACATAGCAGGCATATGAGAACAACCAAGATTGTCCGCAAGACAACGGTAACAAACATCTACTAGTTCTGATATTTTAACCACCAGAGAAGGTACAAACACGATTTGAGTGTCGCTTAAAATATTTTCATGCAACTATATTTGTATTCATACATAGGCAATTTGATGTTACCTTTACTGAAAAAAACAAGATGGCGGCTAAACGAAAACAATCAATAGTTTACACAAGAAAACGTAACAATGAACGTAATATGACTTTAAGTAAAACAATATGGTACAAATAAGTATTTTGAATATTATGCTCCCTTTTATACATACATATATATATATATATATATACTTTGCATTGAATGTTGTTTCGGTTAAAGAGGTTAGTCCGGATGAGAGTGGGGACGTTGAATGTGGGGACAATGACTGGACGAGGAAGGGAGTTGGCGGATCTGATGGAGAGGAGGGTGGGAGTGCTGTGTGTGCAGGAGACTCGGTGGAAGGGGGACAAATCGAGAGAGTTGGGGAGAAACTGCAAGTTGCTATATAGTGGAACAGATGAGCGAGGACGAAATGGGGTGGGGATAGTGCTACACAAAGAACTTAAGGATAGCCTAGTGAGTGTGAGCAGAAGGAACGATCGATTGATGAGTGTCTAGCTGGGCTTAGGTGAGACGGTGGTTAACATCATATGCGCGTACGCCCCCCAAGAGGGTTGTGAAGAGGAGGAGAAAGAAACCTTCTGGAGACAGATGGATCAAGAGCTCAGGTCGATACCAGAGGGAGAAAGGGTGATTGTAGGCGGAGACCTAAACGGTCACGTGGGAATGAGTAGAGATGAGATTGAGAGGATACACGGTGGCTGGGGAGTGGGAGAGAGGAACGAGGAAGGCGAAAGGGTAGTAGGCTTTACGATGGCATTTGATTTGGCGATAGGTAATACTTTCTTCGAGAAGAGAGCGAACCAGTTGGTGACCTACAGGAGTGGAGGAAGAGAAAGTCAAATAGACTTCCTAATGTGTAGAAGATCCCATCTGAAAGAAGCTAAGAACTGCAAGGTCATAAACGGGGAAAGTGTGGCGGCACAACACAAAGTACTGGTGATGGACTGGGAGATTAAGACCAGAGCAGGTGACACCGAAAATCAAGTGGTGGATATTGAAAGAAGAGGACCCAAAGACGCAGTTTATGGAGAAAGTGTTGGAGGAAAGGAGATTGTTGGAAAACGTACAGGAATGGTGGGAGGAGAACAGCAAGGTGATATTGAGAGCGGGAAAGGAGGTGCTGGGCATGGCAACAGGAAAGAGACCCCGTGGGGACAAGGAGACATGGTGGTGGAATGATGAGGTGAAGGATGCGATAAGAGCTAAGAAAGAGGCTAAGAAGAAGCAAGATCAAAGACACAGGCAATGGACGAGATGTACAGGGAGCTGGGAACACCGGAGGGAGAAAGAAAGATATATAGAATAGCAAAGGCTCGCGACAAATCGACCAAAGATTCCACACAGATAAGACAGATAAAGGATGGACAAGGAGTGGTTCTATTGGAACAGGATAAGATCAAGGATCGGTGGAAAGGATATTTCGATAATCTGCTAAACGTAGAGAACCCGAGGGCAGTCTTTGACGATGGAGTGCCAAATGAAGGCTTAACACCAGGAATTATCAGGGAGGAAGTAGAGGTGGCACTGAAAAGAATGAAAACTGGGAAGGCGATGGGACCAGACGGAATTCCAATGGAGGTCTGGAAGAGTTTGGGAGAAGAGGGGGTCGATATGCTATGGGATCTGACGTACAAGAGAAAATGCCAGAGGAATGGGGAGACAGTGTCATCGTGCCTATTTTCAAGGAGAAGGGAGACATCCAGGAATGTGGAAATTACAGAGGCATCAAGTTGATGTCGCACACCATGAAGGTTTGGGAAAGGGTAATTGACAGAAGGCTGAGGGAAGAGACAAGCATAGGTGAGGAGCAATTCGGTTTTATGCCGGGCAGAGGAACAACGGACGCCATATTTGCAGCAAGGCAGTTGATGGAGAAACACCGGGAGATGCAGAAGGAACTGCACATGGTCTTCATTGATTTAGAGAAGGCATACGATAGAGTGCCACGACAGTCCTTACCTGTTTGACTTGAGTATGGATGTGTTGGGCCGGGGCATCAAAGAACAGCCCCACTTGTGTATGCTGGTGGAAGAACTGGAAGAGAGCATCTGGAGTGCTGTGTGATAGAAGAATGAACGTGAAGATCAAGGGAAAAGTGTACAGGACAGTGGTAAGGCCAGCTCTGATGTACGGGGCGGAGACATGGGCGGCAAAGAAGACACAGGAAAAGAAGTTAGATGTCGCAGAAATGCGAATGCTACGATGGATGTGCGGAGCCACAAAGATTGACAAGATAAGAAACGAAAGAATCAGAGGGAAAACGAAAGTGGGGGAAATATCAAAGAAAGTCCAAGAAAGTAGGTTGAGATGGTATTGAAACGTGATGAGAAGAGGGGAGGATTGTGTAGGAAGGAGAGCGATGGGAATGAAAGTGCTAGGGAAGAGGAGGAGAGGAAGGCCGAAGAGGATGTGGTTGGACAGTGAGAGGGCAGATCTCAGGGACAAGGGACTGTCGGGGGAGGAAGTGTACGACCGAGCGACATGGAGGCGAATGTCATCATACATCGACCCCACATAAAAGTGGGACAAAGATGAAGAGGAAGAAGAAGAATTGAATGTTGTTTAGGATGTTTATTTCAGAGCATTTTCGTCGAACCAGTATCTGTGTTTGCGCGCGTTGGGTAACAACAAATATTTCATGGGCTGCTTCGTAAAGGGGATCCCTCAGACGTACCCATTCATTCTCGATTATCGTTAGATATGCTTTTATTGCTTCTTCTTCTCCTTCTTTTTCTTCTTTTTCGTATTCTTCTTTTCTTATCATTGTGCAATAGGGCGGGGGTTATTTTCAAAACGAACGTAATTTTAGGAGAATGTTGTGACCATCTTTACGATCAGTTACAAGACGGGTCTGATACACGTAAACATACAGCTTAACATGCGTTAGAGATGGTACTTCGTGTTGTCTAGGGTTATTGTGTTACTAACATATTAATTTTCTTTTATTACAAAGACATACTACATATTGTCGTCGACAACGTCCACCGCCAAGTCTATTGGAGCACATCTACCGGAAATAATTACATCAAACGCATGAATCTAGACGGCTCTTCATACCACAAAGTAATCAACGGTGAGTTGAACTGACACCACTGCCAGTTTTAGCCATACCTTACAAGTTCAGATCGAATACGTATATTAACTGTAAACTTACAAGAGTTTATATGTCTTGTTCATAATAGTTGTCCATTGATACTTATGTTGCAACCCCCATAAAACATATCACTGATGCATACCGTTTTTATTATTTTGAAGTCATGTTATATGCGCTTAAGCATAATCGTGTAATTTACGAACTCACCATAACGTACGTAGAATGAAACACATTATGGTTGGAACTATGTATTTTATCCAGCATTGGGTTCAAATGCGAATGAGCTCAGTTAAATGAAGTCGCAAATGTTTAAATTGATTCAAATGCAAATACATTTGAACCCAAGCCTAATTATATATGCGTTATTACCAGTCTAAGTCTAACCATTCTAATTTTCATTTTGGTCCGTCCCGTTCCCCAAACGTTGTCGGTCACGACCTTCAAACGTTGTCTGTCTCGATCCTAAAACGTTGTCGTTCTCCATCCCCAAACATTATCTATCTGGATCCTCAAACGTTGTCTGTCTCGATCCTCAACGATTGTCGGTCTCGATCCTCAAACGTCGCCAGTTTCGATCGCCAAAGGTTGGTCGGTCTCGATCCACAAACTTTATAGATGTGGATCCTCAAACGTTGTAGGTCTCGAACTTCAAACGTTGTCGGTCTCGATCTTCCCAATTGACATTTATGTCGAACTCTGATGATAACCGCAGGGGTGAACGCTGCCCACATTATCGATTTTATTCTACGTCCGACCGAAAAACTGTTCTCCTCAGATACAAAAATGTAATTGTAGTTACTTTACAATCATGTGTCTGTAGCAACAGCAATGACTACGACGATGACAACAGCAGCAACACCACCAACAACAACACAAACAACAACGAACAAGACGACGACAAGAACAACGTATACACTATCATGTGCTGTCTTCACATCCGCGTCACAACTTGCGTACATTTAGTTATTTCTTCTAGCAGCGGGAGTCGCATCTAACATGTGCACATTGCACTACTTTTGTCGCAGTAAGGGTATATTACTTTTGTCGCATTAAGGGTATTCTTTTCTCATATTCGCTTTACCCTGTATCCTTTTTATGGCAGCAGGTTTGTGAAATTAAAGATATGCCATGACTCACTCGCAGGCATGTTGTCCTTATTGCTATTTTACGGGGTGTTAAGATGCACATTGATGCAGTCACAGACGTGTTGTATTTTTTTTTCTTACAGCCGATGCTTTAGGATCTAAGCTGTGCCTTGACCCAGACGCAAACAGATTGTACTTCACAACTTACTATGGGAAAAAAGTGTGGTCATGCACACTAGACGGAAAAAACAAAAGCACGCTCGTTGAGTCTACGACGGGATGTCCAACAGCCATGGATATAGACGTGGCAAAAAGGTACTTTTTATTAATAATTGTTCACAATACATATGGTATAAATGGATCATGAGATTGTTGCTCTCACAATGTACTAGTGATACGTAATGATCTCTACAGTTATTGCTGTTTTGTTGAGCTGTGCAGCAAACAGTATTGCTCGTGCAATATTGGTTGTACTGTTGAAATGATAACGTTATTAGTGGTTGTGTTGAATTGATAACTGTGCCTGGTAGTACAACTACTATCCAGAAAGTAGAACAGTCGAACGTGTAATTATGTTCGGCTTCCCAGTAATATTTCCTTTCATATGGGGCACGGATGTGTGTCCATAATAATGGTGTCATGGTTCCCGTAGCACTGCACGACTTCTGACTGTTGGATGTCCAAGTACATTTGTACAACTAACTCTGTTAACTTCTGCGCATTGCAGCCTAGGATATCTGCCAAGGGTAATACAATGAAATACCACCCCTGACTTGCGAGGATGCGGATAGAGTAGAACGGATCTAGCGATTTCGAAATACTGTTGAACTGTCAACAAGTACTGGAAATACTATTGATCTTTCTTACAGTAAAGTTGATATTTCTCTTGATAGCACTGCAGATCCAATACACCATGTAGCAAGGGAAATGCGTGATATATAACTAACATATGTGCGTTTCTGTGTACCTGTATGTGTGTGTGTGTGTGTGCGTGCGTGTGTGTGTGTGTGTGCGAATCTGCATATATGCGTGTATGCGTGTAAGCGATGGTGCGAGTATCCTTGTTTGTGTGTATACGTGCACATACTTACCTACGTGCGGACGTGAGAGCTTGCATGTGTGTGGGAAAGGTTCGCATGCGGTCTTGTTTGTTGACATATCCAACTAGCAAATTGACGTGCTTGATTAAAGAGACCATTTTAATATGCGTGTTTGAAATACATACAAACATAAATATACGGTGCAACTCAAACAGTGTCTTACGTAATCTGCCAATCCTCTTCGTGCCGTGTGGCACATAAGGCTCCCACAAGATCTGGCCAGATCCTTCTGTCTTGGGCTCTCCTTGCTGCTGTGCCCCAGCAGTCTTCACTTCTTCTTCCGTTGGTCGTCGTGTTCGCTGTTTTATCGAAAAACAGATAGACTAGAACAATTCCCCTCTGGAGTCTGTCAAATTTCCCTTCCTCGGTAACTAGCCTAGTGTTTCCAGTCATCGGACAGTTTTTCCGATATCTCCATGAAGAGCTGGTGTAGTATCTTAGCCGCCCTTTATATGTCTAACTTGAAGACATCTGCGCATAACGGAGCTGGCTTACTTAGCTTACATAGATTCACATTTGCGTTGCTAATATTGTGTTAGGTTATATTTCAGCGTATTTATGCTAACGGTACTTTGCCAATTACCCAGTTGACGCGCATTACACTTCTACATGTTAATGCTTTTGTGAGGAGGAGCACTGGTTATAATATCATATTCCAAGTTTGGAAAACCCTGTCTCCAACTCCCTTACTGCCGTTTTTAAACTGGGTCAATTTCATTTACTCTCGTCCAAGCTTAAATTATTAACTGCCAAAGCACAGTAGTAGGTATATATGACATTATAGTATGCAGTAATTAACGCATTACTGTCACAATGAACAGGTATGGAAAAAGAGTGCAATGTAAAATGCATCTTAGTAACCAAATGTCTTGAAGCACCACAATACAGGATACACATTTACATGTGTTTGTGAAATACAACTTGAAGGAAGTCAGACTTCAACACATCCAATGTTGGAACTTGTTGTTTCAAATGCTGATGCAGTCACCCTTTAACAGGTTGTTGATCTTTTCCACAGCATCCCCGAATCACGTCTACAAGGCAGTGCTGGACAACGGCTCGGTAACAGACGTAGTGTCAACAGACATCGGCATTCCAATTGCCCTTGCTATAGACTACGTCAACCAGATGATATATTTGACTGACTTTGGTAGGGAAAACGGATTTCCGAACACTCACACTCACGCGGCGCACGTACACGCACGCACACACACACACACACACACACACAAACACACACACACACACACACACACACACACACACACACACACACACACACACACACACACATCATATTAATATATTTAATATAACACGTTAATCAAATTCTACAACATTTTAATCGATGTACATTGATATAGAACCCAGTCGTTGCAACAATACTGCGTATTACACTGTCTACACCAGGGGCCGGCAACATTTTTGAATGACGGGCCAAATTGGTGACAATTGGGCGTACTCAGAAGTCAATGGTAGAGAAAACGAATTTCGAAATAAACTACTTAGATGCTAATATTTTACCAAAAACACACGCACACGCGCGCGTACACGCACACGCACACGCACGCACGCACGCACGCACACGCGTCGATGAACCACTGGGTGTACGTGCTCAAAAATTAAATATTGTTATTGGTAGGGCAAACGGATTTCCGAAAAAACTACTAAGATGCTAATATTTTATCTGACACACATATACACACCCGTACAGGCACACACCCAACCACCCACCCACACACACACGCACACACACACACACACACACACACACACACCGATGAATCTTTGGGAGTACCTACTCAAAAGTTACATTTTGAAAAACAACGGTGTATGTGTTTTCATTTTAATGCAAGTTACTTAAAACTTGCAACTTTTAAAATATATCTTACCTGTTTTACGTGTTAGTTTTTCTTATGTAACTTTGTATAACTATGTTACTGGTTTCAACTAATCCTGTACGGTATGTTTAGAAAAGCGCATTCAGTGTGTCAACTATGATGGTCACAGTCGAAAAATTGTCTACACAGCACCAACAAGGATCTCCGCCTTAGTATTTGGCAGTGGCGTGTTGCACTACAGTCAAATGAATCCAAACAGGTGATGTAAACACAAACCCACCACCGCATACACACGCACATACACGTACATATACACATGCTTGCACGCGCACGCACACACACTCACACGCGTGCACAATCAAGAACACAAAAGCGCACATACAAGCACTCTCGCAGACACACACACACACTACAGGCAAATGTGCACATTCGCACACGTGCACACATGCACACGTTCACATTCTTTCACATGCACAAGAACTTACGCATAAACGCAAGTACGACTAGACGCGCGGTATGATGCGAGTTGTAATTATTGATTCAATGTTTCGTTCGGAAACGCATGTTTCCTAAACTAAAATAATACTTCGGAGCCTACTCAATCGATTTACATGTACAGGCTTTATTGCATTGTGACGTGCCAATTCTGTTTAGGGTATACTCTATGCATGTAGACGGGACACACAACCACGAACTTCGGATAAATACGCAACTACATAGAATACGTGACTTAGCAGTCGTCGGAACGTGTTACACGCCAGGTGAGAGGGGGAATATGGCGTAGCATGGCGTAGCTGCGTCATGTATGATGACTTGGTTTATATGTATATTTATGTGATACAGTAGATGTGTCTTCAAACGTTGAACATGGGTAGGGAAACGTGGTTACCCATGGCCATAGGGCTACTGAGCTACCCCACGTGACTTTGTTAACAGTGATCAGATATTTGATTGTTCGCGTTATCTAGATGCAGTCACTAATGACATCGCCCAAAATCACGGTTGTATTTGTTTTTTCAGGTACAATAATCGTGAGTAAATGTGTTGGTTACTCTTGTTGTTTTACACTTCTACCATATGATGCAATGTTTTTTATAATGACATATTGACAACAAAGAATGCATGTGACGTCGATACCTGGAATAATTATTGGCAAATGGTGGTCTAATGTTCGATGGGTATCATTGTCCGTGTACTATTTTGATGTGTCACCCATGAGCCGGAAAATGTGGTGTTTCGTGAGTTCCTGTATTGACTGTTGCGAACCTCACCATTGTTTAGAATAAATGTATATTGTTATACGTTACGGTTAGAGTAACACGGATTAAGCGGTTTCTTGTCAATTCGAAACGGTGCAATTTTAAGTGGGAGAAATGGTCGTTGGCACCAGTTAACATATCACGTAGGTTTACACAATCAAAAGTAATTGCTAAAGTTCACTGGCCAATGGTATTGCCAAGGAGACGAGCAATGTGTGACACAATCCTGTTGCTAAGGACGTACATTCTCAGTCAGTTGCATCGTCTGGACTAGCTAGTGTCGGATTACTGACTG
The DNA here is from genome assembly GCA_963995525.1 of Escarpia spicata. Taxonomy (NCBI): domain Eukaryota; kingdom Metazoa; phylum Annelida; class Polychaeta; order Sabellida; family Siboglinidae; genus Escarpia; species Escarpia spicata. Next base: position 64,198,476 of record OZ023207.1, on the reverse strand, counting down.
CCTTACCACTGCCAGCACTAATAAACAAGTTTCACGTAGGCAAGCAACGCACGATGTGTGGATAGTACTATAGCGTTATCGTCGGATAACAGACGCGTGGTCCTACAGGCACACGGGTCTGTTATCCAGCAGCTAACTCCCAAGTAACGTCCTCACACCGATTTTTTCACTTATATACGGCAAACTAACTGCAGTGGAACCCCGCTTTAAGGTCACCTCTCTAATACAGCCACCTCGCAATTAACGATGACCCCCACATTACTTCTGTAAGCAAATAATAGGAAAGATAGTCTCGCTAATACGGTCACCTCGCCATTCAGGTAACCTTTGTCCAGTCACTAGGGTGATTTTATTTGTGAGGTTCTATTCTGTTTTAACTTTTGAACGAATATCAACGCTTCTTCCCTTTGGAAATATTCAATACTTGACAAGAAACTACGACCTCGCAGTTCGTTGTTAAGGTCAGGTAGCATTAGTTTTCAAAACATTATAATTCTACTATACGTAGAACGGTTATATGCAGTGTGTGGTGACTCTTAGCAAACTATGGAATAACAATATGTCGGGCGATTTGATATTTTTGCCGGAGCAATCCACTAACGGGTGCTTCTGGCAAATAATTACTGCCGAATAGTGTTCATTCTCAATAACAATATGTACATTGCCCAAACAATAGAACAACGTACACTTTGAGGTATGCTGTCAGTCATGGGTGTTGGGGATAACACTGCAGTTACCATTGATTGTGATATAATTAAAACGTTGTGGACATTTTTATACTCGGAAGGCGCGTTAATAATTAACCGTAACCATAAATAACTTTACATATCATTGTTTAACTCTGTAAATGTGTATCACATCCAAGCCTCTAGTTCATGGAATATATCGAAACGTAGTGTGACAAATGTACGGCTAAAAATATATTAGTTAATAAGTGTGTATTGATACGTGCGTATTACACGGTGTTGGAAATATCTTACACGAGTTGTGGTCAATGAATATAACACTTTATTTGTAGTGGTCAAGTGCCCGGCCATCGTACAGTTGGAAGGGGAAATATACACCGATAAAACGTGTACATCAGAAACAAAAGGGTACAACGACACGTGCGAAGTGTCCTGTACATTGGGACATAAGCTGTCAAGCAATGACGGTGTACACACGTGTACAGAACACGGGTATTGGAATAACTACGTGCGGTGCAAACGTACGTTTGTTCTATCATATAACATAAAATGCGTCCATTTAATTTAAAGATCAACACCCAGTTAACCGGACAATATTTTTCATTCATTAAACACGTTTTGATAACGTCATTGTACAACTAATATATGTGTTTTATATGGTATATAATTATTTGCATTACACTTCATGCCATAATTCGCATACATATTGCCGAAGTTTAATATTTGTATATACTAAAAATATTAATGTATGTATGTATATATGCATGAACGTATGAATGTATGTATGCATGTATGCATGTATGCATGTATGCATGTATGCATGTATGCATGTATGCATGTATGAATGTATGTATTTATGTATGTATGTATGTGTACATATACGTATATATGTACGTACATGTGCATGTATGAATATATGTATGTTCGCATGAATGTGTACATAATAATTACTGTTAAAAACATAATATGTGTGTGTGTTACGCGTTCATAAACTATATATGCCTATATGAAAAATGTCTGGTTATAATTCACCAGAGGTAACGTGCCCAAACATCATCAGGCGCGGGGGTGAGACTTACAGTGATGCAACGTGTACATCGGTCAAGAAAGTGTACAACGACACGTGTGATGTGACATGTACGCTCGGATACAATCTGACAAGCAGTGACAACGAACACAGGTGTACGGAACACGGCAACTGGAGCAACGATGTATCATGCAAAGGTACGGTTAACATAAATGTTATCTCACAAGCAATGAGTGACTTAATGTGTAGTTGTAAATAAGTTGATAATATGATATTTATTGTAATATTTAACAGCGCATAAGTGTGTTTGTTTGTTTGTGTGTGTGTGTGTCTGTGTGTGTGTATGTTAGTGTGTCTGTATATATATATATATATATATATATATTTGTACATATATATATATATATATATATAATATATACATGTATAATATATATATATATATATGTATTAATTACATATATATATATATATAATTTATATATATATATATATAATTTATATATATATATATGTATATATATATATATATTATATATATTTACACTCATGTACTCTTACGTGGACGGGACCTTCTTAAACCAAACCACTACACGACAGTGATGGGAGACTTTAATGCTAAGGAGGGAAACGAACTAACGCAATGGAAAGAGCAAAGTTGTCCTAGGAGTGAGAAACGAAAGAGACGACACATAATGGCACATGCATGTCACAGACGTAACAGTCATCGATGAATTCAACATCGGAAGTGACCACAGAATGGTAATGGGCAACATCAAACAGGACACCAAGACTGAAAGGAAGAAGTTAATAAACAAGAGACCACTAAGGGTAGAAAACATACAAATAGGAGCGAAAAAGATCAAATTCCAACTCGAACTAAGAAATCGATTCGAGAAACAACAAGTACTAGATGACGTCGACACCATGAGCGATAAAAATCCCAGAGACGATCCAACTAAGTCCGACAAGTGTAGCCAAAGCAATCAACAAGCAAGTAAAGACGATAATATCGTCACGAACATGAGTCCTGATGAAAAACACGACGAGAAATGGTGGAAAACTGCGACCGTAAAAAACAACTAGGGTACGCAGACATGTGCAAGACCACCATGAAGAAAGCGAAGGTGGACACCAGGAAGTACAAACAAGAGACCATACGAGAAACGATTATAACATCAAAGAGTCTGAAGAAATCCAGTAGAAAACAAATCCAAGCCGGGACAGACTGATTACATTTCTCAATAAGCAGGATAGAGAAATACTAGGCCAATATATGATCATAGAACGAACAGAGTAATTCTACACCAAGTTATATGAATGTGAACAGAGTAGCATAATTCACACCGACTCGAAAGAGGTACCAGATATAACACCATGGGAGATCGAAGCAGCGCTAAGAGATATGAAGAATAGGAATTCATCGGGCAACGACCATGTAAACATTGAAACACTAAACGGTGAATATCATGCTGGGATGACCACTTCTCCGATGGCCCGAAGGTTTCTATAGGATAACTTGGCAATTTCGCGGTAGTCCATTTCGTGATAATCCGTTATGTAGTAATATGTGATATGTGATATATACGTATGCACGTATGCACGTATGCACGTATGCACGTATGCACGTATGTATGTGTGTATGTATGTACGTCTACCTGATACCAAATCTGAGGGATCTTAGTTACGAAATACGCCTAAAAGAATGTGGTTTAACAACACTAGAGACCAGGAGATTGAGAGGAGATCACATAGAAGTGTTTAAAATATTGAATGGTTATGAAAATATTGATAGAAACATTTTTTTATCAGTTAAGAAAGATAGAAGGACCAGAGGACATGAAGCTACATTAGTAAAGGAGCAGTGTAGATTAGATATAAGAAAGTTCTCATTCTCACAAAGGACTGTAAATGAATGGAAAAGATTATCTCCTGATTGTGTTGGTGCTAGTAGCGTGAATATGTTTAAAAATAAAATCGACACACACCTTAAAAAGGCGGGATACATGTAGATAAAAAGTATTGGACTCTCGATAAACCAAAAGGCTTCCTTGTCCACCTGCCATCCAGAGTAATTTTCTGGATGGCAATCTTGTTAAATCTTGTTAAATCTGAATGTACGTGTATGTGATGATTGGTCCATCACACGTTGTAACTACCGGTGAGTGTCTGCAACATACCCATTTGCTTTCAGTCGTCACGTGTCCAGCCATCAGTCAGTTAGAGGGTGAAGTGTACGCCAATAAAACATGTACGTCCGACTCGAAAATGTACAACGACACGTGTGAAGTGTCGTGTACACTCGGATACAACCTGACAAGCAGTCACAGCGTACACAGGTGTACAGAACACGGCAACTGGAGCAACGCTGTATCGTGCGAACGTACGTTATAACTTGTATATATATCACTAACAAAGGCCACTACTGTAACATGATATAAATTTCATGTAAAACGATATGTTCGATTTTAAATATGTAACATGTTTAATACTACCTTTAATGGATTTCACTTGCTTAAGACAATCCTTTTAATACTACATTATATGCTGATTCTATGCTGCCAACCAAGCTGCGATTAATGATGTCAATATATTACAATTTGTTTTGTTCGCGTTTTAATTATATTTTCTCAGCTAATCATGCAACTTGCAGTTAAGAAACTTGTTTTGTATGTTTATTTTGACAAGTCTATGTCGACAATTGGTACGTCTATCTACATTAGGCGTGAGAAGCGATTTTTGATTGCCGAATTTGCTTTGACGCTGTAACAATTAAAAATGGTACGTGCACAAGCCGCACGGTATTGCATTACGTCAAGGGTTACAAGTGTAATCCAACGTCTCGAGGGTGAGATGTACAGCAACGCAACGTGCACGTCAGATATAAAAGTGTACAACGACACGTGTGCTGTGTCGTGTACATTCGGATACAACCTGACATCTAGCAACAACTTACACAGGGGTACAGAGCACGACAACTGGAGCAACGACGTGTCGTGCGAAGGTAGTTTTGTCTCGTAAGGTGTATATAAACCGCGTCATTCTCAATTCAATCAAATTGGTCCACGCTCAGACGAAAGGTTGGAAATGCCGTCTTGGCTCGGATCGTCTGTTGCTACTAACAATGTAAATATAAAAAGGTGCGCGTGAGGCAATCGACCTATTTGTTAGACAGTATCAGGCAGATAAAAACGGAAACTGTAATTCCTACAATTAATTTGCAACTAATTTGCAAGACACTTTTTGTAATGTTATAACTAGTTTATATCAAATTAATATATTAAAAACATAAATTTAGTTTTACAGATTTCCAACGCGTATATTGTAATTACCTGATACATCCGAGTACGTATATTGGTTCCAAAAATATGTATAAATATATACATATATACATATATAATTGGCGATTGAACGTGATACGCCATATACCTACTACGATTTAGTATTGATGCCTTTCTTGGCAAATATTTTCAGTGGTCACGTGTCCCGCTATTATGACACTCGAGGGAGAGATGTACAACGATACAACCTGTACATCTGATATAAAGGTGTACAATTACACATGTGAAATGTCTTGTGTGATTGGCTACAATTTGACGAACACTGAGAGTGTACATAGATGTACAGAGCATGGCTCATGGACTAACACCTCTTCGTGTAAACGTACGTAATGTGGACTTTGCGAGTTCATAACTAATGTGTCACTGTCAAATGGTGATATGTCTGTTTTCAAATATATGTCAGTTGTTAATGTATTGGGCATACGTTAATATGCTAACATGTGTATTTTGTATGAAATACTAGTTTCCAATCCACTTCTTACACACACACACACACACGCACACACACACACACACACACACACACACACACTCACACACACACACACACGCATATATATATATATATATTTATATATATATATATATATATCATATATATGATATTCCATTCTGATGGTAACACTGTAATTCCAAACAAACTTCTGTACAAAGATCAACGTAACATATGATTGCAAGTCTAAAATGTAATTATAAATAAACAGACGATATCATGGGATAGTTCGCATGTCGCTCTAACTGTACCGCGTTTGTATTCAAAACATATGACATATACACTTTGCAGACATAACCTGTGACGCACTGCCTGGTGACGCACACGGACTCTACACGAATGCGACGTGCACTACGCGTGACAACTTCTACAACGACAACTGTACACTCGAGTGTCACCTCGGCTACAGAGTCGACGGTGAACCAGTGAAGACGTGTCAACTGGACGGAACCTGGAACTCGTCCACTCGATGTATTGGTAAGTGTCACCTCGGCTACAGGGTCAAAGGTGAACCAGTGAAGACGTGTCAATTGGATGGAACCTGGAACTCGTCAACTCGATGTTTTTGTAAGTGTCACCTCGGCTAGAGAGTCGACGGTGAACCTATGAAGATATGTCAACTGGCCGAACCTGGAGTTCATCCACTCGAAGTATTGGTAAATGTCACATCGACTACAGAGTCAACGGTGAACCAGTGAAGACGTGTTAACAGGACGGAACTTGGAACTCGTCCACTCGATGTATTGGTAAGTTTCAATTCGGCTACAGAGTCAACGTAGAATCGGTGAAGACGTGTCAACTGGACGGAACCAGGAACTCGTCCACTCGATGTATTAGTAAGTGTCACCTCGGCTACAGATTCAACGGTTAACCAGTGAAGACGCGTCACCTGGACGGAACATGAAAATTGTGAACTCGATGTATTTGTAAGTTTCACCTCTGCTAGAGAGTCGACGGTGCACCTATGAAGACGTGTCAACAGGACGGAACCTGGAACTCGTCCACTCGATGTATTGGTAAGTGGCACCTCGGCTACAGACTCAACGGTGAACCAGTGAAGACGTGTCAACTGGACGGAACTTAGAACTCAATCATTCGATGTATTGGCGAGATAACAAGATTGGCAGGACAATAGTATACTTTCGACACAAAATAATTCCATTCATGCGAGTGTATGGACGTAAATTGTCTACGCAAATTATGCCTGATCGATTCGTATGGAATCGTTATTAATTATAATGGCGAGGGTAGTTGCATGATCTCCTCGATTTTGTAGGTCAGTGCCACATCTAAAATCACTGCATTGGCCTCCTGTGCGATATCGCTTGATTGTTAAGATCTCTACAATGACGTATCAAGCCCTATCATCCAAACAGCCGGCACACCTACATCTTTTGCTTACTCCAACATAGAAACCTAAACAGCTTCGGTCGGCAAACTAGGATCTACTTTGTATTCACATTGTTAAGACGAATGATGGAACTGGAGCATTCTTGGTTGCTGCACCAACTTTGTGGAACTTACTCCCTGTTGGTGTTAACTCAGTATGAAATGTAGTTTCATTTTTCCATCATCAAAAAATATTTGTATTGCATATCATCCTTAGCATCATAGCAATTCCATCCATCTGTTGACGACTTTTGCTCTCTATATAACAATGAGAACGCTTAATCCTTTAGAATTGTTGTGCCTCTGAGCTCGGATTTTCTGACGATATTGGCGATAAAGAAGTCATTCCATTATTATTGTTATTATTATTAAACATACATAAACACCCATTGTACATGCGATGTGAACGCAATGAATATAACGTATTTTGTTTGATGTGATATTATCTTTTAACAAAGATCACCTAATTGGGATTGTTGATAGCTTAAAGTATTATAATTCGTTATTATTTGTTGATCATTTGATCAATCGAACTGTTTAGGTTGTGTCGTTCAGAGACCACCAACGAAATATTACGGTATAAAACATTTATGTCGACAGTGCGTGAATGTCCGGTGATCAACGACACTGGCCACACACACCTCGTGTCAGGCGGACCGCCCTACACGTCGAACACTGTCCTCGAGTACAAGTGCCAAGTCGGTTTTGAGTTGTCCGGCGGCGACTTGCAACGATCGTGTCGAATGGACGGAGTGTGGTCGGGAGACCCGCCTCAATGTACAGGTATATGTTCATGTGATTGTACCAAACTGTACACCCGATTATGGGCTAGAGACCCGACTCAATGTACAGGGAGGAAGGAAGGAAGGAAGGAATGAAGAAAGGAACATCCTTATTCGACAGATATGATACAAATAAGTACAAAACATATAAGAACATTTTCATAAACAAACTGTCGGGAGACTCTCATTAAGGCTTTCATATGTGCCGCTGAACACGAGAGCCACCCACTCCTACTCCCATTGTGGTGTACAACCATATATTAAGTTAAAGCTACAAGCTGCTTTAATAGATAAAAAAGAGTATATGATGTATGTTGGTAGGCTAACTGCATTTGTAGCAGTTTTTTCCCGTGCAAGTGTCTTTGTAAAATGTCAGTAAGTACTTTCTAGTGTATTTAGAGAAGCTGCCGAAACTATGTGTGTACATTTTGTATAAAATGCAGGGTGGCATTTTTCTAAGTAAAACTGGTAGGTGGTATCTAGTACATTTTTGGCTCTCGAAGTATGACTGAATGTGATAATAATTTGATGATTTTGTCTTGTAGGATAATCATGCTAAGTAGCATTTTGTAAAAATAGCGATTGGAAAAATATAGGAACGCGTCTATGTACAAATTTATGAAAGAAAGTTCAACATTGACAAGTAAAGATGTCTTCCAGTTTTAGTAGATTTTGGGATTTCATAATAGGTTCGGTGTGTGAGTTATATTTACTGCGGGAAATTATTCGGATTGCCTTTTTTCTGCAATTTAGAAAGTCTATTGTATTAAAAAACCAACACTAAAATGCTGTAGTTGACATGTAGTAAAATTAATGAATTATACATAGTCTTTAATGTATATCCAGGTAGAAAGTGTTTTAGTTTTTTTCATTATTCCCAGAGTTCGTCATATTTTATTATTCATTTTGTCAATGTGTGGAATCCAGTCTAACGTTTCTTGAATGGTAGTGTCTAGAAAGTTGAATATGTGTACACACTCTATTGGTTGACCATTTATTGTTAACGATAATTTAATTTCGGAGCTATTACGCTGTTGAAAATGAGATAGCATATATTTAGTTTTACTTGTATTTAAGCTTGTTTACTTGTAACCATTCACTAATATGTTTTAGTTCATCGTTAATATTATCACTGACAACATTATAATGTTGTGTGTTAGAGTTGCAATTGAAAGAACATATTGGTCCGACGAGGGTGGTATCATCAGCGTAAAGTATGGCCTTGAATTTGTTGGTGGCAAGATGGATATACAGGTATATGTTCATGTGATGGTCCCAAACTGTACTCCCGATTATGGGCTTAGAGACCCGCCTCAATGTACACGTATATGTTCATGTGATGGTCCCAAACTGTACTCCCGATTATGGACTAGAGACCCGCCGCAATGTACAGGTATATGTTCATGTGATGGTCCCAAACTGTACACCCGATTATAGGCTACATACCTGCCTCAATGTACAGGTATATGTGCATGTGATGATCGAACAATGTACACTCGATTATGGGCTAGAGACCAGCCTCAATGTACAGGTATATGTTCATGTGATGGTATCAAACTGTACACTAGATTATGGGCTAGAGACCAGCCTTGATGTACAGGTATATGTTCATGTGATGATCGAACACTGTACACCCGATTATGGGATATAGACCCGCCTCAATGTACAAGTATATGTTCATGTGATGGTCCCAGACTGTAATCCCGATTATGGGCTAGAGACTCGCCTCAATGTACTGGTATACGTTTGTATTGTTGTTCCAAACTGTACTCCTGTGTACAAGAAACTAATTTTGTAAAACTAATTTCTTGTTTTTGCCGGTGAAATGTAAAACACATTTCAAGAAAAGTGCGGGATTAATATATCGTCTTGTTTGTTTTTTAATCACACTCAGCTGCTGTGGTTTGTGATTTAGGTTTGCTGTGGTGGAATTTTAATTGTTTAACATGTTGCAGCAATAGAGTGCCCCGTGTTGACCTCACCGAACTACACGGAAGTTGTACGCGGCGACCAGAAGGTGAATCGGTTCAACGAAACAATCGTGTACAAGTGCGCTGAAGGCCACGAACTGATTGCGGGAGATCTGTCGATGACGTGTCTCAGCAGCAGGACTTGGTCCGGAGAAACTCCCGTCTGCAGAAGTAAATAGGATCACACGTAGTTGGCCGAAACTCACGTCTGTAGATGTAATTAAGATCAAACGTGGTCGGCATAAATTCCCATATCTAAAAGAAAATCGGTCCCTGTGAGCTTACTAAATAGCCATCCTCCCAAAAAAATAGGCATCATATTGAAAACAAAACATGACTCCTCATTTTGTTTGGTTCTAACATGGACAAGTTACATATAGAGGTTGACCCCGGATAATATATTTTTGGTGATTATTATTTCTTCACATTTGGTTAATTGATTGGCTGGATTATTACAGAAGATACAGCACAGTTAATGTATTGCGTATATTGGTTGGTACATATAATAATAGTATATTATCTAAAATCGAAACACTATTTTCAAGAATCTGGGTGCACTTTCTATGTATGTCAAAGTGTGTTTGCTCTGCCTTAGAGCTTTGCCAGTTTCGTTTCTGTTTTCTAGTCGTGTTGTGTGGTCCCCTGGCGCCCGTGGCTCATAGCCTTGTCAGCACGACAGACGATGTCTACCTGACAAACGTCACGTACGAATGTCGTCCAAGCTTCAAGCCAGGGGCCGGCGGAGAATGGACGCGGCAGTGTCAGGCAGACAAACGATGGAGCGGAACACCGCCAGTGTGCAGTGGTATGACAAATCGAATAGCTAAGTTATGATACAGTTATAATAACAATGTGCCACGTTACACCCGGTTTGTGTTAGTTCGACACCACTTGCACGGACAAACACTGCTACAAATATTCAACTAAAAATGAGGAAGCTGATCTAAAAGTATTTGCACAGTTGCACAAAGCAGTTGTCTTTCACGTATTACAGCCATACTGCACGTTTGTATTCTGAAGAGACCCAGTTATTAAAATAAGATGTTATTTATTCATACAGCTTTGACAAACTTGTCTTATATAAACAGGCAAACTGCCACTAATATTAGTTGCATATTTGCATGTTACGACGTGCTATATTCTGGTATTGTACTAATATGTACATATACGCATTACTATAATGATCAAATACGTCACTGCGTGTTTTGTTTGTAGAAATTATCTGTCAACCCCCACCGAACATCCTGGCGACGTCGGTGACGACAGACGGCGTGCGAGTGAATGACACAGCGACCTATTCCTGTCTGGCCGGCCACAGACTGGACACAGGCAATCTCACCAAAGTGTGTGACGTCAGCGGTCAGTGGGCCAACGAAGACCCTGTGTGCATCGGTAAGTCGCCATTATTAACAATATTAAACACTTGATTCATAAGTACCTTAACACATGTAGATACATATTAACACAACACTGAAAATAACTTGGGCAGTGAATGAGTATCTTGTTAAGTGTAATACTTACTTTATTGTCCAAACTCACAAGTTGCTTTAATATTAATGAATGCTCATATTTTTAATTGTGTCAAGTGACATAAGTGTATACCACAACATTTTACTGATTTAATGCTAAAGACAATCACTCATCTTAGATATCTAGTTGAAAGTATAAAACATAGCACATTTCGTCCAAATATATTGTCAACGACAAAATTGCAGAGGTGCACTGCGGATTGCCGCTAGAGGTCGCCAGTGCCAACTACACGATGCATAATGGCGACACTGTTGGCGGGAAGGTTGTTTACTCGTGTAACCATGGTTACGAGCGGCTGTCGGGAAATGGGTTCAGTCGATGTGAACTGAACGGCAAATGGACAAAACCGTCACTGATTTGTGAAGGTGCGCAACATTGTTTGCTTACTTGTTGGATTTTGTAATAAATAGTAAAAGCAAGTTATCTGTTTTTTTCTTCGGCTATTGTTCCAAGTTACACATTATACACAGCTATCCTTTGTAAACACAGCTATCCTTTGTAAATGATCAGCATGTGTCATTGTTTTACTGATACATATCTAATTTATGGGTGCCGTTATAAAAGCTACCCAAATAATCAATATCGAGGTATACATCAATTATCAATGTAATATCATTGCTACATGTGTGAATGTTTATTGCTGTAACCAATTCCCCTCTCACATCCTTTAGCTCAGGAATGTAATACACCAATAAATCTACAGAAGAAAGGTAGTCCACATAGGAAAGCCATATTTCTAGAATATGTTTAAAATCAAGCATGCATTATTTAATTTTTAAGTGGTATATTTAATACAATTAAATTTCAATAATATATCCAAATATATACTCGTGTTGAAGAATGCTATAAATCGATAAATCATATGTACTGTTGTTTATTTAGAAACCGTGTCCGATTTACCAGTGCCAATGGTTGTACATTCATGTTAATGTTATGTCACCAGAAGTAACATGCGGGACGCCGCCACCGGTGAAGAATGCTACCATGGATGATGGCTGCGTGCGCAGGGGATGTGACGTCACCTACAACTGTACCGTCGGCTACGAAGGCACGCCGGGACAATCCCACTGCACGATCGACGGACATTGGACGCCGGTTTCCCTTAATTGCAAAAGTACGTGGTAAATTTTATTTAATTACATGGTAACTGATATTAAATTGAACGTTTATACTGTATTTGGCAAGCAGATTAAATCTATATTGAACAAACTACAAACAGCTACAACACGGACTGTCGTAGGGATCCGGTGTGGTGAGGTGGCTGGCGTCGGCAGTGAGGTGGAGACACAGACAGGCGTCTACTTCGAAGACGTCGTCACCACGCGGTGTCTGCCCGGCTACCACAGAGTCAGGGGCAGCCAACTGAGGACGTGTCTCGACGGAGGGGCGTGGTCAGGAACACCTCTCGTGTGTAATCGTACGTCACGTTATGTCAGTGAACTAGTATGCAGTCATTTCCCACGAGGCAAGGGAGAGCAATATAGCTCACGGTTCGGACAGCATAGCATGCTTAGCGTAAGACAACGTAAACAAAAACACAACGGGTTTTGATATATGTACACCTTTTCAATGTACTGGTCGTCTTAGTGAAATAATATGTAAATGGGGTTACTAATTAGCGCATCGGACTTATCAATGGAGATACGTCGTCGTGACGTCACAATAACGTACGCCACCCAACGGGTCTAAATTCGATGCTTTGGTTGGTTGATATACGTGTTGTGACGTCACGCCTATTTCGCGTATGTCATTTTAGCAGCCGTTTGAAAGTGGGTGGAGCTTATACCATGAAATCAGACAGTGGTGCCTCAATCGGTAGATTGGTGAACTGAAACAACATCGTTCGCAGTGTTTAAGACACCGGAACGGGCCCGGTTGTAGGTCCGTTTTTAGTTAATTTTAGGAATGATTACCAGGAAAACATTTATATGATTGAATGGCAGAAAGCTTAAACTTTCAAACGACATCAATATTGTTGGGATTCGACGAACCGTAGTGGTACTAGCAGTCGTTCAAAAGGCGTTTTTGGAACCTGTTTGACAGTTGTTCATTATTTGCTCGCTTATCTATTTTTGATAGTATTGAATATTTATGTACGCATTGACTTCGCGCAGTAATTGCAACGTAGCTTAATTCTCTCAGAAGTCAAGATGGTGTTCGAATGAACAGATCTGCCAGGAAGTAAAGAATAAATCGATGTTAGCAGTCCTAATTACTGGATACCGCGGTACATGAAATAACAATGTTTTTTTTAATTTGCATATATTTTTTTTAATTCATGTTGTTCCGCAATGCTACACCGTCTGATTCTGAGTCATCAAAACAAGTTATTCTGTTCGAAGAATGCAGTGTCCTGAGTAAACACCCACGCTATCCTAGTTTCAGCTGTTATAGTCGTTTACAGCGCTCGGCAACGTTTTATGCGTTCAACCTTTGTATGCTTGCACTGAGGATGGTTATTTCGTGGGTTCGTTTCATCCCCAGTCGTTCTTTTTACGAAACAAATTGAGACAAATCCCAATAATACATCAATATACACTGTGTGTGTGTGATGCTATAAACCTGTGTATATAGCATTTTTATTTGTTTCCAGAAACCATTTGTCGGGTGCCAACAAACGTCGTCGGAGGTGAACTTTCCCTAGGAGCTGTGACAGTCGGGTCGACTGTGACGTATCAGCCTCAACCTCGATATCGTCAAGTCCGCGGGGATTTGATCCGCACTTGTGGTGAAGACGAACTTTGGAGTGGAGAACAACCAGTTTTTGAAGGTGCGTTACTTGATTGGAACAATTAGTATAAGGATTATGTTAATGCAATGTGACTATTTTAATAAATTACGTTGGCGGTCATTACGTGGTTGAACTCTGTTGGGCTCTCGATAAGACAAAGGCTTCTTCGGCAATTGCTATTTTGGATGGCAATTGTTTTAGTTGTGTTCAATATGAAACTCTTGTCTATGACTTGTTCCTGTCGCTGCGATCCTCCACATGACGCACGCATTTTATATTTGAGTCAGACTGCTACGTTATGTTTAATTTTATTCTATATAATTAGTGCGTTTTTCAAACGTGCAATTTATTAGATTTGTTCGTTCATGTTTTCGCCCAGCGGAATGCATTGATGAACTGTTAAATTATTTTTCAGAAATAACATGTCCATATATCCAAATCAGTGAAGAATCTAAAGTACAGTTCTACAGCGACGGTGTTGTCGTGGGATTAAAGGTTACTTACTCTTGCGTTCCTGGTCACAAACTCACAGCAGGTGACGCCACTTGTGAATGTAAACTGACGGGAAACTGGAGTTGTGAGACGCCGACTTGTACAAGTGAGTGGAGAAGGCTTGCTTTGTCGTAGACTTAGACACATAGTCACTGTTGATTTCTGCAAAACAACATGGGAGGAGACCGCATGGGCGTGGGACAGACCGAAAAACAGCTAGCAATGATGAAGTAACATACACGCTCCCAGTCATGCACGTGCATACACACACACACACACACACACACAAACAAACAAACAAACAAACACACACAATCACACAAACAGGATGATGAATATCATCGTCGAAAACAAGGAAACCATCGAAGACATGAACCAGTCGAATTAAACTTTGATGTATACATTGATTAGTGCAAATTCATCTATTGCAGGAATGCAACTGCAGTTATCAAAAATAGATAACTGAATATATAGTTATACTTGTGTACGCATGCGTTTGCGTATGTTTATGGGTTTACTTAGATAGGACTATTATACGTTTCGTCATGTGTTGTGTTACAGAAGTGACCTGTGGAAAGCCTCCAGTCTTGGACCATGCCAGGAGCGAGACGACCGGGACAAGATACCTGGACAGAGCAATGTACACGTGCGAATCTGGCTACTACCGCGAAGGTCCTCAGAGCCACCACGTCTGTAGCATGCACGCGACCTGGGAGGGCGAAGACGTCATGTGCACCGGTAACTCGAAGCACCGGCATTCAGTGGAAGTTTGGAAGTCTGGAGATTGTCGGGACGCCAGTAGAACCACGCTGGACCGGATAATTGTCTTATCGCTGTATAAATAAATACAACGGGATTACTTCGTGAAAATATTAATTAAGTTGGAAAAAAATTAAATAAGCAAATTTCTTAATTCACAACTATATAAATTCGACTCACTTCGACGTTTCAACCGCCTTTGGTAGCCCCATTCAGGAACTGATCTTCCTCTACTCGCCAGATGGCGTGGCGAGTAGGCTGGCCCACACGTGAGCTCAGCGACAGCTCCAGTAACATGTCAGCCCAGACTATGGAAGCGATACGTAGATGACGTAATGGAAATTGTGAGGAAGGGGTGTCAACAACAAGAAACAGATCACCTCAACACCATTGATCTAATAGGCAACATCAAGTTCACGTTTGAAGAAGAGAGTGAGTGGTCACCGCCGTTACTAGACACACTGCTGGCACGGAAAGGGGATGGAACGGTCAAACTCCTAGTGTATTGGAAGAATACCTACACCGACCAGTAATTGAACGTTAGTTCACACCATCCGCTACATCAGAAACTGGGTGTCATCAAAACATTGCTAGACAGATGCAGTAATATCGTAACGGAGCCAGAGGACAGACATAAGTGTGGGTACTCACGTTAGATCATAAGGAAAATGAAGGAACAACAACAAAACCAGAGGAGAAAGATCAAGGACAAGAATAACACAGACAAGTCCAGAGGCATCATTAACTTACCATATGTCCAAGGAGTGACAAAATCGGTACAACGCATACTAAGACATCATGATATAGCGTCCACTGTCAGACCACACCAAAATCTCAGAACAATATTATTACACCCGAAAGACAAAGTGGAAGACAGAAAGAAGACCGACTGTGTATACCAAATCCCGTGTAAGACCTGCAACAAGACATACATTGGGAAAACAGGACGAACACTTGGTGTGAGACTAGAAGAACATATGAAAGAAGTCGAAACCGTGACAACGAGACGTTTCACTCGATAAAAAAGGAAAGACTCGACAAACATTGAACATAAGTCGGCTATAACAGACCATGCGGACAGACAAAACTGAGTCATAGACTGGGATGCATCAAGGAGGCCATCTGGATCAGAAAGACTACACCTACAATGAATAGAGATGACGGGGGCTACCTATTGAATCACGTGTGGGACAGCCTGCTCGCCACGCCATCTGGCGAGTAGAGGAAGATCACTTCCTGAAGAATGGTGCCGAAGGCGGTCAAAACGTCGAAGTGAATCGAATTTATATAGTTTTGAATTAACGGGATTACAGTTGTTTAAATAATAATAATGTATTCATTTCAGACAATCATCATGTCCATATATAAAAATAAACAAATAAAGCTATGTAAATAAATGTAAAAATACATTGATAAGATATGTTGAAAAATTATATAAATCCCGGACCCACTGGTGCTGCAGTTTCGAAGTACAATACATGTCGCTGGTTTTAGTGCTATAAATAATGGGATTCAAATACATGTCAACCCTATTCATTAAGCTAAAAATAGCCTTTCTGATTACACATTTACCCCAGCCGACATTAGCTGTAGCAAACATGTGGCTAGCGCTACATCTCATGGACATATTGTTCAACATCCTGAAAGAGCTGTTATATGCAACAACGAATTGCTGAAAATTAACTTTTCTTATCTTCACCCATAACGCACACATATAGATATTACCGAAATGCGCTGTAAAAAGCTTATTTCTTACAGCAGTTTAAAAAGTGGAATTGTTGACGTAACATATTACTCTTGGCATACAAAAATCTCACTTTGGCTTGCATGTCAGACTCATCTGACAAGTTATTAGAAATGACATGTCCAAGATATTGACAAGAGGTTGCAATGTTTAACTTATTTCCTCCTAATGTAATTTCTTTAGAAAGATTTGACTTTCTAGACTCAAAGTATATGACCAGGGATTTACCCGCATTGTATTGGACGTCATGCTCGCATCCATATAAATAATGTATAGTAGTGATTGTAGTCCTTAAGCAGAAGGTGCAAACAGAAGTAGATCATCGGTGTATATAAGGTGATTAACAACCATGTTACCAAGACTACAACCGATTTGGTTTTGTGCAGTTGTATACTCAGATTATCCATATAAATGTTAAACAGTAAAGGTGATAACTTCCCACCTTGCTTAACACCATTGCCTACCGATAAGATGTCGGAGTAGGTATTTTCCCGTCATATGCATACACACTGATTATTAATTCATTGTTGAGTACTCTTAAGATATATTTCGGTACATTTCGTTGTTCTAGTTTCGTTAAAAGTTTATATCGATTGACACGATCAAACGCCTTTCGTGCATCTAAAAACACGACGAGCGTAGCTGAACCATGTTCAGTGTAAAACCTTAATAAGTCCTTAAATGCAAACACGCATAACTCCGTTCCATGTTTAGGCTTAAAGCTAAATTGATTAGGAGTGGTTTCCAGGTATATTTCCACTCTGTTAAAACGAACAGTGTCTATTATCTTAGAAAATATGTTCGATAGACATATTGGCCTATAATTACCTTTGTCGTTTACTCGTCTATTCTTGTCTATTATAATTGGTACAATAACATACTGTGAAATTTATTTTGGTATATAACCATGCACCAGAATCGAAGACACAAGGAGAGACAAAAGCACAGCGAGTTGAGAATCAGCGATCTTAATATGTTCTGCATTGATACCGTCCAGACATGGTGACTTATTTTTGAGAGTCCATTAATAATATCCATCAGTTCAACTGCAGCAACCGTCATTCCCTTATTGCCAGTGGAAAAATCATAACAAACTTTATCACATCGACTATCCTCCACATCATTAAATACATTTTCATAATGATGTTTCCACATTGACCCGATGTTTACAGCACCGTGTATATTACCAATGTTCGTCGGAAGTTTTACTTGACTGTTCGTACAATGCTTAAATTCTTTCTAGAATTAGCGGTGGTCTTTTTGACACAACTGTTCTGCAATGTTATCATCAATGGTGGTGTCTTTTTTCCTTTTACATTTTCTGATCGCCTACTTGAATTTAATTCTGAATAATTTCATAACATTAAAAATGTCACCTTGTCTAGGTTTACCAGTCTCTTTCCATATACAGTAAGCATCACGGGCTGCACAATGAAGCTCTTTCACTCTCTCGTTCCAACCTGGTACAGCATTATACTTATAAGCACTTTTGCGATTTGACCGGAGTGTGTGACCACACCTCTTCAAAGTAATCACGATCGAATTATAAAAGTCAACCAGATGATCATGATGATTACAGTTATGACAATTGGGATCAGTGCATCTAACACCCGGTGGAACATTCAGTTTGCTCAATTCAACATTCGTGCATTCTCTATATGCATAAATATATTGTGGTTGTAATCTGTCCCAATGTATGCCTTGCTTAATTTCAATAGTAATGACACTACCACTAACGCAGTCTGGTACAATAGCACTGTCTTTGCTGAACGATATCGGGTGGTGATCAGAATAAATAACGTCATAAAGTATGGACATGTTAGATAGGCAATCCTTCGCATCAGCGGTACATACGATATGGTCTAGCCATGATGTAGTTCCCCAGGCAGAACTAACGTATGTATATGTGTCTATCGGGAGAGTATCTTGATCACATATAGCCAGAGTAAATTATTTGCAGAAATCAAGTAAGATATTCGAAGAAAAAAACGGATTTCTTGGAAATATCCGCATTAAATTCACCAACAATATTGATACATGAGCTATTAATATTATCAAAATATACAGCAATTTTGGGCATATAATCACTGTCCATGTTTTCCTCGCATTCATAAGGTAAATACACGTTAAGTAGATAACACTCCTTATTACCCCCAACAAATTATTATGCCGCATAGCCAGTCATAGCATTGGTCAAGAATGGTGATGTATTGATCGAGGTTTAATTAACGTAACTTGGTATTAGAGATCAGCGTATGGCCTACACATGATTTAGAATATAAGATGATCTCCACAATTGGCTGACGTTCCTCAAACCAGTAACAACACTGTTATATATGTTTTATACACTGATTGTGACAGAAGACAGAAGAACGATATGTGTTCGGTATAATCATGGTTATTAAAATTTGATTGAAATATGAGAATAAACTAAGTAGGTCACGCAGACAGAATGTTTGGTAACATCAACAAAACATTGCACATATTACAATAATGACTGTAATGGGGGGTCGTCTGTTCCAAATTACTCCCGACCCGAGAGAGACTCCGCCACTCTCTGTACATCAATTTCGATATGTAATAACATCAATATATCTCGCTATTGTTTCCATGAAGCAATCACGTGTCCGATGCCAGGACTGCCACACATGGGAGCGTACAACGTGACATCGGTGACGTACAAGTCACGTGTCGTGTACACGTGTCACGAGGGACTGTCGTTGGCCGGAGGAGACAAGGAGCGCACGTGCGAGGCGGATGGCACGTGGAGTGGAGAACCTCCGACATGTCAGAGTGAGTTGGTTCTTCAGAGTCAACAAAGTATAACACGTGACATTTGATAATATTTATATATTTAAGGATAAAAGTCAGTACACTACGTTATACTAATAACAACATAGGGAAGTATATATATACCTTTTCATGTGCGTGTAGAAATGGTCCTAGCAAAATAGCGCATTAACATAGGTATCACAAAACCTAACAGATACAGTCTTTGTTAATTTACTAATAGAGCAGGTTTTATTCATTTAATAATAGCTATGTATTTACCAGTTAATTTCTGAATTCAATATATTGTTCATGTACTTAATGTTACGTAATTGTCGTTGTAATGATATTCAGACAACAGTGCATTGTCAGTCACCAGCCCATGATATGTCTTGATTCATTTGTTCAAGCAATGATGTGTAATACTGTTTCCACCATGTTTCACATAATACATGCTAACTCTACGCCTGTAGCGCTTTGATATTTATGGTAGTCTTGCCGTTAGAACTACTGATATATAAAAAACATCCTTTTCAAAGTAGTGTGATGTGTGATGCGCCAAGTGCTGTAGTGTTGTGTGTAGTTTGTGCTTCATACTCTCGCTTTCAGCTACAGCCGCCAGATAGCTCCTTGGAGTGAACAGGGAGCCTAGTGCGTAAGTTTCCCCTGCTGTTACATAGCTTTTCCATAGACAAGATTCTAGCACAATCTGCTTGTGGTACACTAAGAATACTGGGCACTATGCGGCCCCAGGCAAATGTGATAGGGATGCAGGTTGGAGCCCCACAGGTGGGTGTGCAGGGCCCCCCAGCGGCGGCGATCCAGATGCGAAGTTCGTCTGGGAAATCTCAATGTGAACGTGTCGTCAACGCCATTATTACATCACGGCTTGATTACTGCAATTCACTTCTATACGGCACTTCTGTTAACAACATCGCTCGACTGCAGAGAAGGCACAACTCTGCTGCTAGGTTGATCCTGCGCCGCCCACGGAATGACAGCGCCATGACTCTGTTGTGCATTCTTCACTGGTTGCCCGTAGCACACAGAATCGACTTTAAGCTATTAGTGTTTACATATAAAGCTGTGCATGGCGATGCCCCGAAATATTTATGCGACCTTGTATGCCCATACAAACCAACAAGAGCACTGCGCTCTGCCAACAATAACATGTTAACGGTCCCGCGGACTCATGTCAAAGTTGGGGACAGTTCTTTTGCGGTCGCCGCGGCGACTTTGTGGAACACTTTGCCTAATGACAATAAAACGTCTGGTTGTCTCTCTACTTTCATTAAAGACTTTTTTTTTCGATTCTCTTGTCCAACGTGGCATAGTTTAGTGTGTGCATTGATTGGTTTTATATCTCTTAAGTATCGATTAACCTATTTATATATTTATTTTATACCTACAGTTAAATGAATTTGCAATGTCTTATTTCTACATAGAACTGTAGTTATGATCATTATTTTAGTATATTGATTTAATTACTGTTTTCATTTGTATTTTACTAATATTAATTTTACAAAAAGTTTTTTTTTTTAATATAGAAAATGCACGTTTATTTAGCCATCATTATTACCTCTATCTGGGTTCTACATGTTGTAAAGCGCTACGAACAATTTATAATTGGATCTGGCGCTATATTAAATAAACTATTATTATGTGGGGACGATGGCGGTAAAGCACTGGAATTGGAAAACATGATAGGCAGGAAGAAATTAGAGGTGTTGTATGTACAAGAAACCAAATGGAAAGGAGACCGGGCAAGCGCACTGGCAGGAGAGTATAAGATGCTACATGCAGGAGGAGACGGAAGGAGTAATGGTCTAGGCATCATAGTAACAGAGGAGATCAGTACAGACGTCGTGAGAGTAGAGAGGTGGCAAGGGAGGATCATTATGGCATGGATGATGGTGAAAAAACAGCTGGTGTGCACCATGTCCGTGTATGTTCCTCAAACAGGAAGGGCAAAGGTATGAAATGGGCTTTCTGTAAAGAGCTAGAGAGAACGATGAGAGCGGTAGAAGCGCATGTAATGATGTGCATAGCTGGTGATTGTAATGCACACATGGGTACAGCAGTGACAGGAGATGAGGATAGGATACAAGAAACAGTGAGGGCCGGGAGCAAGTAGAGTTGGTGATGCGAAATGGGCTGGCAGTGGCTGGGTCATTCTTCCAAAACAGAGAGAGCCATCAAGTGGCCACCGTAAGACAGAGCTTGATCTGCTGGTAGTGGGGAGACAGCAAATGTGGCAGGTGAAGGACTGTAAGGTCATCGCTAGGGAACACATGACTACGCAACACACGCCCCTCGCTTTCGTTGTACGTATGCAGAAGAGGAGGGAGGTTAAAGGTGTGGGGCGGAAGACCATTAAATGGTGGAAATGTCACGGGGACACAGCCGATGCATATAGAGATAGAGTGGCATCAGAATATGTGAAACTGCGGCCAACAATAGGAACATTGAGGAGCTGTGCGGCAGAACATCTGGTAAGTGAGGAGCTTCCTCGAAAAGCAAAAACCAGACATGGTGGACTGAAGAAGTACCCAAAGCAATTTGAAAAAGAGAGAGGTATCAAAGGAGATAACACTAATTAAATGGAATAGTGGGCAATCTGATTTAGTAATACAGCAACTGTATGGACAGAACAAGTAAGCAGCTATGAGAGCTGTGGATAAGGCAAAGAGATAAATGGAAGACACGAAAGAGGTACTACAGGTATGACAGGAGTATATCAAGGCATTGCTAAACCAAAGGGAAAACAGGTAACTTGATCTACCAAGTGCAATTGAGGGAGAAGTAAAGATGGAGGAGACTGTGGATGCTGAGGTAGAGAGAGAGAGAGCAATGAAGAAGGTGAAGAAAGTTCGGTCGGTCGATGAAGTGCGAGTGGAGATGCTGGTGGTGGCTGAACGAGTTGGAATATGGTGGACAAAAAGACTGCTGAACACCTGCATGAGAGAGTAGAAGATCCCAGAATAATGGAGAATGGGGCTGATTGTCCCAGTATGGAAAGGAAAGGTAGACGTGCACGACCCTGGAATATACAGAGGCATTACTTTCCTAAGCAATATGTTGAAGTTGCTGGAAAGAATCCTGGATGGCAGATTGAGAGTAGTAGAGGAAGGGGACATCGGTGAAGAACAGCAGGGTTTTAGAATAAGAAGAGGAAGAACTGACGGGATGTTTGCCCTAAGGCAGCTAGGTGAAGATAAATTGGAGGGACAGTAAGGTACGGCGGTACGATTCATAGACCTGCAGAAAGCATATGACACTGTACCGAGAGAGATGGTGATGGCGACACTGAGGTGGATGGTGGTCCCAGAGGCAGAGGTTAGGATGGTAGTAGGGACATACGAAGAAATAAAAAGCAGGGTGTTGTGTGGACCGAGATTATCAGGAATGTTTGAAGTAAATGGTTGCCTGACAGTTTTGTATACCTGGGTGGCGCGATATGCGGGGACGGTGACTCAGACACCGAAATTCGCAGGAGGATAAAGGCAGGGGCAAACGTTTCGAAAAAAGTTGAAGGTGTGATGGGAGAAATGCGCATATCGCGTAAACTCAAAGGAAAGGTGCTCTGTTTATGTGTTACCCCGCCACACTTGTATGGCCTAGAGACGACGGCAATGAGAGAGAATCAAGAAGAGAGGGTGTAGGTTTGTGTAAACAACTGGGTAAGAAGAATTACGAGAGTGAGAAGAACTGATAAGCGAAGAATGGAAGAATTAAGGGAGGAGGTTGGAGTAAAAGAAAGCCTCAAGAAGAAGCTGGTGAGGAGTCGATTGAAGTGGACTAAACATATGGAGAGAATGGGAGGAGAAAGGCTGGCAAAGAAAGCAGATGCCCAGAGAGTGGAAGGAAAAGGGAGGCGAGGAAGACCTAGACTGCGACGGGAGGACTGTATAAAAAGAGACTTGGAAGGATTGTGAGAGGAGTGGAGAAAGAAATCAAAAGAAAGAGGGGAATGGAGACAGTAAGTTGAGAGACTAGTGCAAGATATGTGAGAGAAAAGAAGAAGAAAAAGAAAACTGAAATCGAGGAACGGAATCAAGGCCAGACTCACACGTGACGACAGGGGATCAGGACCAAGCTCACTCGTTACGACAGGGAATCATGGCCAGGCTCACTCCTGACGACAGGGAATCAAGAGGAGAACAACTTTTCAAACAGGAATACCTGGCTAGCAGAGCGTTATATATTTGCATTGATATAAGGAAATCGGTTGTGAAGAATACAAAGTACAAAGTTCCAAATAGTTATATATTAAGGTCAATATATTGACAGTGAAGATTGACGATAATTGTTTACATTTGATTTACCAGTTGATTGTTTACTGTAGAAGTGGAGTGTCTTCCGCCTCCGAAAGTAGTCAACACGACGTGGTACGAAGACAAGAAGTCTCTCCGCCAGAGACGAGTCATCTACCGATGTCTGCCTCGGTACAGACTCGTGTCGGGACAGTTGAGGAAGGAGTGTGGACCGCGGGGCGACTGGATTGGCGACGACGCCATCTGCGAAGGTGGGCAGGAAACGACAGCTGTTCGTTGACATTAACAATGCAATCATAATTATGTATTTAAGTTCAAATCCGTGTATTGCAATGATTGTGGGTTTACAGCTATATAAAACATAATATATTGGCAACCGTAATTGTATGATGAACGTCAGTATATATTGCATACAACTCTGTCAGTATTAGCAAATAAATAAACAAACCAAATACTTGTAAGATATGAGGATAACTGTTACATCAAAGCAATGGTCAATTTACCAAAAACCGTTGATATTGACGATGCAGGCATACGCATTTAATTCATATCCGTGTATTGAACTGATAAACTTTGTACACCTATATAATACAGAATATATTTGTAATCTTAATTTCTCAAGGAACATTAAGAATATATTGATAATCACGATGTCAGTATTAGCATTAAATCAGTAAAATGGATTCTAGTAAGATGTGAAGATATACTCTCACCAAAAATAGATAAGCGAGTGAAAAATAAACAACTCAAAACACGTCCTTAAAACGCTTTTTTCAATGATTGTTAGTACCATTACGGTTCGTCCTATCCCAACAATCTTGGTATCGTTTGAAAACTTTCTCTTTCTGCTATTCAAACATATAAATGGTTTCCTGACAATCATTTCTAAAATAAATTATGAATGGACCTACAACCGTGCTGTTTCCGGTGTCTTAGACACTGCGAACGATGTTGGTTCGTCGACACAGTTCACCAATCTACCGATTGAGGCACCACTATCTGATGTCATGCCATAAGCCCCACCCTCTTTCAAACGGCTGCTAATCTGACATACTCGAAGTAGACGTGACGTCACAATCATGTATATCAACCAACTAACGCAACGAATGTTGACCGTTAGTCTCCGTTGGTTGACGAACGTTATTGTGATGTCTCGCCGATATAGAGATGCATCGGTTTCGCTGCCATCAAAGCGCTTCAGTGTCGCCGCCGCTTAAAAATGGGTGGAGCTTATAAGATGAAATCAAGAAATTGTGAAGTGTGCTTGTCTTAACCTATGCAAATGAGGAAAACAGCACCGCAATCGGAAAATTAGTGCACTGAGTACCCGCCGCCAACACCTTTCGGAACTGGCACGATTGTAGGTCCATTTAAATAGGTGTTCTATTAACGGTTACCAGGAAATCTAGACGCAATAAGAGACAGTGCATCCATTCAAATGATACCAAGATTGTTGGGATAGGACGAGCCGTGAGCATGCTAGCGACAACGCATAAAATGTCATGTTTTGAACGTGTTTCGATGTGTTCATTTTTTGTTCGCTTATCTATTTTTGCTCTCACGTAGTACAGCAAATGTTAATTCGGTAAGTAAGTGAGTCATCGTGTTCCTTGTTGGCTTCCAAAGTCGGCATTATTTGTTTATCAAGCAACCGGAGAAGAAGTCACTATCTTTGTCCCCGAAGACGAAGAACCAAAAACGAAGGCGGCGAAAGTGATGGCATCTATTGGCTTCAAGAAGACAGACCAACAGTCGCCGAACATCGCGATTGGAGCTATCGGGATAGTGATGCTCGTTGTTCCTGTCCTGCTCATCATTGCTGCTGACTTCAACACGTTGAGGAGTCACTTCGGGATGATGAAGAGAAACATTCGGTCTGGATACAGAAGACTGCGTCAGGGGAGGGCAAGAGTAGCGCCCCAGTTGTAAGTGCTGAGTTGATGATGATGACGCTACTGCTGGTGGTTGTGGTGGTGGCTGTAGTGGTGGTGGCTGTGGTGGTTTATGCGTGCGCGAGTGCGTAGGTGCATAAAATGGGGTAGGTCAGCGTTTATGTGAATGCACGAGTGTGAGCACTCCCATTGATATATGTGTGCACATATGATACATGACACTGTCGCTGTTTGTACATCGGCTCATATGATACATGACACTGTCGCTGTTTGTACATTGGCTCATATGATACGTGGCACTGTCGCTGTTTGTACATCGGCTCATATGATACATGACACTGTCGCGATTTGTACATCGGCTCATATGATACATGGCACTGTCGCTATTTGTACATCAGCTCATATGATACATGACACTGTTGCTATTTGTACATCGGCTCATGTGATACATGACACTGTCGCTGTTTGTACATCGGCTCATATGATACATGACCCTGTTGCTATTTGTACATCAACTCATATGATACATGACACTGTCGCTGTTTGTACATTGGCTCATATGATACATGACACTGTCGCTGTTTGTACATCGGCTCATGTGTCACTTCAATTACTGCGGTGCGATAGTTTTAACAAATCAACACGGGCGCCTTGGAGTCAAAGATACGAGTAATACTATGAGCGCCCTTGTTAGCAGGCAGCGTTACTGTGTTTGTATTATCTATATACTATTCATAGATGTGTTTGCATGACATTTTTTACACCACAATAAAATATATCGAATATACGACAGTTCCTGTATTGAACACAGGTACCTGGATCACTCCTATAACACAATTCCCTGCTGGTATTGTGCGTGAGTGTTCGTGTGTGCGTGCGTGTGCTTTTGCGATTGCATACGTGCAAACGCCTTTATGTGTGTGATAGTGTGTGTGTGTGTGTGTGTGTGTGTGTGTGTGTGTGTGTGTGTGTGTGTGTGTGTGTGTGTGTGTGTGTGTGTGTGTGTGTGTGTGTGTGTGTGTGTGTGTATGTGTGTGAGTGCGCATGTGCTGTTGTGAATAAAATTCACAAATATATATATATATATGTTATTTATTGGCTGCTGTTTTATAGCAAAATTTACGCATTATTTGAGTGCACTGAATATGTGACACAGTTGCTTAAGTTATATATTCAGAATGTGTAACGTACACGCTTGAATTAGCATCAGTTCGTGTGTGGGTGTGAAATGCAATAACATGTTGAGAAGGTAAACCTTGATACAAACCTTCTAATGAATACGAGATAATACTAGATAATACTAGATGTCAACAACACCACGATGTCAAATGTTGGAGTTGGACTAAACATATATGCGACATTCTTTGGCTTGGCACATTTCTGGTATCCAACTCACGTGTGCTGCTTTTGTTTTCACTTATGATGTGTATTACGTGGATGAGGAAATAAATTGACTTGATTAATATCGGGTGAAATAACTGAGTTTGTGAATGAAAATGTATTATTATGTCGCATATGGCTAATCAGTGTGCTATGGGTGCATATCAGTTTAACGTAAAGTTAAGTTAAGTTCTTATATAGCGCAGTATCCAGTCCTCAGGACTGCTCAAAGCGCTTTACACTTTACTCCCTGGCAGACCCGTTCAATCGAATACCATCTCGACTTCTCTGGAAAGCATTCAGCTACACTGCAATTAATGCGCGAAGATTATTCGTACACAAATATGCACCAGTGTGTATAGTCAGGTACTCACTCATACATTCGAGTGAACTGGAGCAACGTAGAGTGAACGAACTTGCCAAAGGCTTGACACCGCAGCACAGCTTCTTTCAGTTGACAGTCTGAAGCTCTAGCGACTCCACCACTGCGCTCATTATACCGTGTATTAGCGTAGCTTGGGACCGAAGCATAATTTTCTGGGCACACTGGAAGCTACAAAGAATCCCATGGTTAATTGGGAGTGATTTTCTCTGTATAATCTAGTTAATTTTATTAGGGTCTTCCAGAATGCTTACCTAGTTTGTTAAAAAACAGACTAGCATCATGGCGGAAATACCGGAATCTGGACAAATCTGGATCTTCCCTACTGATGCCATGAAACGATAGTGTTGTACTCTTAACCGATTGATGTCGTACCTAGTACATTTAACGTAGGACTCTATTTCCACGTAGTAAATTACGTTCGCTTTATCATGATCCCTTCGATGGCGCCACATTAACAATGAGACGGAAATGCCTGAATCAGAACAAACACTACATTATTCCCTATAATCTGAGATAGTACATTTACATACGTGTACAATCCAAACGAAACAATACTTACAAACTTGACTGATACTGAAACAATTCTCACAATAAATAAAATGGAATCCATGTAATTATATATATATGTGTATACATACACGCTACACACACACACACGCACACACACGCACGCACGCACGCACGCACACACACACACATGCATATACATATATGTTGGACAAGCTAGTGACCTGTGATCAACCAGTTGGCGATTGTAATGGTCAGCCATTCTCCAATGTACGCCCCTGTTTCGGGAGCCTTAAATTAGTTAATATCATTACACTTTGTTCGTTCCATATATATAATATTACGCGAGTCGGCGCCACTGGTCAACTAGTGGACAATGACATTAAACTGAATTGATATGTATGCTGCAACATTAATTAATTCAATCAAATGAGAGTAAATTAATAAATTAATTCAATCAAGTAGCACATTCGCCGAAAACTGCCAAAATAGTTTTGGCTTAGCGAGCAATAGTCGGCCAAGTGTTAGCGACAGGCCTATAGGCCTATATGCTTTTCTCTCTGTCGGAGAAACGTGGAAGTTGTGAATCTCCAGAGATGGCGCCACTGTTGTGGCATTAGGTTCGCTTTGAAATTCCGTTGGATGCGCCGTTACTTGCATTGCCAAATTACTCTCAATCCGCATTATTGCATCATCATTCAACACTCACAAAATCACGTGGTTCTTTTTTATATTTGATTGTCTCAATAAATTACCTGTTGTCTCAATAATCACAACTTTAGTCTCTGAGATAAGAAGGTAATGGGTGAGAGTAATATATGGTATTTAGATTAACGTGACGCATGCGCAGTGTGGTATATGAGGGGTAATTTTGTAATGCGATTGATTTGGCACGACACCGTTTTAACGAGGATTTACTTCAGATTTAAAACTCGTGATGACGTAGCCTACGTAAGTAGTATACGGGGAGATCTGGATAGGCATCCTAAGGCATTTCGGAGGAGTTTTTGGTTGATATTAGGGAGGTTTCGAAAGCCGCCCCCCTGAGCAAAGTGCGTAGTCACGTGACCGTATGTATAACGAGAGGCGCCCCCTGGCGGGTACGTTAGAGGTGACGCCTCCTAACGGGGAGTGGTGTTATTGTATGAATGTACGTGTACGAGAGGGAAGGTGAATGTGCGTGTATGAAAGAACTAACGAAACACAAGAGTATACGAGTGCACACGTGTTTTATTGATGAAAGATACAAGCGTATAATATGAAACCGTGTTTTATTAAACGAAGTGGATCAAGACTTGTGGGTGAGTGAACACCGCGACAGAGGTCGTGAGCTTAGGGGTCAATACGACCACGCCAGCGGCTCGCGGGATGATGATATACGACTTACGGGTGAGTGACCACCGCGCCATAGGCTCGAATCGTTAATGACGATGATGATATACGTCCGTTAATGAAACACGGTTATTGCAGTTGTTTAAGCCAATCGAATACACGGCAATCGTTTGCTACCAGATCAGTGCCGAAACCTTTTACGAAATCCTTCATGACAACTCCACGACATCGAAACATGAGATAAGCAACACAGTATTGTCCACAAACGTTAGACACGGGGCTCTGTAGTCTCTTAGAATTATGAGTCCACGTTACACAATGTTTATTCAAGAAGCGACAAAACTCGACGTGCTGCGGCGGCAGACCGTACGAGCAGAAGTATTCGCCGCAACCGTCGGTGTCTACGTATATCGCTATCCAATGTTCACCGGGTTTACCCGAGTCGTGTGTGTTGCACACGAAGGCGACGGGGTAAGCGTCTATCCGGAGTTCGAGGAGTACGTCTTTGGGTACGATTCCACGCATGACGACACGGGCGTGCGTATCGCGGGTGAGTAGGCGGACGAGCTGTAGGGTTTCCATCAGTTGTCGTAGATGACGTTACGACTCCTGTCGATCTCCAGCACCTTCTCGAATTCGGCATAGGCGACGACGTTCACAGTGGTTGTCAGCGCGTTGTGGAAATGAATCTCGAATTAGCTTTTTAATAATGAGTGTTCATCAACAACATGTTCAAAAACCACAGTTTGAAATGATTAAGTAATTATCGTTCAGCATTGGTCGCAGGAGTATCCCAATCTTCAACAACATCCTCCATCGGAGAGGGAACAGGGTCTGCATCAAAGCGAGTCCGTGTCGCTAGGAGTTCGCGCATTACGTGGCAGAAATACGACCACGCCAGTGGCTCGTGTAAGTCTGCCTATGTTGTATCGTGTATAACGAACATGTTGGAAGGTGGACCATGAGAGATAATGAAGTATACTGAAAGGTGTGTGAATAATGTTATAAATATATATATATATGAAACTTTAAAATATGTATGTATGTGTGTATGTATGTATGAAAGAAGGATTATATATAAGGTAATAACCAACAAACACCACAGTTTGAAAGTTGAATAGTTTTATTAACATCAGGGATCGATTACATCAACGAAACCATCATCATCATCATCTGTCTCCGGACACCAATTTTCGACATCCCCCGTGTCCAGGGGGGCAACAGGGTCGGAGTCAACAGAAGGGTTTGGAGGATCAAACCGGTCCCGTGTCCTCAGCAGTTCAGTCATGACGACACAGAAAGCACATTCATGGTAGTCGTGGAGTTCTTCTTCTCTGGAACATATATGAAAACTTTAAAAATATCGTCTCTGAAACATATATGAAAACTTTGAAAATGATATTATATATTGTGCGAAGTACAACCGGTGGGAATAGACCAGCGATGTAACCAGACACCGCGTAGGTAGCCAACACGATAAAAGGGCAAGCTAGGGCAACAGACGAGAGAGATAAGAATGGACTATGACACAATATGTAGACGTCGCCTGACGCGATCGGTAACCAGACACCACGTAGCTAGCCGAAACGACAAGAGGGCAGGTTAGGTCAACATACGCATAGATAAGAAAGGACTGTGACACAACATGTATATAGTTTTGTTAGGTTTATATACGCAAACCCGATAGAGACGTTATGTCTTTTCAATCACGAGACAGTGCAAAAACACGAGAAGAGACAAGACCAGCTCAAGCACAGTACACACTAGCTGAGAAGGAGGTAAAGAAAGCCACCAAAAGAGATTTGACAAGCTCAAGCACAGAAGGGAGACAGAGGAGGATAGGAAGGCAGAGAAGGCGAGGGAAGAGAGGAGAGGGAGACAGAGGAGGATAGGAAGGTAGAGAAGGCGAGGAAAGAGAGGAGAGGGAGACAGAGGAGGATAGGAAGGAAGAGAAGACGAGGAAAGACAGGAGAGGGAGACAGGAGAGGATAGGAAGGCAGAGGAGGCGAGGGAAGAGAGGAGAGGGAGACAGAGGAAGATAGGAAGGCAGAGAAGGCGAGGAAAGAGAGGAGAGGGAGACAGAGGAGGATAGGAAGGCAGAGAAGGCGAGGGAAGAGAGGAGAGGGAGACAGGGGAGGATAGGAAGACAGAGGAGGCGAGGGAAGAGAGGAGAGGGAGACAGAGGAGGATAGGAAGGCAGAGAAGGCGAGGAAAGAGAGGAGAGGGAGACAGAGGAGAATAGGAAGGAAGAGAAGACGAGGAAAGACAGGAGAGAGAGACAGAGGAGGAGAGGAAGGCAGAGGAGGCGAGGAAAGAGAGGAGAGGGAGACAGAGGAGGATAGGAAGGCAGCGAAGGCGAGGAAAGAGAGGAGAGGGAGACAGAGGGGGATAGGAAGGCAGAGAATGCGAGGAAAGAGAGGAGAGGGAGACAGAGGAGAATAGGAAGGCAGAGGAGGCGAAGAAAGAGAGGAGAGGGAGACAGAGGAGGATAGGAAGGTAGAGAAGGTGAGGGACGTGAGGAGAGGGAAACGGGGAGGATAGTAAGGCAGAGAAGGAGAGGGAAGAGAGGAGAGGTAGACAGAGGAGGATAGGAAGGCAGAGAAGGCGAAGAAAGAGAGGAGTGGGAGACAGGGGAGGATAGGAAGGCAGAGAAGGCGAGGGAAGAGAGGAGAGGGATACAGAGGAGGATAGGAAGGCAGAGAAGGCGAGGAAATACTTGGGAGGTCAAGCGTATGTCAAGCGATAAAATACAAAGTTTGCAGCACTTACTTATTGGAGACGTATAATATTCATCTTGTCCTCGGGACATGCCTTGTCGTGAGCGCTCGCCATCTTCAGCAGTCGGAGTGAAGTTGCGTTGTTCGAAGTCGGTAGAAAGTAATATGCTCCACTAGAGTTTTGTTAGGTTTATATACGCAAACCCGATAGAGGCGTTATGTCTTTTCAATCACGAGACAGTACAGACAATGGAGTCACGAGTTGAACTCCGCTCTCTGCCCGTGCTCGTTAGCGGGTGCAGTATGAGATAAGCCGCGTGACTCGACACTCACGAGAAGCCACTACGCTACGTCCATCCATACACGTGTTCCAACTTCCAACAGTTTACTTACCACAATTCTCATTCTTCAAACTGTCATATACATCTTGTGTCACAGGTGCTCATTAGCGGGTGCATTCCGTACATGGTCTAGCCTGTTACATGTCTGCCTTCCATACATGGTCTAGCTTGTTACATGTTTGCCTTCCATACATGGTCTAGCTTGTTACATGTTTGCCTTCCGTACATGGTCTAGCTTGTTACATGTCTGCCTTCCATACATGGACTAGCTTGTTACCTGTTTGCTATCCATACATGGACTAGCTTGGTACATGTTGGCCTTCCGTACATGGTCTAGCTTGTTACAAGTTTGCCTTCCATACATGGTCTAGGTTGTTACATGTTTGCCTTCCGTACATGGTCTTGCTTGTTACATGTCTGCCTTCCATACATGGACTAGCTTGTTACCTGTTTGCTATCCATACATGGTCTAGCTTGTTACATGTTTGCCTTCCATACACGGACTAGCTTGTTACATGTTTGCCTTCCATACATGGTCTGGCTTGTTACATGTCTGCCTTCCATACATGGTCTAGCTTGCTACATGTCTACCTTCCATACATGATCTAACTTGTGACATGTTTGCCTTCCATACATGGTCTAGCTTGTTACATGTTTGCCTTCCATACACGGACTAGCTTGTTACATGTTTGCCTTCCGTACATGGTTTAACTTGTTACATGTCTGCCTTCCATATATGGTCTAGCTTGTTACATGTTTGCCTTTCATACATGGTCTAGCCTGTTACATGTCTGCCTTCCGTACATGGACTAGCTTGTTACATGTTGGCCTTCCGTACATGGTCTAGCTTGTTACATGTATGTCTTCCGTACATGGACTAGCTTGTTACATGTTTGCCTTCCATACATGGACTAGCTTGTTACAGGTCTGCCTTTCATACATGGTCTAGCTTGTTACAAGTTTGCCTTCCGTACACGGACTAGCTTGTTACATGTTTGCCTTCCATACATGGTCTAGCTTGGCGGAAAGTGAAGGAGCTAGTGTCTGCTGCTGAGGGGGAATTAGCCTGTCACGGGACCGACCTCCTAGTGGAAGTAATACCACCTGGCGGGTAATGAAGGAGTAATGAGGGACTATTAAAGGCTAATTGACGTAGACTGAGTCTGCTGATATATATCACTCTGGGCTGGAGCACCCATGGGGAAATTTTAAGATGGTGCCCGTCTCCACGTGATCTATCCCCTGGAGGAAAGAAGTGTAAGTAGTAAGGATATTTTATTTGCTATTTTGTTTGTATGACTGCCAGTTTAAATGGTTATTTATTATGATGCCTAAAAAATTGAAACTGATGGCACATTCATTCTGTCATGCATTGTCCGAAATGTCATGTCTCCCTTGTAACACTTTGTCGTGATTGCCCAAAGACACACCACTCCCATGTAACACTTTGTGTCACTATTGCCCAAAGACCTCCACTCCAATATAACACTTTGTGTCACTATTGCCCAAAGACCCCCACTCCCATGTAACCTTTGTGACTATTGCCCAAAGTCCCCCACTCGAATGTAACACTTTGTGTCACTATTGCCCAAAGTCCCCCACTCCCATGTAACCTTTGTCACTATTGCCCAAAGACCCCCACTCCCATGTAACACTTTGTCACTATTGCCCAAAGACCCCACCCCCATGTAACACTGTCACTATTGCCCAAAGACCCACACTCCCATGTAACACGTTGTCACTATTGCCCAAAGACCCCCACTCCCATGTACCACTTTGTCACTATTGCCCAAAGACCCCCACTCCCATGTAACACTGTCACTAATGCCCAAAGACCCACACTCCCATATAACACTTTGTTACAAGACCCCCACTCCCATGTACCACTATGTCACTATTGTCCAAAGACCCCCACTCCCAAGTAACACCTTGTCACTATTGCCAAAAGACCCCACTCCCATGTAACATGTAACACTTTGTCACAAGACCCCCACTCCCATGTAACACTTTGTCACAAGACCTCCACTCCCACGTAACACTTTGTCACAAGACCCCCATTCCCATGTAACACTTCGTCACATCACCAGTGTGACATACTTTATGGCTGCCCCCTGTGTATAAGAACCATCACATGACACGACTCACCGAGCAGCCTTCGACCTTCTCGAGAAGGAAGGCGAGGCTCTTGAGGGTGTCCTCCTCCTCTACGTCCTCCGCATCCTCTACTGCAACACCAAGGCACTACATCACAACACAGCATCACATCACATCACAACACCACATCACATCCTCCAGTACAATACCACAGCACAGCATCACATCACCACTACATCACATCAATACATGATTACATCACAATACAGCATCACTACATCACAACATAGCATATCATCTCATCGCATCACTACATCATATCATCTCATCACATTCACTACATCATATCATCGCATCACTACATCATATCATCGCATCACATCACTACATCATATCAACTCATTACATCAGTGCATCACATCACTACATCATATCATCTGATTACATCACTACATCACATCACAACATCATATCATCTCATCACATCACTACATCATATCATCTCATCACTACATCACATCATCTCATCACATCACTACATCATGTATGTATGTATGTGTATG
Source organism: Escarpia spicata (assembly GCA_963995525.1). Taxonomy (NCBI): domain Eukaryota; kingdom Metazoa; phylum Annelida; class Polychaeta; order Sabellida; family Siboglinidae; genus Escarpia; species Escarpia spicata. Next base: position 64,163,278 of record OZ023207.1, on the reverse strand, counting down.
TACGTATTTTGTGAGTTCTACTATCAAAAGAGTGACATTTTGTGAGTTCTACGCCTGAAGAGCGGCGGCGAGGGCGGGTGGGGACGGCGACGGTGGGTGGGTGCATGGGTGCGTGCATGCGTGTAAAGCTAGGACACCACAGTAGAACTCACAAAATGTCACTCTTTTGATAGTAGAACTCACAAAATACGTACATACACATACATACCTACATGATGTAGTGATGTGATGAGATGATGTGATGTAGTGATGAGATGATATGATGTAGTGATGTGATGAGATGATATGATGTTGTGATGTGATGTAGTGATGTAATCAGATGATATGATGTAGTGATGTGATGCACTGATGTAATGAGTTGATATGATGTAGTGATGTGATGCGATGATATGATGTAGTGATGCGATGATATGATGTAGTGAATGTGTTGAGATGATATGATGTAGTGATGCGATGAGATGATATGCTATGTTGTGATGTAGTGATGCTGTATTGTGATGTAATCATGTATTGATGTGATGTAGTGGTGATGTGATGCTGTGCTGTGGTATTGTACTGGAGGATGTGATGTGGTGTTGTGATGTGATGTGATGCTGTGTTGTGATGTAGTGCCTTGGTGTTGCAGTAGAGGATGCGGAGGACGTAGAGGAGGAGGACACCCTCAAGAGCCTCGCCTTCCTTCTCGAGAAGGTCGAAGGCTGCTCGGTGAGTCGTGTCATGTGATGGTTCTTATACACAGGGGGCAGCCATAAAGTATGTCACACTGGTGATGTGACGAAGTGTTACATGGGAATGGGGGTCTTGTGACAAAGTGTTACGTGGGAGTGGAGGTCTTGTGACAAAGTGTTACATGGGAGTGGGGGTCTTGTGACAAAGTGTTACATGTTACATGGGAGTGGGGTCTTTTGGCAATAGTGACAAGGTGTTACTTGGGAGTGGGGGTCTTTGGACAATAGTGACATAGTGGTACATGGGAGTGGGGGTCTTGTAACAAAGTGTTATATGGGAGTGTGGGTCTTTGGGCATTAGTGACAGTGTTACATGGGAGTGGGGGTCTTTGGGCAATAGTGACAAAGTGGTACATGGGAGTGGGGGTCTTTGGGCAATAGTGACAACGTGTTACATGGGAGTGTGGGTCTTTGGGCAATAGTGACAGTGTTACATGGGGGTGGGGTCTTTGGGCAATAGTGACAAAGTGTTACATGGGAGTGGGGGTCTTTGGGCAATAGTGACAAAGGTTACATGGGAGTGGGGGACTTTGGGCAATAGTGACACAAAGTGTTACATTCGAGTGGGGGACTTTGGGCAATAGTCACAAAGGTTACATGGGAGTGGGGGTCTTTGGGCAATAGTGACACAAAGTGTTATATTGGAGTGGAGGTCTTTGGGCAATAGTGACACAAAGTGTTACATGGGAGTGGTGTGTCTTTGGGCAATCACGACAAAGTGTTACAAGGGAGACATGACATTTCGGACAATGCATGACAGAATGAATGTGCCATCAGTTTCAATTTTTTAGGCATCATAATAAATAACCATTTAAACTGGCAGTCATACAAACAAAATAGCAAATAAAATATCCTTACTACTTACACTTCTTTCCTCCAGGGGATAGATCACGTGGAGACGGGCACCATCTTAAAATTTCCCCATGGGTGCTCCAGCCCAGAGTGATATATATCAGCAGACTCAGTCTACGTCAATTAGCCTTTAATAGTCCCTCATTACTCCTTCATTACCCGCCAGGTGGTATTACTTCCACTAGGAGGTCGGTCCCGTGACAGGCTAATTCCCCCTCAGCAGCAGACACTAGCTCCTTCACTTTCCGCCAAGCTAGACCATGTATGGAAGGCAAACATGTAACAAGCTAGTCCGTGTACGGAAGGCAAACTTGTAACAAGCTAGACCATGTATGAAAGGCAGACCTGTAACAAGCTAGTCCATGTATGGAATGCAAACATGTAACAAGCTAGTCCATGTACGGAAGACATACATGTAACAAGCTAGACCATGTACGGAAGGCCAACATGTAACAAGCTAGTCCATGTACGGAAGGCAGACATGTAACAGGCTAGACCATGTATGAAAGGCAAACATGTAACAAGCTAGACCATATATGGAAGGCAGACATGTAACAAGTTAAACCATGTACGGAAGGCAAACATGTAACAAGCTAGTCCGTGTATGGAAGGCAAACATGTAACAAGCTAGACCATGTATGGAAGGCAAACATGTCACAAGTTAGATCATGTATGGAAGGTAGACATGTAGCAAGCTAGACCATGTATGGAAGGCAGACATGTAACAAGCCAGACCATGTATGGAAGGCAAACATGTAACAAGCTAGTCCGTGTATGGAAGGCAAACATGTAACAAGCTAGACCATGTATGGATAGCAAACAGGTAACAAGCTAGTCCATGTATGGAAGGCAGACATGTAACAAGCAAGACCATGTACGGAAGGCAAACATGTAACAACCTAGACCATGTATGGAAGGCAAACTTGTAACAAGCTAGACCATGTACGGAAGGCCAACATGTACCAAGCTAGTCCATGTATGGATAGCAAACAGGTAACAAGCTAGTCCATGTATGGAAGGCAGACATGTAACAAGCTAGACCATGTACGGAAGGCAAACATGTAACAAGCTAGACCATGTATGGAAGGCAAACATGTAACAAGCTAGACCATGTATGGAAGGCAGACATGTAACAGGCTAGACCATGTACGGAATGCACCCGCTAATGAGCACCTGTGACACAAGATGTATATGACAGTTTGAAGAATGAGAATTGTGGTAAGTAAACTGTTGGAAGTTGGAACACGTGTATGGATGGACGTAGCGTAGTGGCTTCTCGTGAGTGTCGAGTCACGCGGCTTATCTCATACTGCACCCGCTAACGAGCACGGGCAGAGAGCGGAGTTCAACTCGTGACTCCATTGTCTGTACTGTCTCGTGATTGAAAAGACATAACGCCTCTATCGGGTTTGCGTATATAAACCTAACAAAACTCTAGTGGAGCATATTACTTTCTACCGACTTCGAACAACGCAACTTCACTCCGACTGCTGAAGATGGCGAGCGCTCACGACAAGGCATGTCCCGAGGACAAGATGAATATTATACGTCTCCAATAAGTAAGTGCTGCAAACTTTGTATTTTATCGCTTGACATACGCTTGACCTCCCAAGTATTTCCTCGCCTTCTCTGCCTTCCTATCCTCCTCTGTATCCCTCTCCTCTCTTCCCTCGCCTTCTCTGCCTTCCTATCCTCCCCTGTCTCCCACTCCTCTCTTTCTTCGCCTTCTCTGCCTTCCTATCCTCCTCTGTCTACCTCTCCTCTCTTCCCTCTCCTTCTCTGCCTTACTATCCTCCCCGTTTCCCTCTCCTCACGTCCCTCACCTTCTCTACCTTCCTATCCTCCTCTGTCTCCCTCTCCTCTCTTTCTTCGCCTCCTCTGCCTTCCTATTCTCCTCTGTCTCCCTCTCCTCTCTTTCCTCGCATTCTCTGCCTTCCTATCCCCCTCTGTCTCCCTCTCCTCTCTTTCCTCGCCTTCGCTGCCTTCCTATCCTCCTCTGTCTCCCTCTCCTCTCTTTCCTCGCCTCCTCTGCCTTCCTCTCCTCCTCTGTCTCTCTCTCCTGTCTTTCCTCGTCTTCTCTTCCTTCCTATTCTCCTCTGTCTCCCTCTCCTCTCTTTCCTCGCCTTCTCTGCCTTCCTATCCTCCTCTGTCTCCCTCTCCTCTCTTCCCTCGCCTCCTCTGTCTTCCTATCCTCCCCTGTCTCCCTCTCCTCTCTTCCCTCGCCTTCTCTGCCTTCCTATCCTCCTCTGTCTCCCTCTCCTCTCTTTCCTCGCCTTCTCTGCCTTCCTATCTTCCTCTGTCTCCCTCTCCTCTCTTCCCTCGCCTCCTCTGCCTTCCTATCCTCTCCTGTCTCCCTCTCCTGTCTTTCCTCGTCTTCTCTTCCTTCCTATCCTCCTCTGTCTCCCTCTCCTCTCTTTCCTCGCCTTCTCTACCTTCCTATCCTCCTCTGTCTCCCTCTCCTCTCTTCCCTCGCCTTCTCTGCCTTCCTATCCTCCTCTGTCTCCCTTCTGTGCTTGAGCTTGTCAAATCTCTTTTGGTGGCTTTCTTTACCTCCTTCTCAGCTAGTGTGTACTGTGCTTGAGCTGGTCTTGTCTCTTCTCGTGTTTTTGCACTGTCTCGTGATTGAAAAGACATAACGTCTCTATCGGGTTTGCGTATATAAACCTAACAAAACTATATACATGTTGTGTCACAGTCCTTTCTTATCTATGCGTATGTTGACCTAACCTGCCCTCTTGTCGTTTCGGCTAGCTACGTGGTGTCTGGTTACCGATCGCGTCAGGCGACGTCTACATATTGTGTCATAGTCCATTCTTATCTCTCTCGTCTGTTGCCCTAGCTTGCCCTTTTATCGTGTTGGCTACCTACGCGGTGTCTGGTTACATCGCTGGTCTATTCCCACCGGTTGTACTTCGCACAATATATAATATCATTTTCAAAGTTTTCATATATGTTTCAGAGACGATATTTTTAAAGTTTTCATATATGTTCCAGAGAAGAAGAACTCCACGACTACCATGAATGTGCTTTCTGTGTCGTCATGACTGAACTGCTGAGGACACGGGACCGGTTTGATCCTCCAAACCCTTCTGTTGACTCCGACCCTGTTGCCCCCCTGGACACGGGGGATGTCGAAAATTGGTGTCCGGAGACAGATGATGATGATGATGGTTTCGTTGATGTAATCGATCCCTGATGTTAATAAAACTATTCAACTTTCAAACTGTGGTGTTTGTTGGTTATTACCTTATATATAATCCTTCTTTCATACATACATACACACATACATACATATTTTAAAGTTTCATATATATATATATTTATAACATTATTCACACACCTTTCAGTATACTTCATTATCTCTCATGGTCCACCTTCCAACATGTTCGTTATACACGATACAACATAGGCAGACTTACACGAGCCACTGGCGTGGTCGTATTTCTGCCACGTAATGCGCGAACTCCTAGCGACACGGACTCGCTTTGATGCAGACCCTGTTCCCTCTCCGATGGAGGATGTTGTTGAAGATTGGGATACTCCTGCGACCAATGCTGAACGATAATTACTTAATCATTTCAAACTGTGGTTTTTGAACATGTTGTTGATGAACACTCATTATTAAAAAGCTAATTCGAGATTCATTTCCACGACGCGCTGACAACCACTGTGAACGTCGTCGCCTATGCCGAATTCGAGAAGGTGCTGGAGATCGACAGGAGTCGTAACGTCATCTACGACAACTGATGGAAACCCTACAGCTCGTCCGCCTACTCACCCGCGATACGCACGCCCGTGTCGTCATGCGTGGAATCGTACCCAAAGACGTACTCCTCGAACTCCGGATAGACGCTTACCCCGTCGCCTTCGTGTGCAACACACACGACTCGGGTAAACCCGGTGAACATTGGATAGCGATATACGTAGACACCGACGGTTGCGGCGAATACTTCTGCTCGTACGGTCTGCCGCCGCAGCACGTCGAGTTTTGTCGCTTCTTGAATAAACATTGTGTAACGTGGACTCATAATTCTAAGAGACTACAGAGCCCCGTGTCTAACGTTTGTGGACAATACTGTGTTGCTTATCTCATGTTTCGATGTCGTGGAGTTGTCATGAAGGATTTCGTAAAAGGTTTCGGCACTGATCTGGTAGCAAACGATTGCCGTGTATTCGATTGGCTTAAACAACTGCAATAACCGTGTTTCATTAACGGACGTATATCATCATCGTCATTAACGATTCGAGCCTATGGCGCGGTGGTCACACACCCGTAAGCTCACGGCCTCTGCCGCGGTGTTCACTCACCCGTAAGTCGTATATCATCATCCCGCGAGCCGCTGGCGTGGTCGTATTGACCCCTAAGCTCACGACCTCTGTCGCGGTGTTCACTCACCCACAAGTCTTGATCCACTTCGTTTAATAAAACACGGTTTCATATTATACGCTTGTATCTTTCATCAATAAAACACGTGTGCACTCGTATACTCTTGTGTTTCGTTAGTTCTTTCATACACGCACATTCACCTTCCCTCTCGTACACGTACATTCATACAATAACACCACTCCCCGTTAGGAGGCGTCACCTCTAACGTACCCGCCAGGGGGCGCCTCTCGTTATACATACGGTCACGTGACTACGCACTTTGCTCAGGGGGGCGGCTTTCGAAACCTCCCTAATATCAACCAAAAACTCCTCCGAAATGCCTTAGGATGCCTATCCAGATCTCCCCGTACACTACTTACGTATTGTGATGTTTATTCGGTTACTCGGTTACAGTGATATTACAAGTATGAACGTATATATGGTTTCACGAAGTAACACGGGAGATGTTGTAAGCCTACACGATCGTAACTCAAGTATACATTCGAACGATTAATTTTAGTAGCAGTCGAAACAAAAATACGTTGATGCTGGGTAGAATTCCGACAAAACGGAGCGAATTGTTTTTGATGTGGGGCGAGTCTAAAAGATACATATATTATAAAACAGTTCGTTCTCTGTGGGTATGTGCACTCACATCTCCGTTAGTTTCGCATGTATCGGGCTGAAATGTTGTATGTGATCAACGGTCCCATTGAGATGGTTCGTAGATTTAGACATTTTAGAAATTCGTCCTGGGGTGGAGAACTTAGGCTCATTATTTCATTTCCAGTCACGGAATTTAATGTTTTTCTATATAATTGTACAAGTAATTATTCCATGTACAAATGTGTTACTGGGGGTATGCAGACACATTTGGAGTTATTCCACCACTGCCGTAGTTTCCACAATAACCTGAAGAAGAAGAAGAAGAAGAAGAAAATTTATTCGTTTTATGTTATTAACGTTATACATAAATTCCCGGACGCGTAAACCAGCTGCCTGTTGCTAATTACGTCAGTTACATGGGTGAGCGCGTGCACTTTCTGCAAAAAGGTTGCCCTGGCAACTAGGTCAGTGACCAGTTATAATTTATTAATGCGGGTAGGCTGGAAACATTTGGGATGGGTTTTGGGTGTTTGAAACTCAAATGTTGGGCATTTGAGATGTGGTCTATTTTCAATGCTCATAACTATGTCAACAATACTTTTCTGTGATTTCAGTGCACATGATATGAGGATGTATATGCAGTGGTACGGGAATTAAATTCATATTGGGGGCAGCCGGAGCTTCAGCACCACTGAAATATATTCAATTCAACTTTTCGCAGTATCCATGAAAAAATACATCAATTACCCAGCATTGTTACAGCGGTAGGGTTTCATTGTATTTGTGTTGCTGATAGTCAGTGGCAGCGAGCTGAGTTCTTGCAACATACACCAGGTACTTGTTATATCATCTATTTAGATTTTCAAAAAGCTTTTGACAAAGTGCCACATCAAAGATTACTGCTTAAACTAACATGGCATAGGAAATGGTATAATTAACTGGATTGAAAAATGGCTGATTGACAGAAGACAACGGGTAGTTGTTGATGGGGAGGCTTCAAATTGGAAATCAGTTTTAAGTGGTGTTCCACAGGGATCAGTACTGGGACCTATATCAGTCTTAATATATATAAACGATTTGGACGATGATATAGCTAGCAAGGTATTGAAATTTGCAAATGATACAAAAGCGTTTAGAAGGATTAAAAGTGATGGAGATAGACAGCATTTACAAGATGATCTTGACAGGTTGATCAAATGGTCTGAAAAGTGGCAAAAGTTGTTCAATTTTGGGAAATGTAATTGCTTTCACACAGGACATGGGACGAATATGTAGAATATACAATGGGGGGGGGGGGGGAACTGTACTAAGTAATACTATAAAAGAAAAAGACTTAGGGCTGACAATTAGTGCTGACAAGAAGGTTTCAGAACACTGTGGAATTGCAGCTTCAAAAGGAAACCAAATCCTTGGATTGATTAGGCGAAATATAGCATATAAAGAAAAATATATAATAATACCGCTGTACAAAACAATAGTTAGGCCTCATTTAAAATATTGTATACAAGCGTGGAGGCCATATCGCAAGGACATAGATATGCTAGAAAGAGTACAGAGGAGAGCGACTAAAATTATACAAAAACTGAGGGATTGTAATTATGAAAAACGCCTAAAAGTATATGGTTTAACAACACTAGAGACCAGGAGATTGAGAGCAGATCAGATATAAGTGTTTAAAATAATGAATGGTTATGAAAATATTGATAGAAATATGTTTTATTTCAGTTAAGAAAGATAGAAAGACTAGAGGACATGAAGTTACATTAGTAAAGGAGCAGTGTAAATTAGACGTAAGAAAGTTCTCATTTTCACAAAGGACTTTGAATGAATGGAACAGATTATTTGATGATTGTGTGGGTGCTAGTAGTGTAAATATGTTTTAAAATAAAATCGACACATACCTCAGAAGGGTTGGATATATGTAGATAAAAGGGTTGGACTCTCGATAAACCAAAGGGTTTCCTTGTCCACCTGCCATCTAGAGTTAATTCTCTGGATGGCAATCTTGTTCAATCTTGTTAAGTAATATTATTATAAATGTGAGAACGATAAGTTCAGACGGCAGTGGCTTATACAGCAACCGAACTTACTGTATTGTACTGCAACACAATAGTGTCGCAGGGCGATCTGAGGCAGTATGCTGACAGGACTGGTCCCTCTGTCAGTGTTCCCCCAGTAGTCGCCAGCTACATCACTGACATGTATTACACACAGCTCCAGCATGCATCTTCGGGCTTGTTGTAACAAACAGCTCCCTCTCAGTGTCTGGCTGCATCCACCCAACAGCCAGCCCTGATTCTCGTTAAAGCCCTCCGTATATACAGCTAAATATGTAGCCTTGGGACAGACGGTGTCTCTTGATTATGTAATTTCCAAATTCTAGGGATCTCTATAATTTTTTGCCAGTGAACTTACAATAACCTTCTGAACAAAGGCCCTCTGTATAGGGCTCTTGCCTCCCCAAACCAGATGGCCTAAAATGTAAACAAATCCCCCACCCCAGTTATAGACATTTGCATATAAATTGGCTTTTCGGAGCACTACAATATTCAGTAATTCAGAATATTTATACTATGTGTGATATCTTTCAAAAATATCTACACTATTACTATTATCCTAAGCCTACTTAGGCTACTGGCCTACTACGATATACGACATAGACATAATATAGTCATATTATCATTGACATAGGTATACGCCATAGCGTCGTACTGATAGCTGATACTAGTCTATAGTAAACAGAGCCCAGCCAGGCCGCCCATGCCGCAATTGTCATTGGCTGTGACTGAAGTCTATAAGGTAAACAATCAAATCAATTTAGTAAAAGCAACATTAATATGTATACTACGAACTACGAATAAACACGTCTCATTTAGCGGTATACCATGCGCTTACGTGCCTTGCTTCAGTATTTGTTAAACATGTTTCATTTACCGGTATACCATGCGCTTAAATCCTTTGCTTCGGTATTTATTAAACACGTGTCATTTACCGGTATACCATGCGCTTACGTGCCTTGCTTCAGTATTTGTCAATTCACTTCACTACCCATTTTCAATGTTCCACTTATCACAAAGTTTGAATATGTTCAACACATAATTTCGGCTGATGCTATACTCTCTGGATGATGATGACGTAAGTGAGGGTGTTTCAACTACACACAGTATGTCGTCTTCCGATATCCAACATTTATCGGATTGTCTACGCCAGTGAAACTGCTTTGCTGGCCCATGTGGGTTCATTAAGTTTATATTTAAGTCACCAAATTCATTCGAGATTTCATCCACCATTCCTATCCATGGCAGATTTTCATAAAGACAGCAAACAGAGTCTCTTCAGGAATGTGTAGAGGTATTTGTACTGCTACAAGTTCATCTGATTCCAAATCCTCATGATTGCCATGAGCTGTCAATGTCACAGATAAAAATTCTGGCTCATCAGCTTGAGCAAGTTGTAGACCTGTAACTGTGATGTGGAGACGGGGACTAATCGATGCAGCTGCATAGTGCCCTTTATTGAAATTGATAACTCGAACCGCGCTTTGAGTTCATTTTCGGATTCAGCAATTTTCTTTGGTGCTACATTGAAGGATTTGATCCTTTCGATTTCTTTATTTATGGTTGCTTCAATGGTAAGAATAGGGTCATGGTATGGGCGTTGGAGACTGGCTTTTGTAACTAGCCTTTTCACACCTCCAATACCATCACAAGCACTTTTGCTTTTTAGGGTTCACTACGATGGATATAATAACGAATACCCCTTTACCATACGTGCGCAATCTGTCAGAGAAATTGACCACAATTTTCAGGGAACATGGAGTGGGGATGAACCACAAACCTCACATCACCATAAGATCCACCGTAGTGAACCCCAAGGACAAAAACCTCAAAGAACAACATGTGTGGGGTAATATATGAGATAGGATGTCCGCACTGTCATCAGACCTATGTAGGCGAAACGAGCACCAGTTCGTGTGTGGGTGTGGTTTGCACGAAGGCCATAATGCGTCCAGAAGGAAAACATTTATAGGAACCTTCTAAAGCGGGCGAGATAACATTAAACAATAACGACACTACGATGTCGAAGGTTGGAGCGGGACAAAATATATACATATATATATATATATGTGACATTATTTTGTTAGTACAACATTCACATTCCTTAGGTATCCACGTCACTTGTGTTGTGTGTGTTTGTATAAATACATATTTTTGTTGTGCTGGGTATTATTTCAATGAGAAAATAAATTGATTTTACATTGAAATATCGGGTGAAATAATTGAGGTAGTGAGTGTTTATTTATTACTTTCTAAATCAGCCTAATGTCTGATAAACATTAGGCATTTTCCTGTACACATTAAACGTATATAGCGAATTATGTTTGGTATAGTTTATGTAAAATAAATAGTGCAGGCAACATTCTATGATTTGAAGTATTTTAATACAAATAAAAACAGGAACAACCGCAATCCTATGTATTGCTTTACCATAGATAATAGTACTGGAAACACTCAGAAGCATTACAGACTTTCGTTTTATATATTGTCACACCCAGATGTAAGAAAGACAACGTAATGTTTTTACCAAGGGTGGCGGATGTCATAATAAATATCACCAAAATGTTTGAAACAAATCATATAAGTATATATATATATATATATATAATATTATACAGACCACGGACAATGTTTCCATTCCCCTTTTTGATGAATAAATAAAATGTGTTTTAACTCGCTCATGTCCACATGTTTGTGACATATGAACTATCCGAGCTGACAAATGTGGCAGTGCATAGCCAATAGAAATCACAACGTGTACAGATTTTTTCGATTTGCACCTCTTCTCTATGTGGCGGACTTCTTGTGCCAAATTATTTTTTGTACGTCATAATTATTATTTAAGTCTTGTATATTTAGGCAAATCATAACTATACGGGCGTGACTCGTCCTAGATATTACATTAAGGGGAATAAAAACATATAATGCTTGAATTCATATTTTATTAGATCCTGCTATCTATTTCAATGTCCACCAAGCCAAAAAAATAAAAAAATCTATTAAATAAAAATTCCACATTTTATGCTGTGCATCCGGACATTTTCGAATATGCATATTTTTTACGCGCTTTTCGGGATGCCGAGATGTGACGTCACATATGACCCATACTCGCATCAGGCCGACCCTTTCCATGAATTCAAAACATGTTTACAAGTCTAGCTTTTGAGTCGAAACGAGCATCAAAATGAGTTACTGTGCGATATTCCGATGTAATACAAACATTAGTCATCATAGAAAAATAAGCAGTTATCTTACGGTACCACTTGAATCCAGTTTTATTCAAAATAATGAATGCGAATGGGCTTACAAGTCGACTAGGTTTCGCCGAGCTTGGGCTCGTGTTTAGAATAATATTAATAGTATAATAATACACCAATAAACATAGATATCAAACATATATCGTATTCAGCTACATAAATTTAAGTAACGTATATAGTCTCATAATATCACTAGAATATAGATGTATGAAGGAGGAGTTGTACAATTTATCATAACAACTTCAATCAGTCAGCGAATTTATGTCGGTCCTGCTAGCTCAGTTGGTAAACGCGTTGGTTCGTTAGCATTTATTTTGCAATCGGGCGACACCGGTTCAATCCCGACACCAAACCATTGACTTTCTTTATACCTTATTGTTAATGTTTTCACGAAGTAATATAAACCACGTTACGATACCACATGATCGCCTAGCTCATTAAATTTCTATTTTCCGCGGGTATCGCTACTCAGACTGTTTTAAAATATAATTTATGCTACAAATGTGTTTTTCTGTTTTTTTTAATGTTCTCGAATGTTACATACAATGTTAAACTTTGTGTACACATGGAAAACGGATTTTAGCTAATGCCTTGTTTCTATTTCCTTTAATGACAGTAGCCAATTGGACAAAAAACGTGGCGTATTGTTCTAACCCAACAGAGTAACAGTAATTGAATCATGTTTTTTCTTACTATACAAATGGACATTCTAATGTGACATCTACGTTTCGACCACCAACAGCGGCCTTCATCAGGAACTGGTCTTCCTCTTCTTACCAGATGGTGTGGTGAGACCACCATCAGCGGCCTTCATCAGGAACTGGTCTTCCTCTTCTCGCCAGATGGTGTGGTGAGACAACCATCAGCGGCCTTCATCAGGAACTGGTCTTCCTCTTCTTACCAGATGTTGTGGTGAGCACAGTGACACGTGACTCGTTTAGCACCGTGTGCTCCTCTACGAAGTTCACAAGTTCATCGATGGTCCACCTTTCGGATGTGAATCCTGAAAACTGCCCTTCCTCTGTTAGACGTCCTACTTGTTCAGTTGCCTGGTATCAATACGTAAGAAAGGAACAGTGTTACTTGTGTTCACTGTGAAATAACCTTCCACAATGTTCATATCTTGCATGCGAGCGATGATGTGCACATTCCAATATGTTTATAATAATAATAATAATGATAATGATAGTAGTAGTAGCAATAATAATAATAATAGTAATAATAATAATAACAATAATAATGTTGCGCCTATATCTTTGGCAGAGTGAGCAATCAGGATTCATAAGCTCAGGTACTCAACGACGTACATGTCGTAAACCAACTGAAAGAGAAGTGTCGAGAATATAATATCCCGCTCTGCATCGCTTTCGTCGACTACGATAAGGCTTTCGGCTCGGTGCAAACTCAAACAATACTGACCTCCCTTTCAAGAACAAGGGATAGAAAACGTGTACATAGAACTCCTGAATGACATCTACACCAACAGCTCGGTGACAGTCCATCTACACAAAAAGAGCAACAAGATCAACATCAAGAGAGGAGTACGACAAGATCAGGCTGTTTATGGCAACACAAAGCTGTTTATGGCAACACTGGAAAGCATATTCCAAAGACTGACCTGAGGAACCAGTGGCTTGATGATGGACGGAGAATATTTCAGTCATCTTCGCTTCACCGACGACATACTCATATGCGCTACTACACCGCAAGAACTACAACAAATGCTGCAGGAGCTAGCTGATAAAAGTGAAACACAAGGTCTGAAGATGAATATGTTGATGAAAGTGATGCTAGTAAATGACACACCAATACATATCAACACCACGCAGATAAAGAACGTTGAAAGTTACGTCTATCTGGGACAGCGATACAATATCAGAGACAAAAATCAAAACAAGAAGATTCAACGAAGAATCATCGCCGGCTGGACAGCATTCACCTAACACCGCGACATCTTCAAGGGTAATTTTGGATCCTGCTTGAAGAGACAAGTCTACAACTGATGCGTACTTCCAGCGATGACATATGGCGCGGAAACATGGGTACTCATCGTCCAGGCAAAGAACAAGTTAACAACCGCATAAAAAAAGTTGGAAAGAAGTATGCTAAACATCACATATCGGGAGAGAAAAACAAATATTTGGGTAAGAGAGAAGTAAAAGGTCATAAACTTGATAGAACAAATCAGAAGACAGAAGTGAACATGGGCAGAGAACATCAGCAGACTACTATATAACCGATGGACAACGCGTATCACAATAGAGATGAACTAGACGAATATTGGAAGGGCACCATCTGGCAGAGGATAGCGCAAGACAGGCGGATTTGGAAACGACATGCTGAGGTCACCGACCAACCACGGAAAATTATGGCTGCACAGTGATAATGATGATTATGATGATCTTTGGCAAACAAGCTTAAAGGCACATCAAAATAATAGGTGAGATCAATCTGAAAATCAATAAGCAGTATTACAGTTGTGAACGGATGAATGAATACGCCAGGGAGCTCTGGGGCCTAAGCAAGGTTATATTGTAGGTAACTCTTTCAAGAAACAGGTGCAGAACGTGTCCAGTGCTTCCAAATGGAGAATAAAATCGCCCAACTTCGTCTTCGTCATCTTAAACTTCTTTATAATCATCATATTCATATGCATCACCGTCATTTTCGTCGTCATCATTTTTCGTCATCTTCTTTATTTCCATCTTAATCAACGTCTTCATTTTCACTATGACAATCCTCTTCACCATAATCATCAGTATATGCACAACTACTTAAGTATTGAACTTATAATATACTTTTACATGCAAACCATTACGGATTCAGATCAGGATATTCAACCGAACTTGCACTATCTGAAATGGTGGGTCGAATTTATTCAGATCTTGATAAAAAAAACTACCTACAGCAATATGCGTAGATTTGTCAAAGGCATTCGACACTAGTGACCATACAATCTTTATCAAATAGCTTGAACATTACGGCATACAAAATGTAGAATTAGATTGGTTTAGAAGCTTCACACACAACAGACCAGACGGCAATACGTAGAAGGAAACAACATGCAATAAAACAGAGGAACAATAACAGCAGGAGACCCTCAGGAGTCAGTACGTACGGCAATACTTTTTAAATATATATATCAACGATCTAGAAATGGCTAGTACAAAGTTTACCCCTATCATGTACGCCGATGGTGCCACTCTGTTAAGCACACTGGGCAAATTTACTAGTAACCCCACAATGAACTCAACATCAAATCAAATAAATACAGAAATAACCAAAATAGCAGATTGGGTAGCAGTGAACAAGCTGTCACTGAATGCAAGCAAAACGAAAATGATGATTTTTCATAGTAAACAAAGAGTACTAAAAAATTGCAATTTTTTTAATATTAAGGTACATTGTATTCCAATTGAGAATGTAACACATTTCAACTTTCTTGGTGTCATAATAGACTGTAATATGACATGGTCATCTCTTATCAATCATGTAGCTAATAATTTGTTTAGGATATATGGATTAACAGCTACATTAAAACATCATGTGCTAGTATCCAGTTTGAAAATAATCTACAATTCACTATTTTTGTCTCACATAAATTATGGAATAACAGCTTGGGGTCCCAATGTAGGACCACGTATAAGTAAACTGCAAAAGAAGGCAATTAGATCTTTATCAAGCAGTAAGCATAATTCACATGCCACATCTTAAGAAACTTGAATTACTAAAGTAGAGGACATTAAAACTGTCATGGTTCAAATTTATATAAATATAAAAACGGGAATATCCCAAATTATTTCAAACACAGGAAAATGCAATAATGAAATCCAGAAGGACCAGAGTGGCACATCAACGCTTCAACAATATGGACAATAACCTCCCAATTAACAATACTGACAACATTTAAATAAAACTTACTATTTCCAAGCAATGCCACGTTTCTATTAGACACAAAATTCCCAAATTAATTAAAGAAAACTATTTACCCACAATTGTTCTTGATAAAATAAACAGCCACTCATGCCAAGGCTTCATAAATTATGCACGAAAATACATAATTAGCAATTCGGAAACAACATGTAGTATTTCTTCAAATTGTTATATATGTATGTCAAACAGACCTGTATAACATAAAATGTTTGAAGTAAACATTATAATATGAATTATAATGAAATGAAATGTGTATATATATATATATATATACCATGAATTATGTATCGTATGTATCATGTATTATTTATTTATTACAAATGTTCGTTCGGTTAGTATTAATTAACTGGTTGTGGTAAAGTTAGTTTGAAGTACAATTAGTAGTGTTATCTGTTAAGTGTTAGCTGTTGATATGGGGTTGTTTACTTATTTACCATTCGTAACCGTTCTTCTGTATTTCACACCATTTCTTTACTGTATAATACATAGCTTTCACCTTCATTTTATTCTTGAATTTACAATAGTTTATAACACCAGTATTAGTCAAAACAATATCTTTACATAATTTGTCATGGTGGCCTGCTGTGTGTCAGCGATGTTTTAGGTCTCCATAGATCAATTAACATTCATCATCAATTATCATCTTTTGTAAATGTACTATTATGTTTATGGTTGATCTAAATATATATAAAAATTCTTCTTCATCGTAATCTTAATATCATAACCATCATCGTCGTCTTCAGCATCACCTATATTTTAGTCTTCACCATGCATGTTCTTTTTCTCCGTAATGGTCCTCACATTGTGTATATGTGTGTGCGTGCGTGCGTGTGCGCGCGTATATAGGATGTACGTGTTGTAGTCAATATCTTAAAGTGGTTTTTTTACATTAGTTGATGGTCAGCCTTTGTTAATACAAAATGGGCCTGAATGTTTTTACAAAATGTGCACACCTGAAATGATTTAAAAAATTGGGCTCAGAGTTATTACACAATCGTATTATACTATTACGTCGGTTTAGTACAAAATGGGTCTGTTTTTATTACAAAATGGGTCATTATTACAAAATGGGTCATTACAAAATAGGTCGATAATTTCAAAATGGGTCGTAATACACGTTGCACGTTGCCGCATTGTGCACAGGGTTATTGGCACGACTTTAGTCATGAAGTTCCGTCGCTAGTTCACCATGCTGAGCGACTCTAAGTTCAATAATAATGTCATGTCTGATGTTTTATGCGCATTTTGTGCGTTGCCCTCGTGTGTCGCCGTTATTTACCCACATCGGTGCAACACATATGAGATTATGAAAACTCCTGAATACACAGTTAACACAACTTACAACACAACACCAAAATTACAGCACATGCATCTATTGTTACATACTCATCACACTGTGAATACACAGTTAACACAACTTACAACACAACACCCAAATTACAGCACATGCATCTATTGTTACATACTCTACCCACTGTGAATACACAGTTAACACAACTTACAACACAACACCCAAATTACAGCACATGCATCTAATGTTGCATACTCATCACACTGTGAATACACAGTTAACACAACTTACAACACAACACCCAAATTACAACAGGTGCATCTAACGTTACATATTCATCACACTGAGTCGTACGAATATGACACATGACACTACCATCAATAAATTATATTGCTATTTTATATTTCGCTTAAAACTGAACATTATAATGCCATATTTTCCGTCAAACGAGCTCAAACACATACTAAAAACTCACGGGAAACATTTCAACAATATGTTTCATTTTACCAACACTAATCAGATACATTTAATTTACGTACATTACATTTAGCTTTTTATGAAGAACTCCTCCATACGTTCCACACAAATACATCATCATCTTGCTACGCCTCACAGAAAAATGGCAACAATCGTATTAATGTTCACTAGAATTATTAATTAATTCTAAGCATTGTTGAAATAATATTCCACCCAAAGTTTCCATAAATATGATTTCTTATTCATAAGCTGGTGGAGTAGAAGGAAGTTTCACCGATCATGTTACACCGTATCCGTGCCTACACCCAATAACCTCCTGGCAGTAATTCCCGGAAACATGGACGAGTTGCCGATGCTTGGAGGAGTGCCGGGTATGTGATGGTACTCCCATGCACGTGCGTTCAACCGTAACTAATCGACTGTTGAGGATCATCTCCACCGTTAACGCCAGCACGCCTCACCTAGCACTGTCAATGACAGCTGAATACGTGATTAGTAAGTCATGTAATATGCATGGCCTCGAGCCTGTCCTCACCGTAGACAGGACAGACTCGGTGCTACGGTGAAGGTATTTTTGGCCGCCACACCACATCGGGCGTCATCAATACCAATTTTGCTGCAAGGATTGTGCATTATCGTGTTTACCTTTGATCCGATGAGCGGGTAATTGTCACGGATTAGCGAGGTCTCGTACACTAGATGGCTCAGGTCTAGTAGGGTTCTAATATGTTAAGGTCAACGCATATGAGAAGGAGCGGTTATCGTTAATCTTTCAGTTATCCAATTCCTCTTCCTTTCTAAAATTGATTGTTCCACTACACGACCAAAAACTAGGCGCCAAGTGTTATCTAAGAATAAATCCCATAAGATAAATACACAACATATCGCTAGCCCTCACGGACTCTCATTTCAGTAATCGGTTACATATATATATATATATATACTTCAAGGGTAATAGTACCTCACTTCAAAACGACATATAATTACCATTCATAAAACAGCAAATAATAGAAACGTTCAATTACAAAATATACATTTACATTGGGCTAGTTCCATCTCGAACCTATACGAACGTTTGTTGAAGTCATCACGCCGAGCTCAGAAAACAATCAGAACGGTGTATCTCGGCCGCACGAGTGATGACGTCGGGCAATCGACGCTTGCCGCCGTCCACCGTCCGCCGCGTGCTATGATCGATTTGTCTGGCACGGTCGCAAACGATTGCGAAGTCAGTAGAATACGTTCGCGTGAATGACGACGCCGGGCAGTAGACGCTTACCGCCGGCCGCTACGAATTCTCGAGTCGCGTCCGTGCTTCGATCGAGTGGTCTTGCCCGGTCGCAAACGATTGAGAAGTCGAACGAATGGGTTCACGCGAATGACGACGCCGGGCAGTATACGCTTACTGCCGGCCTCCACGAATTCTCGAGTCGCATTCGGTCACGCTGTCGGGCGAAGTCGCTGTGAGACCACTGTTCGAGGATGACCCGAGCTGGGGTGAGCCCGTCGCGATTTTCGCTCATCGACACAAATACTCGACGTGGTAGTCGTTCTCGGACGAAAAGTTTCTTCTTCAATAAACCGCTGACGTGGCGGCATGGCTTCTTCGAAGCTCGAACAGTCACTCTAGACGCTGAATATAGCACAAACAAATTTTGGGAACGTAACCCATGTTAACGATTCCCACCACGCTTCACGACTTGATTCGCCATTCTCTTGGCAGCAGGGCAACCTGTGTCGTTCAACCCTGGATCTACCAGTCCTTCGCCAGCGCCCAGATGGGGAAATGCGTGTGACAGACGTTTATATAAGCGGACCTATTTACACATCATATGACCGGTTTCTTTCATTTATATTGGCTAATGCAATATACAATTCAAGTTACGCATTGTGCAACACCCTCTAAGATACAGTGAAACCACCTGCTTGCATAGAAACGCTAGCAAAAGAATACCACGCCCCACTGAGCGCATCTGCAACCGAGTTGCTGTAATTACGTAACTAAGGCGGTTGGTCAACAATCTGCCTCTCTACTGTATTGACCTTCCTCATTTACCAAATTAAACATAATGAAAGTAGATTTAAACACCCACAAATAGCAGAAATGCGACAGTAATACAATTAAATTTATTTCCCCGTCGCGAGGATGGTTTCACGATCAATTGTTGCAAGTCTCTGTAGGACCGTAGTGATCGACGCATTGGACATAGGAAACTCATATAAGACGGACTTTTATACAGTGAGTCCGTCTCGTCCAGTCATGGTGAGTCCATCTCGCACAGTCACGGTGATTCCGTCTCACCCAGTCACAGTGAGTCCGACTAACCCAGTCACGGTGAATCCGTCTCATACAGTCATAATGAGTAAGTCTCATCCAGTCACAGTGAGTCCGTATCAGCCAGTCACAGCGAGTCCGCCTCACCCAGTCTCAGCGAGACCGTCTCACCCAAACATAATGAGTCGTTCTCACCTAATCACAATGAGGCCTGTATCGTCGCTAGAACGGCAAACGCGAACCTCAGTGCAGTCATTCCGGCTCGTACGATTAGGCTAAGCAAACAAGCAATTGTGTTTCGAGTCCAATAACAATAGCATTGCCTAATCATGATAATAGTATACCACAGAATGGGGTACGTAATTGGTACTATTTTCTTTACTTAGGCCTAGAATAATTGTTATAGAATATGCATCACGGCGGGCAGTTGTCAAGTCATATTTTAGGGGGTGTACACGCTAGTGTTAATAAAAGCACGAAATAGGTGGGAGGATTCAAACATGTCCACACATAGCGAAACATACGTATCCTAGGGTATCAGGGTAAGTTTCTTAAACCAGTTAAATACAATTGCCCCTCTTAGTTGTTAAATTACAAATCGAGTTGAAACTTCACCGTATGGTGACGTTTCAAGTAGATTTATAATATTTATTGTTTTTTGTTTAAACAAGTATGAACGCCGATAACACATTGCAAATAAACGCCACATCTGACACTGATTGACAGCTAGTCAGTGCACTTTGCACAATTCATTTTTTATTAACAGTTTTTTCAATCAACTGTCTGCATCTAGTCCAGTCGGCAAAATCTACATTTTATATAAACCGACTAATACAAAGCCTTAGGTATTTATTTTCGTAGTTGCACAAAAACGTGATATGCTAGCATTGCAACATAGCCAAAGTAGACATAAATGAAGCCAACGACTCAACTACGTTTACAAAATAATTAAATAATTAATTAATCAGTTTATGTTAATATACATAGTAGGCCCATCTAACTATATGTGTGGGCTTAATAAACATTATATAGACATGTTTTACAATATGGTATATAGGCGCGCTTAGCCATGCATAAGTCTAGGCTAAGCATGTGGAGGCCAATAAACAGATGTGTATTGCACTGTTATTGCGCCTCACTGCATCGCTGCAGATGAAAATAAGCAAATCGTAGGTCTTTTTTAAAGTCGCCAAACATGCATACGTGTATTTTTTAACTCAACTTTCTTTACAAGCATGTGTTCCTAAAATGTGTAGCTATTACTCTGTATAGTTACATTTCAATTACCATAACTATCTATGTACGAAATAAGTCGGCGTTTGTACTTACGCGACATATCCATCTTTGGCGTACATACGTGAAATCGAACCGCAGATGCCGCGTGAACCCTCTGATTGGATCGCAAAAACTGTGATGTAGAACTCAATTAATTTTGTGGTTGGCGTAAAATCTTGGCATCACGTTTGTGCTTGTAATGGTGTCTATTATTAAATACATACGCCAGCTCGATCGATGTTATGTTATTACTCCTGTCAATAATACACGTCCCCTAACAGGATGCCAAGTTAGTAGGCAGTCGTGATAGCAATATTTATAACGCACTCGCAAAATCTCGTTCTATGTTCAAAATGACGAACGTCGGAGGAAATGTAAACTTCACGTCCGTCCATACGCTCTAGTCGTGATAGTGTAGAATTGTCAAATAATATTCATATTGCTATGCTATTGGCACGAGGGAAGACATAAGCGTGTTGTTTCAGCGTCTACTTTATGTTGCCAAGTATATGACGCAGGGGCAGTTTTCCCGAAGTATGTATGGTTCCTGCGATTGCTACGTGACATTTTGTATTGTAAGGGCACATTACGTTTTATGTTCCAAATAACTGATTTACCCCACGAAAGGTGATACTCTTGACATATATGTGATATATAAAAACATAGGCCTTAGCTCCAAACCCTGGTGTCGTCGATTATACCCTGAAAGTTTGGCGCTCTAGGTTCAAACCGTCTAAAATTAAAACGTCAACATTCCGCATACATATAAACATACATATACATACATCATCTTGGTTATAGAAATATTAATATTGTATATTCACATCTGGGAATAAAAAATAAACAATTTATTGTCTTTCTCGCATCGGTGAACAAACAAGCTATCTTTTGTGTAGACAGTATAATATAATCAATATTTTGCTAACATTCATTCATCTAGTCGCCTGAAGAGGCAACAGTAACACAATCCGGTGTGTTGCGTCGTTTTGGTTACTTACTTAGGCTTGTTTGCTCGCTGGGAGCATAGGCCATCGATCATGGTTCACTGTCGACCGTTTGATGCTATTTTCTCCATTTCTTACCAGGTTTTCCCCCTCTGCTTTCTTTCGCTTTCCGTGTCTCCCTGCCATGTGTTTCTCGGTTTTCCTCTTCTTCTCTTCGCACCCATTTATTGATGAAGATCTGTAATCATTTGAATTTGACATTTGAATTGAATATCCTCAATTTCGTGTAAAGCTTGATTTGGTTTGCCTTCCAGATGTTTCTCAAAATGAGAAATGCCCCTCTTGCTTTTTTTTATCCTTTCTTTGACGCCTTCTTCTGTGCCTCCACTCTTGTTAATTACGCTTCCCATGTATATGAAGGAGTCGGTTTCTTCTAGTGGTTCCCTTCCTAATATGACTGGGCTGTTATTTGTTTATTTTTTGGTGTTGGTTTTCATGATCTTTGTCTTGTTTCTGTGGATGTTGAGTTCTATCTCTGTTGACACTGTCTTTAGAAGCTCTGATTTCTCCTGCATCTGTTGGTGAGTATGGGACCGGGGAGCGATGTCATCTGCAAAGTTCAGGTCCTCCAAATGGCGACAAGGTGTCCACTGGATACCATTTCTTATGTTATCCAATATGTGGTAAGCACGACGAGCAATGGTGGCAGAAGGAAACTTTGCCTCACTTGTCTTCACCATCCAATATATGGCAAGCACGACGAGCAATGGTGGTAGAAGGCAACTTTGCCTCACTTGTCTTCACCATCCAATATATGACAAGCACGACGAGCAAAGGTGGTAGAAGGCAACTTTGCCTCATTTGTCTTCACCATCCAATATATGACAAGCACGACGAGCAAAGGTGGTAGAAGGCAACTTTGCCTCACTTGTCCTCACCATCCAATATATGACAAGCACGACGAGCAAAGGTGGTAGAAGGCAACTTTGCCTCACTTGTCTTCACCATCCAATATATGACAAGCACGACGAGCAATGGTGGCAGAAGGCAACTTTGCCTCACTTGTCTTCACCATCCAATATATGACAAGCTCGACGAGCAAAGGTGGTAGAAGGCAACTTTGCCTCACTTGTCTTCACCATGCAATATATGGCAAGCACGACGAGCAATGATGGTAAAAGGCAACTTTGCCTCACTTGTCTTCACCATGCAATATATGACAAGCACGGCGAGCAATGGTGGTAGAAGGCAACTTTGCCTCACTTGTCTTCACCATCCAATATATGACAAGCACGACGAGCAATGGTGGTAGAAGGCAACTTTGCCTCACTTGTCTTCACCATCCAATATATGGCAAGCACGACGAGCAATTGTGGTAGAAGGCAACTTTGCCTCACTTGTCTTCACCATCCAATGTATAGCAAGCACGATGAGCAATGGTGGTAACAGGCAACTTTGCCTCACTTGTCTTCACCATCCAATATATGGCAAGCACGACGAGCAATGGTGGTAGAAGGCAACTTTGCCTCACTTGTCTTCACCATCCAATATATGGAAAGCACGACGAGCAATGATGGTAAAAGGCAACTTTGCCTCACTTGTCTTCACCATCCAATATATGGCAAGCACGACGAGCAATTGTGGTAGAAGGCAACTTTGCCTCACTTGTCTTCACCATCCAATTTATGGCAAGCACGACGAGCAATGGTGGTAGAAGGCAACTTTGCCTCACTTGTCTTCACCATCCAATATATGGCAAGCACGATGAGCAATGGTGGTAAAAGGCAACTTTGCCTCACTTGTCTTCACCATCCAATATATGGCAAGCACGACGAGCAATGGAGGTAGAAGGCAACTTTGCCTCACTTGTCTTCACCATCCAATATATGGCAAGCACGACGAGCAATGATGGTAAAAAGCAACTTTGCCTCACTTGTCTTCACCATCCAATATATGGCAAGCACGACGAGCAATTGTGGTAGAAGGCAACTTTGCCTCACTTGTCTTCACCATCCAATGCATGGCAAGCACGATGAGCAATGGTGGTAAAAGGCAACTTTGCCTCACTTGTCTTCACCATCCAATATATGGCAAGCACGACGAGCAATGGTGGTAGAAGGCAACTTTGCCTCACTTGTCTTCACCATCCAATATATGGCAAGCACGACGAGCAATGATGGTAAAAGGCAACTTTGCCTCACTTGTCTTCATCATCCAATATATGACAAGCACGACGAGCAATGGTGGCAGAAGGCAACTTTGCCTCACTTGTCTTCACAATCCAATATATGGCAAGCACGACGAGCAATTGTGGTAGAAGGCAACTTTGCCTCACTTGTCTTCACCATCCAATATATGGCAAGCACGACGAGCAATGACGGTAAAAGGCAACTTCGCCTCACTTGTCGTCACCATCCAATCTATGGCAAGCACGGCGAGCATTGGTGGTAGAAGGCAACTTGGCCTCACTTGTCTTCACCATCAAATCTATGGCAAGCACGACGAGCTTCACCATAAATGAGTCCGTGAGTTGTCCTGCATGAATGACCTTACATGTCCTGCTTTCGTATTTACTTTGTATCAGAGAAATATATTTCTCTGGTATCCCGTAGTGTCGCAGGAGCTTCCATAGCGTCTCCCTGTCGAGACTATCAAATGCCTTCTCATAGTCTACAAAGTTTATGTACAGGGATGAGTTCCATTCCATTGAGTGTTCAACTATGATTCGGGGTGTAGTTATTTGGTTGGTACATTATCTATCTTCACGGAAGTCTGCCTGGGAATATCTAGTTCTGGCGTCCACTGCTGTGTTCAGTCTGTCCAAGATGATTCTGTTGAGGATCTTTCCGAGCACTGACAGGAGCATTATCCCTCTGTAGTTCTTCCCTTCCTGCTGGTCTTCTTTCCTTGGCAGTTTCACCAGGTGTCTTTCTTTCCACTCAGTCGCTATTTATCCTTAATCCAGTATCTTCCCAATCAGATCATGTAGCATCTCTGTGGAAGTCTCCATGACTGCCTTGTTTGCCTCGGCAGGAATGTAATCAGGGCAGGTGTAGCTTTCCCTCTTTTCAGGTGATCAATGTCTTTCTTTATATCTGCCTTACTTGGTTTTTCGCAGTTTACCAGGAGTAGTTCTTCAGCTGGTGGGATATCTGCTGGGTTCTGTGGTGGTGGTCGGTTCAGCAGGTCATCACAAATTTCCCTCCATCTCTTCAACTGATTTTCGTCACAGGTAAATACGTTGACGTTCTTGTCTTTGATTGGCCTGTCTGCGTGATTCTACTTTCCTGCCTACTTTCTTGTTGAGTCATACAGTTGTTTCAGGTTTCCTTGGGCTGCGGCATTCTCTGCTTCCTTGACAATGTCTTCGATGACATTTTTCTTGTCTGTTTGTACGCTTTTCTTGACAGCTCTACTTACCTAAGCATACTGTTCCTGGGCTGCTGCTTTCACTGCTCTAGGTCGGCTGTTGTTATTTGCGCCTTTCTTCCTCACTTGCCCTTTGTTGGTAGTGTCCATAGAGATCCACTCCTTCTGTTGGTATGTTTTTCTGTTCCAGGACTTCGTTATTTGTGCTGGTCCATATTTCCTTGATCTTTTGCTACTGAGTGTCTACGTCCATGTTTCCTTGATCTTTTGTTACTGAGTGTCTACGTACATGTTTCCTTGATCTTTTGCTACTGAGTGTCTACGTCCATGTTTCCTTCTTTGGGCAGGTCTTGTAAGACTTCATATTTGTTGCTAATTGAGAACGTCTCTGTTGTGACTCTGTCCTCTAGGAGTCCACATTATATCTTATTCTGGTGCTACTCTTTCGTCTCACTTCTTCGGCTTCATCTACAGTCTGGCCAGCACAAGGTGGTGGCCTGAGGGTGAGTCTGGTCCTTTACGTACCCGCACGTCTTGAACTTTTGAACTTTCTTTCTATACAGATGTGGTTGATTTGGTTTTCTGTTCGGTGGTCTGGCGAAATCCATGTAGCTTTGTGGATTCTGCTACTAAATGCGCAGAAGTCTGCCAACATCTCGCCATTTTCATCCACTGTCCCCAGGTCTGTCTGTCCATGACTTCTTCGTACCCGCTGTAGGTTTATCCTATCCATGAATTGAAGACTCCCATGAGTGTCGTCATGTCCTTGTTGAGCAAAGCTTGCAGTCTGTTGTAGAAGTCATCCTTTGTTTTTTCATCCTTGTCATTTGTTGGTGCATTTTACTGTATGATGATTAGCTTAATAATGTTCTTCTTTGTTTTAAATGCGGCATAGATGATCCTTGGTCCCACTGCCTCTTAGTTGATTAAAGCGCTCTGTGCCTCTAGTGACAACATGAATGTCACTCCTTCTGCGTGAATGAAATCTTCTTCTTCATGCCCAGGGTAAAGTATCATTCTCCTGTGTTCAGTCTGACTTGTCCGGAATGTGTCCACCTTGTTTCGCATATTTCTAATACTGTGATATTGTTTACACGTCTTTCCCTTGCTATTTGCGCAGCTTTGTTTGTTTCGTACACAATTCTCACGTTCCATGTTCCGATTTGTGAATTTTTCTTGGAAGATAAAAAGGGCATAGGCGACGTGGCTTCCTTTTGGCTTTCATTCCATAACATCATACTATCCATGTGCGGTCCTCCCTTTTCCAAGTTCAGTACAGTTTTGTTGGTCGATGTTTTCTAAACGATCTATTTTATGGGAAAGTGTTGTTAGCCCTTTGCCCAACCCTCCTATTTTCATACCCAGGCTTGGAACCAGCATTGGCAGAGTTCGTCGATTTGGTAGCTGCGCGAAATCTGTGTGGCTCTGGCAGCGACTGGATACATATTTCATGAGCCAACCGTGTCACTTTGATGACACTAGAGCGTACTGGTGCAAGTTTGGCAGAGCGCTGTGTGCTTTTACATCGCGAGTCGCCGTCGCTAAATCAGTCGTCTCTCTTGGCAACCAGACAGTCGCACCATGTCGTTTGAATAGCTTCACCGGACACTGCTCAAGGTATGTGTATGTTTTATATGACATGTGCATTGTAACTTGTGTCGGTCACATCTTTAGTCGCCCACGCCATGAGTACCGACTAAAGTGTTGGACGCATCACGATTACCCTATAGTCTTTGTTACAATACAGTTACATGTGTATATGGTTAGTATATTTCCGCTGGCATTTCCCTTACGTCAGTTATCTACAGGTGTAGCATATGCGTGCAGTATTTGTAAAATATTAAAACTGACTGTTGTAAGATTCATTATAACAATAAGCAACGTGCTTATTTAATAAATAATCCATTACCGGGAATCATACATTGTTACAAAACACACGCGAGATGCCGATACAATGCGTTTAGTACATATTGATTTTCAACCTGTGTCACAGAACTCCAACTAGTGGTCTACAAATGGTCGTGGAAGGCAGTAGCGCATTGCGTACAGCATAGGACTATCGATCGAGAGAACCCGGGTTCGAATCCTGTGCTGTGGTGTCGAACCTTGGGCAAGGTTGTTACTCTACGTTGCTGCAATTCACTCTGTATGAATAGTTACCTGGCTATAGACAGTGGTGGATATTTGTGTACGAATGGTATTCGCGCGTTAATTGCAGCGTGGTTGGATGGTTCCCTGATAAGTCGAGATGGTGTTCGATTGAACAAGTCTGCCAGGGAGTAATTTGTAAAGCACTTTGAGCGGTTCTGGGGACTGGATACTGTGCTATATAACAACTTACTTTACTTTTATAAACGTAACTTTATATTTTTACAAAACGTGATCACTTTTTGGGCACAGACTAGATGACATATGCTAATACATTAGTTCACCGAGCGGATAAAATATGGAATCACTCCTCTTACACTAGTTCATCGAACGGTAGAACATACTATCGGTCCTCTGTCACTAGTTCATCGAGCGGGTAGAACATGGACTCGCTCCTTTAACACTAGTTCACCGAGCGGGTAGAACAATGTCTCGCTCTTCTTCTGTTGAATTCTAGGCCGATATCTACAGCGGAAACAGATTAAGCATTCCACACTCACCAATTACTGTTTCTGTCAGATTCACGAAGCATAAGGATTATTTGTTGCAATCCCCATTGGTTTGAGAAATCAGTGCTATGGTTTTCCCGTGTTCTCGGCCGCGTATACATATTCTTAGTTACGTAATGTCAACAGTTTAGATGTACTGTCGTGATGTGTCAATTGGTGTGCGCATATGAAAAAAGACATTAAAATGATATCTGTTTTACTAATCGTTGCTGATTGGACGGACTGAAACCAAATTTCGGCCAGCAATAACGCCTGATTTGTACGATCAAAAGGTGTAATCATTCGGTTATCGCGAATGTTTTCAGAACATCTGATGATATGTAAAGCAACTAAGTGTGTATTCGCGTTAATATAATATACGTAACTCACAGGAAGAGTTTATTGTAGACACATCCCAAAATATAATGTAACCGTGTACACTTGTGTCTTTAAAATATAGCTCTATCAGTATGAAATCCCGGACGGATGACATCATGAAATAAGAAAGATCACGTGTAGCTCAGTAATATTGTAAATACGAGGTACATGACTATGTGAGAAGGTATTTTCCGCCGTCATATTTGATTGTACGGTTCACGACGAGTTGCACGATAACTACGATTGGATATTGTGGATCGTTATGTATATATATATATATATATATATATATATATATATATATATATATATATATATATTGCCGAATGGTACCAGAGCAGGGGTTTAATTGTTGGGATGATATTTGATACGTCATGACAAAATCACTGCTCATTGAGGCATTCAGTAATATTGGCTGACTAGAACGATTTAATTGTGGTGTCAGTCGATAATCGATTCTGATGAGCGATATTGATCACCTGTCTGGGTAATATCAAACATAGAATGTTTCTCTGATCATAAACCCACCTACCAAAATAATTTCTAGGTATGAATCATCAAAATTTTTCCACTTTTCTGCTGGATTTGATTGTTTCTAAACACACTGCTTTTAATGATAATAGTCAATATAATATTGCGCAAAAATGACACTTGTAAATCAATATTTTCTAGTAAATCAAAAGTGGCTTAATGCTTCCCGAAAATATTTAGTTGTATGTTATGATACCAGTTAACAATGGTTACTTGCGAACGGTTTGAGTCGATCTGAAATATTAATCGTGCTGCACAATAACATTAATTGATTTTGTGTGTGCAAGCTAGTCTGCTGGCGCGTGTGGCCTTTGCATATTATATAGTGTCCTCTACAAACAACACTGGTCCACCAGTTTTTGAGGACGGTCTGTTAGGGGAAGATCTTTATTTTAATGCGAATAAAATGTAAAACGATCAATGAAAAATGAAAAGGGGTCTTTTTGCAGACAATGACTCATCTATTGCGCGCATAGTTAATACATACGTTTTAAAGTTAAGGTCTTGTATGCAGTCTTCACGACAGCATTAAAGCACTTCAGACAGACTTTACTCCATTGCAGACCTGTTCAACTAAACATCATCACGATTCTTTGTGAAGCATCTAGGCACACCTTAATTAATGCACGAACAGTATTTGTATACAAATATCCACCACTGTGTTGGTGCTACTTGCTGGTTGGCTGCGTATGAATGTGCTTATGATTGGAGGGTCGCATTTGCGCGAATCCACAGTCAGGTTTGTTTTTATGAAAATCTAAAGGGTGCACATCTGTCAAAATGTACATCTGCAATCAACAAAGACATGCTGCATCAATACTTCATTAACGCTCGTACGCACAAAGGGGAGGTCATCAGTCACACTGGGTCCGTCTTAACCAGTCACAGAGATTGCGTCTCGACCAGTCACATATATTCCGTCTCACCCAGTCACTGTGTGTCCGCCTCAACCTGACACAGTGAGTCTGTCTCACCCATTCACAGTGAGTTTGTCTCACCTAGTGACAGCGAGTCGGTCTCTCGCAGTCACAGTGATTCCGCCTCACCTAGTCACAGTGATTCTGTCTCACCCAGTCACTGTGAATCTGTCTCACCCAGTCACAGAGAGTCTGTCTCACCTAGTGACAGTGAGTCCGTCTCACCCAGTCACAGTGAGACCGTCTGATACAGTCACAGTGAGACTTTCTCACCTAGTCAGAGTGAGTCCGTCTTACGCAGTCATAGTAAGTCCGTCTCACCCAGTCATAGAAAGTCTATGACTTAATTTCTTGACATTTATGGGTAATTCTGAAAAAATGCAGGTCTCATGTCGAACCCGTTGTACCGCAGGTTGGCGTTTGAAGATCTAGCCCTCTAAGATTAATCCGCCAACATTCCCGCAAATTCACGTATATAAACACCATGTTTGTAAGATTAATATTTTAGATTCAGCTCTGGGAAAGTAAGATAGACTTTACGTTGACTTCCTCGCATCACTGAAGAAACAAGCTTTTATTTGTGTAGATGTTATAAACTAATAGATTATTTGCTGACAATCGTTTAGATAATCGAGTGAAGAGTTACAAATAACACGATCAGCTGTGTTGTGTCGTTTTGTTAGCTGCGAGGAATCTGTGCGGCGCTGGCAGCGAGTGGACAGTAAATATTTCATGAGACAACCGTGTCACCGTGATCACATTAAAGCGAACTAGTGTACATTTAGCATGAGCATTATGTTTGCTGTTTGCTTGGCCATAATGAGTCGCCGTCGTTAGATCAGTCATCTCTCTTGTATTGGCAACCAAACATTCGAACCATGTTGTCAGCAAGGAAGACTGGATAGCTACAGCGCACACTGCTGCAGGTATGTGTATGTCTGACAGGATACGTGCACAATAACTTGTGCCGGTCGAACCTTTAGTACAGACTCATGTGTCGACCACACCGTGACTACAGACTCATGTGTGGACCACACCTTGAGTACAGACTCATGTGTGTGCCACGCCGTGAGTACAGACTCATGTGTGTGCCACACAGTTAGTACAGACTCATGTGTTTGCCCCACCTTGAGTACACACTCGTGTGTGGATCACACCGTGAATACAAACTCATGTGTGGACCAATCCGTGAGTACAGACTCATGTGTGGACTACACTTTGAATACAAACTCATGTGGGGATCACACGTTGAGTACAGACTCATGTGTCGACCACACCGTGACTACAGACTCATGTGTGGACCACACCTTGAGTACAGCCTCATGTGTGTGCCACGCCGTGAGTACAGACTCATGTGTGTGCCACACAGTTAGTACAGACTCATGTGTTTGCCCCACCTTGAGTACACACTCGTGTGTGGATCACACCGTGAATACAAACTCATGTGTTGACCAATCCGTGAGTACAGACTCATGTGTGGACTACACTTTGAATACAAACTCATGTGGGGATCACACGTTGAGTACAGACTCATGTGTGTACCACACCGTGAGTACAGGCTCATTTGTGGACCATACCACGAGTACCGACTTATGTGTGGACCACACCGTGAGTACAGACATGTATGTGCCAAACCTTGAGTACAGACTCATGTGTGTGCCACGCCGTGAGTACAGTCTCATGTGAGTGCCACACAGTTAGTACAGACTCATGTGTATGCCACACCGTGAGTACAGACTCATGTGTGTACCACACCTTGTGTACAGACTCATGTGTGGACCAATCCGTGAGTACAAACACATGTGTGGACCAATTCGTGAGTACAGACTGATGTGTGGACCACACCTTGAAAACAGACTTGAATAGAGACTCATGTTCGGATCACACTTTGAGTACAGACACATTTGTGTACCACACCGTGAGTACAGACTCATGTGTGTGCCAAGCCGTAAGTACAGTATTATGTGTGTGCCACACAGTTAGTACTGACTCATGTGTATGCCACACCGTGAGTACAGACTCATATGTGTACCACACCTTGAGTACAGACTCATGTGTGGATCACACCGTGAGTACAAACACATGTGTGGACCAATTCGTGAGTACAAACTCATGTGTGGACCACACCTTGAATACAGACTCATGTTCGGATCACACTTTGAGTACAGACTCATGTGTGTACCACACCGTGGGTACAGACTCATGTGTGTGCCACGCCGTGAGTACAGTCTCATGTGTGTGCCACACTGTTAGTACAGACTCATGTGTGGATCCCACCGTGAGTACATACTCATGTGTGTACCACACCTTGAGTACAGACTCATGTGTATGCCACAACGTGAGTACAGACTCACGTGTGAACAACACTTTGAGTACAGACTCATGTGTGTACCACACCTTGAGTACAGACTCATGTGTGGTTCACACCGTGAGTACAAACTCATGTGTGGACCACACCTTGAATACAGACTCATGTTCGGATCACACTTTGAGTACAGACTCATGTGTGTACCACACCGTGGGTACAGACTCATGTGTGTGCCACGCCTTGAGTACAGTCTCATGTGTGTGCCACACTGTTAGTACAGACTCATGTGTGGATCACACCGTGAGTACATACTCATGTGTGTACCACACCTTGAGTACAGACTCATGTGTGGTTCACACCGTGAGTACAAACTCATGTGTGGACCACACCTTGAATACAGACTCATGTTCGGATCACACTTTGAGTACAGACTCATGTGTGTACCACACCGTGGGTACAGACTCATGTGTGTGCCACGCCGTGAGTACAGTCTCATGTGTGTGCCACACTGTTAGTACAGACTCATGTGTGGATCACACCGTGAGTACATACTCATGTGTGTACCGCACCTTGAGTACAGTCTCATGTGTATGCCACAACGTGAGTACAGACTCACGTGTGAACAACACTTTGAGTACAGACTCATGTGTGTACCACACCTTGAGTACAGACTCATGTGTGGTTCACACCGTGAGTACAAACTCATGTGTGGACCACACCTTGAGTACAGTCTCATGTGTATGCCACACCGTGAGTACAGACTCATGTGCGTACCACACCTTGAGTACAGACTGATGTGTTGACCAATCCGTGAGTACAGACTGATGTGTGGACCACACCTTGAATACAAACTCATGTGGGGATCACACGTTGAGTACAGATTCGTGTGTGTACCACACTACGAGTACCGACTTATGTGTGGACCACACCTTGAGTACAGGCTAATGTGTGGACCACACCTTGAGTACTGGCTCATGTGTGGACCACATCTTGAGTACAAACACATGCATGTACCACACATTGAGTACAGGCTCATGTGTGGATCATACCGTGAGTACAGACTCATGTGTGGACCAATCCGTGAGTACAGACTCATGTGGGGATCACACCGTGAGTACTGGCTCATATGTGGACCACGCCGTGAATACAGACTGATGTGTGGACCACACCTTGAGTGCAGACTCATGTGTGTACTTCACCGTGAATACAGTCTCATGTATGGACCACACCGCGAGTACCAACTTATGTGTGGACCACACCGTGGGTACAGATCCATGTACAGACCACATCATCAGTGCAAATTCATGTCTTGGCATGCACCTTCACGCTGTTTGCTATGCAGTGTTTGTTACAATACGTATTGTCTGCTGTTGTCAGGGTCGTTTAGTTCCGCTGGCATTTCCCGTAAACTAGATATTGACACGTAAAACATATGCGAGGGATCAAAAATATATAAGCGACCAAATAAACTCAAAACACATATTAAAACATTAAATTCAACGGTCGGTAGTACCCTCACGGCTCGTCCGATCCCGACGACCTTTGTATTATTTGAAAGCATGCACTTTCTATTAATTTATCATTCATCTAGATTTTAGATTTTCTAGTAAGCATTCACAAAACACCCATAAACTAAACTATAGTCATGTGGTTTTTGGTGTCCTGTACTGTTCCGAACGATATTGGCTTCAGGTAGTTAGTACACTTATCTTCCGATTGCGACGCTGATGAAATAATTTGCATAGGTACTTCGATACTTCTTCATTTCGTGTTATAAGCTTTACCCCACAACGGCTAAAAACCGACGTGCTTTGACGGCAGCAAAACCGATATTCTCGGTGTCGGCGTGACGTCACAATAATGTTGCGAAACAAGGTAGACTGAGGGTGTCAACATTATTTACGTTGGTTGGTTGATGTACGTGATTGTGACGTCACGCCGAGTTCGAAAATGTCAGTTTTGCCGCTGTTTGAAAGAGGCTGGAGCTTATAATATAAACTCAGAATATGGCGCCTCTATCGGTAGATGGGTGTACTGTGTCAACGATCTAGACATCGTTCACCAGTGTCTATGCCACCGAAAACGGAATTGTTGTAGGTCAATTATAGGTAATTTGTAGAAACGGTTATCGTGATTTCAGTTGTTGCATGTTATAAAAGCAGACAACATACGTTTTCACACGATGTCAATACCTTTGGACCTAGACGAGCCAAAATGGTGCAGCGACTGTTGAGTGTAGCGTTTTTAGACGTGCATTAAATTTTGTCTCGTTTAACTATTTTTCGTTGGGTGTAGTTAAAATACTAGAAGTGTCTCTTATGTTACTCTATATAACATTAATAATAATAATAATATTATTATTGTTATATTAACCTAGATCGATTACCAGGATTCATACATTGTCACAATACACAACCAAGCTGTCCGATACAATGGGCTCGCTTACTACATATTGATTTTTCAATCGAGGTCACATAACTTCAGCTAGTGGTCTACAAAGGTGTCCACTTTATGCGCATCGACATGATCACATCCGCTGTTGCATTAGTTCAACGATCGGTTAGAACATGGGCTCACTCCTCTTGTACTAGTTCATCGAGCGGATTGAACATGGACTCACTCCTCTTACATTAGTTCATCGAGCGTGTAGAACTTGGACTCACTCCCCTTGCACTAATTCACCGACCGGGTAGAACATGGACTCACTCCTCTTACACTAGTTCATCGAGCGGGTAGAACATGGACTCACTCCTCTTACACTAGTTCATCGAGCGGGTAGGATATGGACTCATTCCTCTTACACTAGTTCATCGAGCGGGTAGAACATGGACTCACTCCCCTTACACTAGTTCATCGAGCGGGTAGAACATCTAACAATATTTAACAAGATTTCCACCCAGAGAATTAACTCTAGTTGGCAGGTGGACAAGGAAGCCCTTTGGCTTATCGAGAGTCCGACCCTTTTATATATGTGTTTCTCGCCCTACTGAGGTATGTGTCGATTTTATTTTTAAACATATTCACGCTACTAGCACCCACACAATCAGCAGATAATCTGTTCCATTCATTTACAGTCCTTTTTGAAAATGAGAACTTTCTTATATCTAATCTACACTGCTCCTTTGCTAATGTAACTTCCTGTCCTCTCGTCCTTCTATCTTTCTTAACTGAGAAAAAAAATATTTATATTAATATTATAATAACCATTCATTATTTCAAACATTTCTATCTGATCTCCTCTCAATCTCCTGGACTCTAGTGTTGTTAAACCACATTCTTCTAGACGAATTTCATAAATACGATCCTCCAGTTTTGGTATATTTTAGTTGCTCTCGTCTGTACTCTTTCTAGCATATCTATGTCCTTCCTGCGATACGGCCTCCACGTTTGTATACAATATTCTAAACAAATTCTCACTATTGCTTTGTACAGCGGTAGTATTAGTTCTTTTTCCTTATACGCTATATTTCGTCTGATTAATCCAACGATTTGACTTCCCTTAGAAGCTGCAAATTCGCACTGCTCTGAAACCTTCATATCAGCACTAATGGTTAACCCTAAGTCCTTTTCTTTTACAGTTGTACTTAGTACAGTACCCCCATTGTATATTCTGCCTCTTCGTTCCTATGTCCTGCGTGGAGGCATTTACATTTCCCAAAACTGAACAGGATTTGCCACTTTTCAGATCATTTGATCAACTTCTCAAGATCATCTTGTAAATGTTGTCTATCTTCACCACTTTTAATCCTTCTAAACACTTTAGTATCATCCGCAAATTTCAACACCTTGCTTGTTATTTCATCATCGAAATCGTTGATATATATTAAGAATAATACAGGTCCTAGGACTGATCCCTGTGGTACCCCACTCAATACCGATTTCCAGTTTGAAGCCTCCCCATTAACTACTACCCGTTGTCTTCTGTCAATCAGCCATTTTTCTATCCAGTTTATTATACCATTTCCTATGGCATGGGCCTTTAGTTTAAGCAGTAAGCTTTGATATGGTACTTTGTCGAAAGCTTCATGAAAATCTAAGTAGACGATATCTACTGGTGATCCCTTATCTACCCACTTAGTGATGTCTTCCAAAAAACATAACATTGTTGTTAAGCATGACCTCGCTTTAAAAAAATCATGTTTAAATGTGTTTATCAAGTTATGTTTAACAAGAAAATCCACCATGTGATCTTTAATTAGTCTTTCTAATAATTTGCAAATCACTGATATTAAACTCACTGGTCTATTGTTCTCTGACTTGTTTCTCGAACCTTTTTTAAATAACGGCATAATGTTTGCCTCTTTTCATTCTTAAGGAACCACTCCCTCTTCTAATGACAAATTGAAAACTGCTGCAAGCGGTACGCTAATTTGTTCTACAATTGCCAATAGTAGTTTGGGCGGAATCCCATCCACTCCAGGTGATTTATTATACTTCGTAGCCTTTATTTTCTTAGCTACCATTTCCGGGGTTATAATTAATTGTCCTAAATAGTCGGAATCTGACCCTTGAACTTAGCCTCTGGTAAACACTGAACTAATGTACTCATTCAGGTTTTCTGCCATTAACAATCCCTCTGATATTATATTTCCAGCACTATCTTCTAGAGGACCGACCTTATCTGGAACTTTCTGTTTTTTTAGAACATACGCATACAAACTATTGCTGTCATGTTTTATACTACTAGCTAATTGTTGTTTTCTTTGAATTTCTAATGTCAACTGTAGCTAGGTTAAGTGCTTCTTTATAACTTGTGTAGTCTTCATCATTTCCAGTACATCTATATGACTTCCACATCATTTCTTTATAATAATTTTTTCTAATGGCTTCTTTGGATAAGTGTTTCTTTTTGGACCGTTTCCCTTGTTTTTTGAAGGATACAAATGTATCGACTATGCACTTAATTTCAATCTTTAATATATTCCAGCATTATGTTGCTGTCTTACTTTTTCAGTGTGTTATTCCAGTCTATCTTTGCTAAATATTTTCTCATGTCCTTATACATTCCTTTGTAGAAATTTCTCCTATACTGCTTTTTACTATTCCTTTCTGATTTTAATTTGATGGTAAAATGTATCTACTCCCCAGTGGCTCATATAACTTGACATTGTCAACTAATTAATTATGTGAGGACAAATCTATGTCTAACACATTCTCACCCCTGGTTGGTTCTAGCACATGTAGAGAAAGGAAAGTATATTGAACTCAAACTAAAAACGTTTGGTCCTCACTCCCCATACTCTGTACAGATTTCCATTGTATATGCCCGTGGTTAACATCCCCCATAATAATACAGTCCCGTTTGCTCACTTCCCTTATAGCGTCTTGTATTTGTTCATTCTCTTCTATGCTTATGCTTGGACTTCGATAAACTAACCCAACTGTTAACGTTAAGTTTCATGTAACTATGTTACACCAAACAGCTTCTTCGCAGTCTACTTATCTTTCTAATTTGATGTCATCAGCCTGGATAGATTCTTTAATACATAAAATAACTCCACCTCCCTTTCTTCCTATTCTATCTTTCCTAAACATTACATCCTGTCAGTCCCAATTCGGCACCTGATATATCGGTGGTGGTCCAGGATTCGGTTATACTCATTTCTTTTGTTTATTATACTCCTTGCATTTAAACAAACACATTTATATCCAGCTTCAGAAGAGTTTTCCATACTGTTCTTTGATGAACATGGACTCACTCCTCTTACAGTATTTCATCGAGCAGGTAGAACATGGATTCACTCCTCTTAAAGTAGTTCATCGAGAGGGTAGAACATGAACTCACTCCTCTGACACTAGTTCATCGAGCGGGTAAAACATGGTCTCACTCTTCTTCTGTCGAATTCTATCTACAGCGGATACAGTTTATGCAATCCACATTCACTAATTAATGTTTTTGTGGGATTCACGAAGCATGATGATTATTTTTTTGCGATCCCCATTGGTTTGAAAATCAACGCTATGTTTTTCCCGTGTTCCCGGCCGTTTAGATATATCCTGATTTACGCAATGTCAACGGATTAGAGATACCGTCGCGATGTGTCAATTGGTGTGCGCATATGAAATAAGACATTAAAATGATATATATTTTACTAATCGTTGCTGATTCGACTGATTGAAACCACGTTTTAGCCTGCAATAATGCCTGACTTGTAAGAACCAAATATACAGTCACTCGGTTATCCCGAGTGATTTCAGAACATTCGGAGAGATGTAAGGCAACTAAGTGTGTATTCGCGCTAGCTCTACGTCTTACTATCACCGCAGCTTATTTGGTTGATCGTTAATGTAATATACGTATCTCACTGGAAGCATTTCTTGTATTCACATCCAAAAATATAATGTAACCGTGTAAACGTGTGTTTTTAACATATGGCTCTATAAGACTTTCACGATAACTACGATTGAATATCGCGGATCGTTATGTATATATATATATATATATTGTCGAATGGTACCAAAACAGGGGTTTATGTGTTGGGATGATATTTGTTATGTCATGACGAAATCGTTGAGGCATTCAGTAATATTTGCTGATTAGAACGATTTTATTGAGATGTCAGTCGATAATCGATTCTGATGAGCGATATTAATCACCTGTCTGGGTAGTATCAAACATAGAATGTTTCTCTGATCATAAACCCACCTACCAATGTCATTTCAATGAAAGAAAGACTGGTATAAATCATCAACGTTTGTTCATTTTTCTGCTGGATATGTTTATATCAATACACATACATTTTTATGATAATACTCAGTATAATATTGTGCAATAATAACACTTGTAAATCCATATTTTCTAATAAATCACAAGTGGCTTAATGCTTCCCGAAAACATATAGTTGGCTGTTCTGATACCAGTCGACAATTGCTACTAGCGAACGGTTTGAGTCGATCTGAAATATTAATCGTGCTGCACGATAACATTAATTGATGTTGTGTATGTGCAAGCTAGGGTGCTGGCGCGTGTGTCTTTTGCATATATAGAGTCCGATACAAACAACACTGGTCCACCAGTTTTTTAGGACGGTCTGTTAAGGGAAGATGTTTATTTTAATGCGACAAAAATGTATGTGACTACCATGTAAAACGGTATATGAAAAATAAAAAATTATTTTTAGAAGGCAATGACTCATATATTGCGCGCATAGTTAGTACTTACGTCGTAAAGTTAAGTTCTTGTATAGGGCAGTATGCAGCCATCACGGTAGCTCAAAGCACTTCAGTCTTTACTCCATTGAAGACTTGTTCAACTACACGCCATCACGTTCTTGTATAGGGCAGTATGCAGCCATCACGATAGCTCAAAGCACTTCAGTCTTTACTCCATTGAAGACTTGTTCAACTACACGCCATCACGATTTTGGGGAAGCATTCAGGCACGCTTTAATTAATGCACGAAGAGTGTTTATATACAAATATCCACCACTGTGTTGGTGCTACTTGCTGGTTGGCTGTGTATGAATGTGCCTTTGATTGGAGGGTCGCATTTGTGCGAATACACACTCAGGTTTGTTTTGATGAAAAGTGGAGCTGGACGCTTTCATATAAAGGGTGCACATCTGCCAAAATATACATCTGCAATCAACAAAATCATGCTGCATCATTACTTCATTAACGCACATACGCACAAATAGGAGGTCATCACCCCATAACAGTCGCTAGGGTGGGGGTAACTACGGATGTAACGTCACTGGAAGTGAGGCAACTTTCGCTATGGGCGCTGATTAACCAGAACCGAGTCAGCATTTACACTGCCAGAATGTCATGGCTCCTGATTTACTCATCCAGATGGTCATATCAACTACTCCGTCTAACCTACTCACTGTGAGACCGACTACCGTGTCACACTGAATCCGTCTCACTCAGTCACAGTGAGTCCATCTCTGCCAGTCACAGAGATTCCTTCTCACCCAGAGTGAGACTGTCTCACACAGTCACAGTGCGTCTGTCTCATCCAGCCACAGAGAGTCCGTCTCACGCAGTCATATTTAATCCGTCTCACACAGTCACAGTGAGTCAATCTCTGCCAGTCACAGAGATTCCTTCTCACCCAGAGTGAGACTGTCTCACACAGTCACAGTGAGTCTGTCTCAACTAGGCACAGAGAGTCCGTCTCACGCAGTCATATTTAATCCGTCTCACACAGTCACAGTGAGTCTGTCTCATCCAGCCACAGAGAGTCCGTCTCACGCAGTCATATTTAATCCGTCTCACACAGTCACAGTGAGTCTGTCTCATCCAGTCACAGTAACATTCCCTCAAATTCATGTATATAAACACCATTTTTGTAAGATTAGTATTTTAGATTCAGCTCTGGGAATATAAGATAGACAGCACGTTGACTTCCTCGCATCACTGAACAAACAAGCTTTCATTTGTGTAGATGTTGTAAAGTAATCAATATTTTGCAAACAATCGTTCACCTATTTGACTGAGGAGGCACTAGTAACACGATTCGCTGTGTTGTGTCGTTTTGGTAGCTGCGAGGAATCTGTGCGGCGCTGGCAGAGAGCGGACAGTAAATATTTCATGAGACAAGAGTGTCACCGTGATCACATTAAAGCGTACCAGTGAAAGGTTAGCATGTGCTTGATATTTGCTGTATGCTTGGCCACAGCAAGTCGCCGTCGTTAGAGCAGTCATATCTCTTGTATTGGCAACCAAACAGTCGCACCTTGTTTGTCCGCAAGGAATGCTGGATAGCTACAGCGCACACTGCTGCAGATATGTGTATGTCTGACAGGATATGTGCACAGTAACTTGTACCGGTCGTACCTTTAGTACAGACTCATGTCGACCACACCGTAAGTACAGTCTCACCTATCGGCCACGTCGTGAGTACAGACTCATATGTCGGCTACAACCTGAGTACAGACTCATGTGTCGAACACACCGTGGGTACAGACTCATGTGTTGAACACACCGTGAGTACAGACTCATGTGTGAACCAACCTTGAATATATGTTTTCATGTGTTGAGCACACCATGAGTCAAGAGTACAAACTGATGTCTGGACCCCCACCTTGAGTGCAGATTCGCGTGTGGACCACACCTTGAGTACAGACTCATGTGTGGACCACACCGTGAGTACAGACTCATGTGTTAGCCACGTCGTGAGTACAGACTTATGTGTGGACCACATCGTCATGTAAACTTATGTATTGGCACGTGGCTTTACGCTGTTTCTATGCATTCTTTGTTACAGGGGTTATTTTCGGCAGTTTTTGAGTCGCTTGCTTCCGCTAGCCTTTCCCGTAAGCTAGGTATTTATAGATAAAGCATATGCGAGGGATAAAAAATAGATAATCCAGGCAAAAAAACTCAAAACATTACATTCAACGGTCGTTGGTATCCTCATGGCTCGTCCAATCCCAACGACCTTGGTGTCGTTTGAAAGTTGGCACTTTCTGTTAATCTAGCATTCATCTTGATTTTAGACTTTCCCGTTAGCCTTAATAAAACACCCATGAACTCAGCTGTAGCCAAGTAATTTTCGGTGTCCTGTATTATTCCGAACGATGTTGGCTTCGTGTAATTGGTACACTAATCTTCCGATTGCGGCGCTGCTGAGATTATTTGCATATGACATATGACCATACTTCTTCATTTCATGTTATAAGCTTCACCCACAACGGCGAAAAACCGACGTGCTTTGACGGCAGCGAAACCGATATCCTCGACGTCGACGTAACGTCACAATAACGTTTGCGAACCAAGGTAGACTGAGGGTCAAACTTATTTGCGTTGGTTGGTTGATGTAATATCACGCCGAGTTCGAAAATGTAAGTTTCGCCGCTGTTTAAAAGTGGCTGGAGCTTATAATATAAAATCAGAATGTGGCGTTTCAATCGGTAAATTGGTGAAATGCGTCAACGAACTAAACATCGTTCACCAGTGTCTAAGCCACATCGAAAACGGAATTATTGTAAGTCCATTATAGGTAATTTCTAGAAATGGTTATCGTGATGTAAGTTGTTCCATCTTAGAAAAACAGAAATCATATGTGTTCACACGATATCAATACCGTTGGAATCAGACGAACCAAAAGGGTTCAGCAACGTAGCGTTTTGGGACTTGCTTTGAGTTTTTCGCTCGATTTGTCTATTTTTGGTTGGATGTAGGTAAAATATTAACAGTGATTCTTATGCTACTCATTGATGTTGCAATTTGTTCGCCGATGCGCCGCTTTAACTTTAGATGCTTCGCTGTCTCGTCTCGGCTGTGAACACACAACATCCAAACAATCACGGGGGTAGGTCAGGGCTATTTAAACAAATATCTTTATGTCGCGCCGCTCCTGTCAATTTACTTTCTCCACCTAACCTTCTCTACGCTGTCCCCGCTGAAATTATGATAACATCCGAAGAAGGGGGGAGGGTGGTGCTTTCGAAAAAAACTTGCCTATTACTGGGGAGAGGACAGAAACAATAATATTGTGTCTACCCTCCAATTCCACACACCTTTCACATTCAATAACAAATACGCATTAATAGTCTCATAACATTTACATTTACACCCGCCATTGACACTCGCCACAAAAACTAACATTCACACTCACATTTAATGCGGGGCAGAACCATATGGCTTCCCCCGAGATAAATTCCATGGGGGCAGCTTCCCCTTTGCACCCCCCGCCCTGTTCCCCGTCTTTGCACAAAGTGTCTGTTTAACATATATCGATTACCAGGATTCATACGTTGTCACAATACAAAAGCAAGCAATCCGATACAATAGGCTCGCTTACTAAATATTGATTTTCAACAGGGTTCACAGAACTTCAGCTAGTGGTCTTCAAAGGTGTCCACTTTATGCGCATCGACATGATCACATCCGTTCTTGCACTATTTCAACGAGTGTGTAAAACTCTTCTTACACTAGTTCATCAAGCGGGTAGAACATGGTCTCACTCCTCTTACACTAGTTCATCGCGTGGGTAGAACATGGACTCACTCTTCTTACACTAGTTCATCGAGCGGGTAGAACATGGACTCACTCCTCTTACACTAGTTCATCGCGTGGGTAGAACATGGACTCACTCTTGTTACACTAGTTCAACGAGCGGGTAGAACATGGA
Source organism: Escarpia spicata (assembly GCA_963995525.1). NCBI lineage: Eukaryota > Metazoa > Annelida > Polychaeta > Sabellida > Siboglinidae > Escarpia > Escarpia spicata. Next base: position 64,120,001 of record OZ023207.1, on the reverse strand, counting down.
CTCACTCCTCTTACACTAGTTCATCGCGTGGGTAGAACATGGACTCACTCTTCTTACACTAGTTCATCGAGCGGGTAGAACATGGTCTCACTCCTCTTACACTAGTTCATCGCGTGGGTAGAACATGGACTCACTCTTCTTACACTAGTTCATCGCGTGGGTAGAACATTGACTCACTCTTCTTACACTAGTTCATCGAGCGGGTAAAACATGGACTCACTCTTCTTACACTAGTTCATCGAGCGGGCAGAACATGGACTCACTCCTCTTACACTAGTTCATCGAGCGTATAGAACATTGACTCACTCTTCTTACACTAGTTCATCGAGCGGGTAGAACATGGACTCACTCCTCTTACACTAGTTCATCGAGCGTATAGAACATTGACTCACTCTTCTTACACTAGTTCATCGCGTGGGTAGAACATTGACTCACTCTTCTTACACTACTTCATCGAGTGGGTAGAACATGGACTCACTCCTCTTACACTAGTTCATCGCGTGGGTAGAATATGGACTCACTCTTCTTACACTAGTTCATCGAGCGGGTAGAACATGGACTCACTCTTCTTACACTAGTTCATCGAGCGGGCAGAACATGGACTCACTCCTCTTACACTAGTTCATCGAGCGTATAGAACATTGACTCACTCTTCTTACACTAGTTCATCGCGTGGGTAGAACATTGACTCACTCTTCTTACACTACTTCATCGAGTGGGTAGAACATGGACTCACTCCTCTTACACTAGTTCATCGCGTGGGTAGAACATGGACTCACTCTTCTTACACTAGTTCATCGCGTGGGTAGAACATGGACTCACTCTTCTTACACTAGTTCATCGAGCGGGCAGAACATGGACTCACTCCTCTTACACTAGTTCATCGAGCGTATAGAACATTGACTCACTCTTCTTACACTAGTTCATCCAGCGGGTAGAACATGAACTCACTCCTTTTACACTAGTTCATCGAGCGTGTAGACCATTGACTCACTCTTCTTACACTAGTTCATCGCGTGGGTAGAACATTGACTCACTCTTCTTACACTAGTTCATCGAGCGGGTAGAACATGAACTCACTCCTTTTACACTAGTTCATCGAGCGTGTAGAACATGGACTCGCTCCTCTTAGACAAGTTCATCGAGCGGTTACAATATAATAATAATAATAATAATAAGATAACTTCTATTGCGCCTAAATCCTTGGAAACCAAGCTCAGAGGCGTATCAAAACAAAAGGATTGGTCAATCTCAAAATCCATAAGCAGTATTCCAGTTGTCAACAAATGTGTCAAGGCGTTAGGGAGCTATGGTGGATAAGCAAGTTTGTAAAGTTTTTAAATGACGACGGATTTTTTTATATGTTCAACTGATATAACACTAAGAGGGAGCATATTCCAAAGAGTTGATACAGCAACAGAAATAGCCCTAGTTCCAATGTTAGTGTTGACTCTAAGAACAAAAGTTAGGTCCGAACTAGATGATCGAAGCTGGATAGGTGCTCATACAGGAGTAAGCAATAGATGCAAATAAGATGGTTGCTTACTAGACAGTGCCTTAAATATGATACAATATCGTACATGAAGCCAATGCAAAGACTTCAAAAGTGGTACAGAGCGATAAAACGAGGAGATCTTGTAACTACACTTGCTAGACAATTTTGGACACGCTGAAGTTTTGTGATATCCTTGCTAGCGACATTATATAGGAGGGATTTGCAACAGTCAAGTCTGCTGCTAACATGCGCTGTTGCTATAGTTTTAGCAACAGAAAATGACATATACTGGCGAATACGGCGAAGATCACGAATATGATAAAAACAGCAGCGACATGTTTGAGATATATGTTGTCGGAAATTGAAGTTACTATCAAAGATCACTCCTAGATTCCGCACTGAGGTTGCTGGCGTGATATACTGATTCAAAATATGCGTAGGAAAGAACCATCCAGTTTACTACGCTGCATTGGAATACGAATAATGATCAATTCAGTTTTATTTGCATTTAATTTCAACTTGCTGTCAGTCATCCGGTGGAAGATATCTTGAAGGCAATATCTAAGCAGGTTAAGGGAGCGATTATTACCCGGGGCAATAATGAAATGTAGTATCATCGGCATAAAGATGATGATCCAAGTTATGTCTTTGTGTAGAGCTTAGTTGCGTGGAGTAAAGAGTAAAAAGCAAAGGTCAAAGAACAGAACTCTGGGGAACACCAACTAAAGCCGACAGTGCAGCTAAAAAGCAGTTCCCAATCTGTGTAGTTTGGTATCTATCACTTAGATATGAAGAAAATCAGCTTAAAGCTGTTCAAGATATGCCGTACCACTTCAATAAGCGTTCAATGAGAATGTTGTGATCAATCGTGTCAAAAGTGGCAGAAAGAGAGATCTAGTAAGGTAAGTGCAGTCACTTTACCATTATTAATGTTCAAGTTAATGTAATTATGAACGTTTAAGAGGGCAGTTTATTTTGAATGAAACTGTCTATATGCTGCTAGTGACACATTAGTTAAGGCATGTGTGCTAATGTGATACAACCTTTTCTAATATTTTGTAAATAAAGCTGAGGTTAGAAATATGTATATTACTGTTTAGTTATTGTTTAAGCTGAGATGACGTCTTAAGAAGTGGTGTGACATGAGCGTATTTGAAATCATCAGGAAAACAGCCAGAGCAAAGTGATGCATTTATAATATTTGTTGTAGATCAAATTAGTGTATTGATACATGATTTTAGCAGTATTGTTGGAAATCGATCAAGTGCACCAGATTTATGTGGGGAGGACATAATTATTTTCCTAACTTCATCAAATGTTGCAGGTTCATATGATACAAGTAGAGAATTTACTTGTGGAAAGTCCACACTGACATTACTTAAATTATGACGTGGGAAACGATAACGAATAATACTGATTTTATTCTTAAAGTGACTAGAGAACGAATCACATAGAGACTTAATTGACACATGATCAGGTAGCGATAGAGTAGGCCGTCTGTGTAGAATGTTATTGATGCAGTTATCAGACTTATTTATGGCCATATTTAAAAAATAGTCTGATATAGCTTTGGCCATTTGTCTGTTACAGAGGTGACATTGCTTAGAATAGCGCACTCTATCTAATGACGAGCACGATTTGCGCCATACCCGCTCAGAAAAACGACGACGCCTTTCAGATAGTATTATTTCGGAAGTCATCCATGGAGCCGGTTCTGACACACATTTGGATGTTATCGGTGCATGTTTGTTAAGTAATGCACAGTACTTGACAGTACTGTTTATATAAGTCAGACAGATTTTTGTTATATGTGATAAGGTCGGATATAAGGATATAATAATAATAATAATAAGATAACTTCTATTGCGCCTAAATCCTTGGAAACCAAGCTCAGAGGCGCATCAAAACAAAAGGGTTGGTCAATCTCAAAGTCCATAAGTAGTTTTCCAGTTGTCAACAGATGGGTCAAGGCGCTAGGGAGCTAAGGTGGATAAGCAAGGTTGTAAAGATACGTTTTTAAATGACGACGGAATTTTGTAATATTTTCAACTGATCTAACACTAAGAGGAAGCATATTCCAAAGAGTTGGTGCAGCAACAGAAAAAGCCCTAGTTCCAATGTTAGTGTTGGCTCTAGGAACAAAAAGTAGGTCAGAACTAGATGATCGAAGCTGGATAGATTTTCTTACAGGAGTAAGCAATAAATGCAAATAAGATGGTTGCTTATTGGACAGTGCCTGATATGTAATGGTACAGATCTTAAAAATTATACGATATCGTACAGGAAGCCAATGTAAAGACTTCAAAAGTGGCACAGAGCGAGAAAAACGAGGAGATCTTGTAACTACTCTTGCTAGACAATTTTGGACACGCTGAAGTTTTGTGATATCCTTGCTAGCGATATTATAAAGGAGGGAATTGCAATAGTCAATTCTGCTGCTAACAAGCGCTGTTGCAATAGTCTTAGCAACAGAAAATGACATATACCGGCGAATACGGCGAAGATCACGAATATGATAAAAACAGCAGCGACATGTTTGAGATATATGTTGTCGGAAATTGAAGTTTCTATCAAAGATTACTCCTAGATTACGCACCGAGGTTGCTGGCGTGATGTACTGATTCAAAATACGCGTAGGGAAAAAACCATCCAGTTTACAACGCTGTATTCGAGTACCAATAATGATCAATTCAGTTTTATTTGCATTTAATTTCAACTTGCTGTCAGTCATCCAATGGAAGATATCTTGAAGGCAATCACTAAGTTGGTTAAGGGAGCGATTTGTATCCGGGGTAGCCAACGAAATATAAATCTGAGTGTCATCAGCATAAAGATGATGATCTAAGTTATGTTTTTGTATAACAGAGCTTAGTGGCGTGGTGTAAAGAGTAAAAAGCAAAGGCCCAAGAACAGAACCCTGGGGAACACCAAATAAAGCCGGCAGTGCAGCTGAAAAGCAGTTCCCAATCTTTATAGTTTGGTATCTATCAGTTAGATACGAAGAAAACCAGCTTAGAGCTGTGCCAGATATGCCGTACCACTTTAATAGGCGTTCAATGAGAATGCTGTGATCAATCGTGTCAAACGCGGCAGAGAGATCTAGTAAGGTAAGTGCAGTCACTTTACCATTATTAATGTTCAAGGTAATGTCATTATGAACCTTTAAAAGGGCAGTCTCTGTTGAATGAAACTGCTTATATGCTGATTGTGACACATTAGTTAACACATTTGTGCTAATGTGAGACCTTAGACGACTTGCTACAACCTTTTCTAGTATTTTGGAAATGAAGCTGAGATTAGAAATAGGTCTATAACTGTTTAGGTCTTGCTTAGGCAGAGATGACTTCTTAAGAAGTGGTGTGACATGGGCGTATTTAAAATCATCAGGAAAACAGCCAGAGCAAAGTGATGCATTTATAATATTTGTTATAGGTCCAATTAGTGTATCGAGACATGCTTTTAGCAGCATTGTTGGAAATGGATCAAGTGCACAAGATTTATTTGGGGAGGACATAATTATTTTCCTAACTTCATCAACTGTTGCAGGTTCAAATGATACAAGTTGAGAATTTACTTGTGGAAAGTCCACACTGACATTACTTATATTATGATGTGGGAAAGCAGAACGAATGATACTGATTTTATTCTTGAAGTGACTAGAGAACGAATCACATAGAGACTTAATTGACATATGATCAGGTAACGATGGAGTAGGCCGTCTGTGTAGAATGTTATTGATGCAGTTCCATAACTGACGCGGATTATCAGACTTATTTATGACCATATCTGTAAAATAATCTGATTTAGCTTTAGCCATTTGTCTGTTACAGAGGTGACATTGCTTAGAATAACGCGATCTATCTAATGGCGAGCGTGATTTGCGCCATACACGCTCTAAATAACGACGACGCCTTTTAGATAGTATAATTTCAGAAGTCATCCATGGAGCCGGTGGCCTTTCTGACACCCATTTGGATTTTATAGGTGCATGTTTGTCAAGTAGTGCATTGAGTACTTGACAGTACTGTTTATATAAGTCAGATAGATGTTTTTTTGGATCTGTGATAAGGTCAGATATAAGGATATCAGCCATTAAAGCTGTAATGTCAATCCTATGAATGGCTCTGTAAGACACATTGTGTTTCGATTGTAAAGGGGCTATAGAACCATTAATATTGGCAATGACAGTATGGTGGTCTGATAACCCATCTGAAACAGTAGGTGCTTGGATATTATTACAAGTTGAACGGGTTATCAAGAGGTCAAGCCAATGGCCATGTATATGTGTCGAAAAGGTAACATGTTGTTTCAAATCAAATGATGCCAGAATATCATCAAACGTAGTTGTAGTTGAAGAAGGTATATCCAAATGTAGATTAAAATCACCAAGAATGTAAAATTCTGAGTGAATGACTGCCAGATTTTCCAACATATCCTGAAAGTCTTCAAAGAAATTGGCAGGATGTCCTGGAGGGCGATAGATACAAACAAAGTGTGCGGAGAAAGAAGAATCTGAAATTTCAGCAAAGATGGACTAAAAACTAGAGTATTCAGGGTTAGAATGTAATTTAACTTTGAACTGCTGTGATATAAAAAAGCCAACACCACCTCCACGGCCGACTAAACGTGGTCGATGGTGAAAGGTGTAACCAGAAGGGGAAACGTCAGCAATGCATGCATGTGTATCATGTGGTCTAAGCCAGGTCTCAGTTACAGCTAGAATGTTTATTTTCTTTGAAATTAATAAATCACAAAGTGAGGCTGTCTTATCTCGTACAGATCGAACATTTGTAGTGGCCACCCGAATGTGTCGTCTAACAGATGGCCCAGGATTGAGACTTACATCTCCTGCTAGTAATAAAATTATTGCTAATTTCAATGTAGGCATAGAGCGGGGGATTGGCAGTAACTTATTATTATATCAGCCATTAAAACTGTAATGTCAATTCTGTAAATGGTAATATGGACTCACTTCTCTTACACTAGTTCATCGAGCGGGTACAACATTGATTCACTCCACATACACTATTTCATCTAACGGATAGAATATGGACTCACTCCGTTTACACTAGTTCATCGAACGGGTAGAACATGAACTCACTCCTCTTACACTAATTCATCGAGCGGGTAGAACATTGACTCACTCCTCTTGCATTAGTTCATCGAGCGGGTAGAACATGAACTCATTCCTCTTACACTAATTCATCGAGCGGGAAGAACATGGTCTCACTCCTCATACATTAGTTCATTGAGCGGGTAGAACATGAACTCACTCCTCTTACACTAATTCATCGAGCGGGTAGAACATGGTCTCACTCCTCATACATTAGTTCATCGAGCGGGTAGAACATGAACTCACTCCTCTTACACTAATTCATCGAGCGGGTAGAACATTGACTCACTCCTCTTGCATTAGTTCATCGAGCGGGTAGAACATGAACTCATTCCTCTTACACTAATTCATCGAGCGGGAAGAACATGGTCTCACTCCTCATACATTAGTTCATTGAGCGGGTAGAACATGAACTCACTCCTCTTACACTAATTCATCGAGCGGGTAGAACATGGTCTCACTCCTCATACATTAGTTCATCGAGCGGGTAGAACATGAACTCACTCCTCTTACACTAATTCATCGAGCGGGTAGAACATGGCCTCACTCCTCATACATTAGTTCATCGAGCGGGTAGAACATGGACTCTCTGCTCTTACACTAATTCATCGAGCGGGTAGAACATGGTCTCACTCCTCATACATTAGTTCATCGAGTGGGTAGAACATGAACTCACTCCTCTTACACTAATTCATCGATCGGGTAGAACATGGTCTCACTCCTCATACATTAGTTCATCGAGCGGATAGAACATGGACTCTCTGCTCTTACACTAATTCATCGAGCGGGTAGAATATGGTCTCACTCCTCTTACAATAATTCATCGAGCGGGTAGAACATGGTCTCACTCCTCATACATTAGTTCATCGAGCGGGTAGAACATGGACTCACTCCTCTTCTATCGAATTCTAGGCCGATATCTACAGCGGAAACAGTTTATGCATTCCACATTCACGAATTAAAGTTGTTGGTGGTATTAACGAAGCATTACGATTATTTTTGTGTAATCCCCATTGGTTTAAAAAATCAATGCTATGGTTTTTCGGGTTCTCGGCCGTTTAGACATATTCTGAGTTACGTAATGTCAACTGATTAGATATACCGCCGCAATGTGTAAATTGGTGTGCCCATATGAAATAAGACATTAAAATGATATATTTTTTCAAAAGGTATAATTATTCGGTTATCGTGATTGATTCCAGAACATCTGGTGATATGTACAGCAAATATTCGCGCTTGCTCTACGTCTTTTTATCACCGCAGCTTATTTGGTCGATCATTAATATAATATACGTAACTCACTGAAAGCATTTCTTGTAATAACATCCAAAAATATAATGTAACCGTATACAATTGTGTCTTTAAAATATGGCTCTATCAGTAAGAAATACCGGACGAAAGACATCATCAAATGAGAAAGAGCACGTGTAGCTCAGTAATATTGTAAATACGAGGTACATGACTATGTGAGAATGCATTTATCCGCCGTCATATTTGATTGTACGGTTCACGACGAGTTGCACGATAACTACGATTGGATATCGCTGATCGTTATGTATGTGTATATATATATATATATTGTCGAAAGGTAACAGAGCAGGGGTTTAAATGTTGGGATGATATTTGATGTCATGAAGAAATCACTGCTCGTTGAGGCATTCAGTAATATTGGCTGATCAGAACGATTTTATTGAGGTATCAGTCGATAATCGATTCTGAAGAGCGATATTGATCACCTGTCTGGGTAGTATCAAACATATAATGTTTCTTTGATCACAAACCCACCTACTATTATTATATCAGTGAAAGAAAGACTGGTATGAATCATCAACGTATGTCCACTTTTCTGTTGGATTTGATTTTCCAAATACACATAGCTTTTAATGATAATACTGAATATAATAATGTGTGAACATATAAGTTGTAGATCCATGTTTTCTAGTAAATCAAAAATGGCTTAATGCTTCCCGAAAACATTTAGTTGAATGTTATGATACCAGTCGACAATTGTTACTTGCGAACGGATTCAGTCGATCTGAAATATTAATCGTGCTGCATGATAACCTTAATTGATTTTGTGTCTGTGCAAGCTAGACTGCTGGCGCGTGTGACCTTTGCGTATATAGTGTTCAATACAAACACACAGGTCCACCATTTTGTTAGGACGATTTGGTATTGGTAGATTTGTATTTTAATGCGAAAAAATGTATGTGACTATCATGTAAACCGGTATATGAACAATGAAAAGGGATTGTTTGCAGACAATGACTCAACTATTGCACGCATAGTTAGTACTTACATTTTAAAGTTAAGTTCTTGAACAATGCAGTGTGCAGTCCTCACGACAGCTCAATACATTTCAGACTTTACTCCATTGCAGACCTGTTCAACTAAACACCATCACGATTCTTTGGAAGCATTCAGGCACGCTTTGATGCACGGAGAATATTCGCATACAAATATCCACCACTGTGTTGGTGCTACATGCTGGTTGGCTGTGAATGAATGTGATTTTTATTGGAGGGTCACTTTTGCGCGAATACACATTCCGGTTTGTTTTGATGAAAAGTGGAGCTGAGCACCTTCATATATATATTACGTCCCAAATTGAGACGGGACCGACAATGCCGTGATCTCCGAGTCACGAGGGATACACAGTCCCCAATGTTAAGAGCCAGGTTTTTATACCAAAATACCTTATCTGTCCGATCTGGGTATTTTATTGAGAGCGCTGGTATGCCAGTCGGATGCGCTAATCACTGCACTACTACCACCCTCTCTAGATTTGGAATACTCTCAAATGTTTACAATTTTATGATATTTCGAAACATGGAACTTACTGGTCAAGTTGATTTGTGAGTTAGTTGTCTTGTCCTCGACATATCAACATAAAACGTCACGTATATGTAAACCTAAGTATGCTTAATCGTAGATAAGCTTAGCAGTATACGAAACAGATACACGATGCAAGAATACTTTCACGATAATGCACATTTAATGTTAGTATTATTTCTGATAACTAGCTAGCTCGAATGTTGTGCACTGTCATTGTGGCTGCACCATACGGGCAAGCTGGACTGACAACATATAACGTGGTCGATGGCCACTTTGCTGTCGCCACCTAGCGACCAACTACTAAGTCAGTTAGATATGTAAAATGTTGTTTCCCAACAAACACCGTATCAGTTATTCACACTTAGCATTGCAATATATAGTCAAATCAAAATAATACAATATTACACTTAATGTATTTTACGTGATTGCAATTGCTTTTCTGAAATCATTGTGGAAGGATTAGAAACAAATCCGATCAGCAACAAGACATCACTCTAACTGGACAATTAGTATAACATAATAACGACTATTAGACGGTTTGTCACGTTGGTGTTTGACAATGTTTGGTTGTATCAGTTTACAATAGTCCCAACACTATAAATTCACATTACGTGTTGGTGAGTGGTGGTTTCGTCTTCACCACTTCCTGCAGCAACAAAACATTACGCAATGTCGCCGATTAATGGATTAATGCATAATAATTATTTATGATATTGCCGCTTGTTGGGTAGTATTTTGTTAGAAATGATACATCCGCGACACACTATTGTTATTGTACATAATAAAAGGTAAGTTCTTATAAAGCGCAATATCCAGTCTTCAGGACTGTTCAAAGCGCTTTGCACTTTACTCCCTGGCAGACTCGTTTAATCGAACACCATCTCGAATTCTCTGGAAACATTCAGCTATGCTGCAATTAGTAAGCGAAGACCATTCGTACACAAATTGCCATCACAGTATATAGCCAGGTACTCCTTGTTACATCTGGGTGAACTGAAGCAACGTAGAGTAAATGAACTTGCCCAATATTATTGACGTACATATAATTGTCATGAGATATACGATATGGCGGGCTAGCACATCCGGATCATTCATAACAGATAGGGCGAAGCATCCTCTTATTCAATTGAGTGTTGCGTACATATTGTGATAATATGTCGATAAAAATTACCAATTATTTGCTTGTCAATAGCCACGTTGTCTCAAGTCACAAAACACGCGTACGGAGGATGTGTGGGATTCTGAACTAGTGCAAAACACTACTCACACGACCCCTAATAATGATAATGAATTTATTAATAATGTGGTCTCGTGTAGCGTCGGTGTAGTTGAAAACACTACCCCTAAAAAAACCTACTTTAGTGTTTTGAGCGTACCCTCAAAACACTACCGTAGTGTTGTGAGCGTACTTTCAAAACACTACTGTAGTGTTTTGAGCATACCCCCAAAACACTACTGTTAAGTTCAAAACACTACCCCTACATTTGTATCGATTTTTTATTTCTATGTGTTTGGGGTCATTCATAAAGTACGTCTCGCTGGATGGGAGGTCGGGGGTCTCCGGGCAAACTATACGAAGCTTTACAGTGGGTAGGATATATTGGTAATAATTTACGTAACGTAAAGTTTAAAAACAAAGCTATTGACACCAGACTGATGTTATTAATAAACTTCGTCGTGTCAGCGATAAGTTCATGGAGTGCACGAATTCGTATAGGGTCATTTTATTATTTTAAATTACTTATCGTCGGCGAGTGGGACGTCTGACGGAAACGTCCGGGGATGTTCGTATTCAAAATACGTGTGGGGTGGGCGAAATTAACAGCTGTGGAGATGGAATTGAGGCTTATGTATGGCTTCGTTCCCCAGAGATCCTAAATACACCGCTGTAGGCTTAATCATATAATTATGTTAATGTAATTACTGGCTGGATAGATCTAGGTTAGTAAAATGAAGCAGATATTTTGATGTATTAGTTGTTAAATATTGGCATACAGTGAGGTCATCGTTGTAATCGTTGGGAGCTTAACCCTAACCATAAACAAATCCAGCTATTATCAACCCCAACCATAGTTGACTTCAACCACAACAAATTATAATAATAATCTTAACACTAATTAATAATGACATTTCACACTAACTATTTATTCCCGGAATCTGATTGGTTCCGGCTATTACCCTACCCCCAGTCACCACTTAATCATATAATCATGTTAGTGTAACTACT
>OZ023207.1:64078331-64098331 GCA_963995525.1 Escarpia spicata | reverse complement strand
TGTTTCTATCAGTGTCCGGTTAATGATATTGTTGTTTTGCTATATTTAAGACAAATGTATTAGTTTTTTGAAATCCTTTCATTGCTCATTCTTTTAGGGGGTATCCGTTTCGTACACATATGATCTTTATCTTTGAACTGTTGAACTTTATTTGTAGAACAGGACCCCAAATAATAAAGTGACTGACATGTATAAAATTCATTGTTCCAAAATGCAAGCAATCAACACAAAACGTGTAACTTACATAATATATAACTACTACCCTAAATAGTGAAATTATTAATTGCACACGTTATCACATAGAGATGGTAACAACATAGATCTACTACACAATTGCATTTGTTTGCAACATCGTGGAAACGATTACAGTAGTATGCTACATTCAGTTACAGTAACATGCTTATTGCAGATCACTTGCTGAACCAATTGACATTCACAGTTGTAACTTAGCATGCCTTTTGCTGTTTAAATATTTTTCTGGTATGAATCTATGCCTATTTTCTGCAAAGAAGGTATGGTCAAACATGTAGTGAATGTCACCTCAGATAGTAATAATAATAATAATTAAATGTTATGCATTTTACGTGTTATCACTCATCTAGTTTGCCAGGCATTTGCAATTGAGAACTATATTAGTCAGTCTGTATAACCAAACATTTTATGTAATTCAAGTACGTTTATAACTAATACCTAATCAGTGTATAAGCTGTAGAATATATGTTTAATTATTTTTCTAGCACATTCTTAATGCAAATGAATAGGCAATGTTGCGTTTCTTTTTGCTTTGGATAAGATGTAATTAAGTATGCCATAAATACCAGCATGGCTAGCATACCACCATGGCATTACTACCCTCAATACTACCATGGTTTGCATACCATTAATACAATTACGGCTTGCACACCACCAATACAATCATGGCTTGCATACTACCAATACCACCATGGCATGCATACCATCAGTACCACCATGGCATGCATACCATCAATAAAATCATGGCTTGCATACCACCAATACCACCATGGCATGCATACCATCAGTACCACCATGGCCTACACACCACCAATACAATCATGGCTTGCATACCACCAATACCACCATGGCATGCATACCATCAGTACCACCATGGCCTACACACCACCAATACAATCATGGCTTGCATACTACCAATACCACCATGGCATGCATACCATCAGTACCACCATGGCCTACACACCATCAATAAAAGCATGGCTTGCATCATTGCAATCATGGCTTGCATATCATCAATACTACCATGGCATGCATACCATCAGCATCAAAAAGATGGTATGCATACCGTCAAGACGACTTGGCCTGCATGTCACCCGTGCCATAATTGTTTACGTACCATCAATACCATCATGTTTTGAATACCATCACAACAATCATGAATGTTGATACCACCATGGCATACATACCATCAATATCACCATGGGTTGCACACTGTCGATACCATCGTGGCATGCATATGCCATCCCTACCACCATGGCTTGCATACCATCTAGATCGCCATGGATTGCATACCATCATTGTTTGCATACCACTATGGCTTGCATACCATCAATATCGTCATGGTTTGACTACAAATCTGTTATTAAACAATGAAGTCTCTTCTTTATTTCTGCTGCTTCATGTGTTTTTGTGTTGTTCAATGTTGCCTTTTCAACGAGAAAAAGTTGGACCTTAATAATAAGGTCCAACTTTTTCTCGTTTGAAGGCTTCGATCTCTGTTTGTTTTCCTGTTGAAAAAAATGTTGGTGCAACAATTGAGCAAAAACAACAGCTGTTAGAGTAAATCAACAGCACACCGTGTCATCTTGTATGGTTTACCAAAATGCATAAGGCATCACTGCAAACATTTAAATACATGGTATTGTTTAATTGGTCAAACCATCACTCAGTGTAATCTTCCATTATATATCTTAAGAGTAACACAATACAATTATGAAGCAGATGTATATCATAAGATCCATTTATGCAACATAAAACTTTACTGTGCATTATCCGTATCACCCGGATCAATGCAAACTGTTGGTGGAATGTTTTTCCTGTTTGATACCCATGAAATAAAGGTGTGTTAAATATTAACAATGCTAGCATGAAACTGTATTGGTGTAATTATTGTATTAACTTAAAAAATGGATTTATAAACATTGCATTTTCTTCACTTTACTATGATATACTTGTGTCTAGATAACAGAAAAAACGTCTGGGGCCAGAACACTGTTAGCCTTTCTGTAGTGTTGCAATGACATAGTACCTAGTAACTGGTGATGTTTGACATTTATGGGAAATTAATGCAATATATCTAGCAGGTTGAGTGCCAGCATGTATTGGCAATGAAATGATGCATCTTTGGTATGTAGTTGTAGCATAATTGGCGTAACTTATTTGTTTCCATTTTTATAAATATGACACACTTGCGCGTAGGAAATCATGGCTATTTTGGCAAATACTGATGGGCACCGAGCATGTGTTTTAAAAGAGATGGAGGTACATGATTTTGACGATGTTTGATCAGCATATCATTTCTAAAATTTCAGATTTTCGAATGGTAGTTTCCTTATAATCTAACAAAAACATTAACATGACTATCAGTGGAAACGTTAGCAGTCGGCCGTGCCCTTCTTTGTTATATACAAGTACAATAACTATCCAGGTAATCGTTCTTCATCAGTCATACTATGTTCAGTGTATGATGTGGTTAGCATGGTATCCTCCTAAATCCGCCATGTGTATGCCAGAACAGGAAGAGAAAACAACATTTAAAAATATGACCTATGGGAAGCATCTTACAATTAAAATTAATTCAATGTATTTAAATTTATTTTGGCATTGCAGATAAAAAAAAGTGCATCTTCAATCGGTGGTATTTAGCCTTTTTGCATGCCTATGCTGCCATTTTAGTTCATAATTGTCCTTAAATCCACATTACTTATGTTGCATTATATATTATATATATATATATATATTATATATGTCATAACAGTTACTATTATTAGATTAAAGTGTAAAATATTTATTTAAAAAACCATAAAGTGAACAAAGATCATGTGGCTTACACTCTTAGCCAGGGGCATAATTAGGATTTGTATAAGGGATTTGTGGGGTAAAATTGGTTGCCCAAATGTGGACTTTCAGCTTTTTTCACAATGCAATATGTTTATGAGGTTTTAGGTGATCAATATTTGAAATTTCAGATGAGTAAACAGTTGAAGATGCTCTATAATGTCACACGTTAGTCCATTTAAGTCATGTGCAATTTGAACACTTTATATACAGATTATCTGTCAACTGAAGACATTATAATCATCTCTCTACCTCTCCAATTGCAATTCATTTGTGGCAAAGGAAGACATCCCAAAGTCTACAAATGTTATGTGCAGACATTTTAGTATTATACAAAGACATGATTGACATTAATACATGTTTACACGATACACAGTTACCTTATTATTTAGATTCTACTACAAAGAAACATGTACATAGATTACAGGTGCCCGGGAAAATACACTTGAAATGTAAATTTTGAAAATATTATCAACACCTTGTTACACAAAGTCTGTGCCTTCAAATTGATTTGTTCAAGCACAATATAACAGTATGCATTGACATTTGTTCAATCTACTGATGCTGCTACCTTTTCTGGTTAATATTTTAGTGGCTTGAACAGAAGCAGCTATGTAGCCATGAAGAATCCGGAACAAAATCCAATAGAATATATTACGGTGAACAAAACACCACAATATGAAAAACAGAAACAATCTCACAATGTTAAAACTGCACAAATCCTGCGATAAAATGAAATGTGTGCAGGTCTGGGGTCAATTACATTACAATGTAATGTATTACTATTACTTACTATTACATTGTTTACGTTGATATGCATTCCTGCTATGATTTAGTTTAGTGCAACATTCTACAATGAAATATAAATTTTAGTGTAATCCAACTTACTCTAAAATAAAGCAGAACACAAGAAAAGCAGCTTATATAACACTGTGTAACTAAATTTAATATATGATTATAGCATGTAATGTTACAATAGTTCCCTGAGTAAACCACTTATGCAATTCTTTTGACTGTAGTAAATAAATCACTGTTGTATCTGCTTTAAAAGGTGTATGACTATTAATGTTGTTTAAGACTTCACTAAACATTTGATTTCAGTATGGTTGTTTGAATAACCAGCTGGAATAGACAGTGGATGGTGTACAGTAAATACCAACCATATTTTGTAGAGATGGTCTTAAAGTAGCCGTTATCAACCCCAACTGACACCACTAAAGCGTTTCTTCAAGTTCAGTGGGAGATTTCTTCTGAAATGTCAGGAGCACCAATCATAATGTTGTTTATACGGTATAATATCAAGCAGAGAACACCAGTCATAATGGTGTTTATACGATATTATATTAAGCAGACAACATTGTTTTTTTTATAAAATGCATGTACTTATAGGTTGCATTTGCCATATGACAGACAACACCTGCTGAATAAGACAATAGTTAGTAAACATTATGCAGGCATAGTCAATACCCATTCAAATTACACTTCATCCTAGATATAAATTATATTGAATATGTATCAGATGTTCTAAATATATTCTATATATAAATTATATTGAATATGTATCAGAGTTTTAAATCCTATACTTTTTTTAATGATACTAATATTTTTCATGCGCATGCATGCTTTGACATTTATTGAAGTTAATGTGCAATAAGATTTCATTAAACACAAAAAATACTAATTATATTATATTCACAACATACGGGAAGAAATACAGTATTGACAAAGCTGAAATAAAAATAGATAGAAACAAAATAAAACACGTTCAATTCACTAAATTTCTCGGAATAATTATAGATGAACACCTAAACTTGGAAGATTCATATTGACAATATATATATAATAAAATAGCACATAATGTAGGAATGCTAAACAAACTAAAACACTTTCTTCCTATCTCTATTATGAAAACTATTTACACTGCATTAATGTCATACCATTATGAAAACTATTTACACTGCATTGATTTCATAACATTTGCAATATTGTGCTCTACTATGGGGAAATTGATATAGGACAAACCTAATTTAACTCAAAATACTACAGAAGTAAGCTATTCGAATAATCACGTTATCTCAATATATTGCACACTCTAATCCACTGTTCCGCGAAGTTCCGCGATCCGCGAAGTTAAAACTAGTAAAATTGAATGCTATATACAAACATTGTTGAACAACTTGTTAAGAGTGAAAACTTTCAGAAAGGTTTGTCCTTCATTCATTTCAATGCTCGGTGTCTCAAGGCAAATTTTGATAATGTTAGAGAGTATATAACCCCCGTTTGACACTATTGCTATGAAACATGGTTAGATTAAAAATAAGACGGCAACAGAATGCTGGAATATATTAAAGAGTGAAATTAAGTGCATAATCGAAAAATGTGTACCCTTCCAAAAACAAGGGAAACGGTCCAAAAAGAAACACTTATCCAAAGAAGCCATTAGAAAAAATTATTATAAAGAAATGATGTGGAAGTCATATACATGTACTGGAAATGATGAAGACTACACAAGTTATAAAGAAGCACTTAACCTAGCTACAGTTGACATTATAAATTCAAAGAAAACCTATGAACAACAATTAGCTAGTAGTATAAAACATGACAGCAATAGTTTTTATGCGTATGTTCTAAAAAAACAGAAAGTTCCAGATAAGGTCGGTCCTCTAGAAGATAGTGCTGGAAATATAATATTAGAGGGATTGTTAATGGCAGAAAACCTGAATGAGTACATTAGTTCAGTGTTTACCAGAGGCTAAGTTCAAGGGTCAGATTCAGACTATTTAGGACAATTAATTCTAACCCCGGAAATGGTAGCTAAGAAAATAAGGGCTTTGAAAGATAATAAATCAACTGGAGTGGATGGTATTCCACCCAAACTACTATTGGAAATTGTAGAACAAATTAGCATACCACTTGCAACAGTTTTCAACTTGTCATTAGAAGAGGGAGTGGTTCCTTTAGAATGGAAAGAAGCAAACATTATACCGTTATTCAAAAAAGGTTCGAGAAACAAGTCAGAGAACTATAGACCAGTGAGTTTAACATCAGTGATTTGTAAATTATTAGAAAGACTATTTAAAGGTCACATGGTGGATTTTCTTGTTAAACAAAACTTGATAAACCCATCTCAACATGGTTTTTTTAAAGCGAGGTCATGCTTAACAAATATATTATGTTTTTTGGAAGACATCATTAAGTGGGTAGACGAGGGATCACCAGTAGATATCGTCTACTTAGATTGTCATGAAGCTTTTGACAAAGTACTACATCAAAGATTACTGCTTAAACTAAAGGCCCATGGCATAGGAAATGGTATAATAAACTGGATAGAACAATGGCTGATTGACAGAAGACAACGTGTAGTAGTTGATGGGGAGGCTTCAAACTGGAAATCGGTATTGAGTGGGGTACCACAGGGATCAATATTAGGTCCTATATTATTCTTAATATACATCAACGATTTCGATGATGAAATAACAAGCAAGGTGTTTAAATTTGCGGATGATACAAAAGTGTTTAGAAGGATTAAAAGTGATGGAGATAGACAGCATTTACAAGATGATCTTGACAGGTTGATCAAATGGTCTGAAAAGTGGCAAATTATGTTCAATTTTGGGAAATGTAAATGCCTCCACATAGGACATGGGAACAATGAGGTAGAATATACAATGGGGGGTACTGTACTAAGTACTACTGTAAAAGAAAAGGACTTAGGGTTAACCGTTAGTGCTGATATGAAGATTTCAGAGCAGTGCGGAATTGCAGCTTCAAAGGGAAATCAAATCCTTGGATTAATTAGGCGAAACATAATGTATAAGAAAAAAGAGCTAATAATACCGCTGTACAAAACAATAGTTAGGCCTCATTTAGAATATTGTATTCAAGCTTGGAGGCCATATCGCAGGAAGGACATAGATATGCTAGAAAGAGTGCAGAGGAGGGCAACTAAAATGATACCAAATCTGAGGGATCTTAGTTATGAAATACTAGAGACCAGGAGATTGAGAGGAGATCAGATAGAAGTGTTTAAAATATTGAAGGGTTATGAAAATATTGATAGAAATATGTTTTTCTCAGTTAAGAAAGATAGAAGGACTAGAGGACATGATCTTGCATTAGCAAAGGAGCAGAGTAGATTGGATATAAGAAAGTTTTCATTTTCACAAAGGACTGTAAATTAATGGAACATATTACCTGCTGATTGTGTGGGTGCTAGTAGCGTGAATATGTTTTAAAATAAAATCGACACATACCTCAGACGGGCGGGATACACATAAAAAACTCTCGATAAGCCAAGGGCTTCCTTGTCCACCTGCTACCTAGAGTTAATTCTCTTGTTGGCAATCTTGTTAAATCTTGTTAAATCTTGATTATGAAGAATGCTCTGAGATATCGTTGAATGGGTATAATGTTATTTACAGAAATAGACAAAATATGAAAGGTGGCGGAGTGGCTATTTATGTGAAAGTATCAATTTAATTCAAGGTAATACAGACCATGTCTATGGTAATTGATGATGTATTGGAATGTATTACAGTCGAATTACGTATAGGTAATATGAAAAACATCATCGTTAGTTGTATATATATATAGAGCACCAGGAACTAAAGTAATATATATATGTTTACTGAATCAATGGTCAAGACCGTTAGGAACAGAACCATAACAACATTTATATGTGGTGATTTCAATATAGATCTTTTAAAGTGTAACACCAACAATGGTATAACACATTTTGTGGATATGTTGTTTAGTCTCGGTATATATGTCCCTTAATTGACAAGCCTAGTATTACTAGCGGGTTACTTACAAATGATATCAAATGTATTTTGTGTTTGTAATTGTTCACATATAAATAGAATCACTGACAAAAAATACAGATGTATCAGAACACTGAGTGATGATTGTATGTAATCCTTTAACAGTGATCTTTCTGCAGTAAACTGGGATACGGTTTCAAATGAAACCGATGCCGATATAGCCAACACTAATTTTATAAACATATTCACCTGCTTGTATGATAAGAACTGTCCAATTAAAAAAAATGTGCACGAATACACCTATCTCGAAGACAAATCCTGGTTCACTAGACGTTTGCGCAATGCTTATAAAAAGAAAAATTATTTGTACAAACAGTTTTTGTCGCATAGAACAACAAAATCCAAATGTAAATATATAACTTAAAAAATAAACTGACTTATGAAATTCCAAGATTTTTGAAAAAGAATATTACAATAAATTATTAGTCAATGAAAAATATAATGTAAATGGTACGTGGACAATTTTACATTCAATTATAAAGAAACGACAACTACAGTCATGTTACCCAAACTCTTAAATTGTCCAGAACAACATATATTGTTAATGGTTTCAACGATTTGTTCGTAAATGTTGGACCAAATGTTGCAAAACATATAAGAGTACCAAATGGAAATACAAGTGTGCTTGATTTCTTACAAAATACATACATGTTCTTAGCTGGGTAGAAGAACACGAAGTGATGTATATTATTAACGTTTGTAAAAACAAAAAGTCTAAAGGTTACGACAATGTTGACAATTGTTAAAAAGGTAATGTCCAATGTTGTAATTCAATTTACTCATATATGTAACAAATTGTTTAGTACTGGTGTATTTCCCAGTAAAATTAAAATTGCCAAAATAAGTCCTATATTTAAGGCAGGGGAAAAGAATATCTTTACTAACTATAGACCAGTATCTCTACTTCCGCAATTTTCTAAAATTTTTGATAAATTATTTAATTCTAGGCTATATATATTTATAGAAAAGTATGACATGTTAAACAGCAGTGAATATGGGTTTAGGACAAATATGTCCAATTCAATGGCTCGGTTAGAACTAACTGAAAATATTACTGCTGCCTTAAACCAAAAGAATTGCACAATTGGTGTATTTATTGATTTAAAAAATCATTTGATACAATTGATCATAATGTTTTACTCCGAAAATTAGAGGCTTATGGTATGAGAGGGATGGCCAGCAAGTGGCTGAAAAGATACTTGCATTACAGGCTTCAAAATTGTCAGCGACGATCTACAAAAGCTACATATCTGGTTTTCAGTAAATAAATTATCCTTAAAGACAAACTACATATTGTTTACCAACTATAGTAAGACATCAAATATTGATATAAAACTCGATAATATAAACATTGATAAAGTATATGTTACTAAGTTTCTAGGTGTCTTAATAGACGATAAGCGTAGCTGAAAAGATCATATAAATATGATCAAGTCTAAACTAACAACAATTATTGCCATTATATACAGGGCTAAATATTTATTAGATAAAAAGTCGCTTTTTATACAATATTGTTCATTATTTCTCCCGTATTTATCGTACTGCTGCGACGTTTGGGAAAATGCGTACAAACCATACATTAACGGTGTTTATATATTACAAAAGAAAGTTTTACGAATACTATGTAATACGAGTACATTAAGTCATATTACTACATTATTTTATGCTCTAGGCATTCTTAAATGTATGACTAAATTAAGCCTTTTTATCGTAATGTTTAAAGCTAACAATAATGTGTTGCCTGATAACCTTAAATTTGTTTTCAATGCCTAATATATTCCACCCTATGTAACACGCCAAAGAAATAAACTAAAACATATTTATGCCCGAACCACGTTAAAGGCCAAGTGTATATCTTTGTATTGTATTAAATGATGGAATTGTTTAGACGAGCACATACAAAGATCATTTACTATAAGAAATCTCAAAAAAACGATATAAGAATTACTTAATTGAAAGGTATAAGTTATGTCATTAATTTGGTTATTATTAAGGTTCAGAAAGTATTTGGAAGCACGAATGTAGTAATGGTCTCATTTTAGCAACAGCATATTCTTTATGTTACTAATACTGTGTTTAAGATTATGACCATGTTATAATGATGTTGGGAAAAGTGCATAATAAGCAATGAACTTCTACTTTCCTAGGCAAATTGTAAAAGAATACAGTACAATTTATACGGATAGCTGCCTACGGATATGAGCCACATAGCCATAAGGGGATGGTGCATGTCCACGGCACGAACCTTGGCCATGCGTGGCCAGTCATGGATAAGGGCATAGGCATGGATGATGACTCATGTCTGGATATAATATGATATCAATTTATTGTATCCTATTATTATTATTATTATGATTGTGTTAGTATGTCTATGATGGGTAAAAGTAACGGCTAGGCCTAGCCGAGAATAGCCCGAGATTTGGTGTCTTCACGCCGTCTTTACCTTTGCCCTCTACGCCCACGGCCCCACGCTACGGCTATACCTATGGCTTATGGATACGAATCTGCCCGACAACACTCTACTAAAGTAGACTACAGCCTATGTTTTGACTACAGACAACAGTCAACACTGCCAGTAACAGTGACAACTGACTGTGTCATTCACTGATTCAGATGAGCCTGCCTTGAGTGAGACAACACAACGTATCCAGAGAAGGTTAGGCCCTAACTCCCTAAGCCAAAACCCAACTGTTAAACTCACAGCGACAGTTAGTTAGTTGCTGTAGAGTGTGGCCTTTCAACAATCATAGCTACAGTTTGTCCTTCTATTTCGGTCTTGATGTTGATGAGCGGTGAAGTCTCGTGAACGGTGAAGGGAGCGCTCCGCAGACATTACCGAACAAAAAGTTGTTTTGGCAAACTCAGCTCTGGATAATCATGTTGTTAAAATATATGTGATTCAAAATATAACATGGAACATTTTCATGATAAATAACATAAATAAAAACCAATAGTACTAATAGTTAAAGTCATAAATTAAACATTATAAATACAATGGAAATCAATCATGTCGGCTTGCACAAGCGACCGGACTTTCGTCTTCGACCTAAGCTTAACGATTCCCGATAAATGTCTATGTTAGATTTTACGACGTAGCATATGAGCGAAGTCACGAAAAATTAAACACTTTCATTTTCTAAACATCTGAGTTTTGCTGTACAGTTATTAGGATTAAACACAGTCAGATTATTTCCACCGTATACTATTTACTTTAGCCTAGACCTCACAGGAATGGATCCTCAAGAATAGTATTTGAAAGTAGAACATGATATCGTTGAGAATCACCATAAACAGGACAGGTCACATACATTGTGACTGATTAAGCTTTGTGTAAATCACATGTTTGGTAATGATTTTAAAATTTATGAGGTCAGATTTTAAGTTTTCATTTACTCTATTACAATACTATCTTAAAGAAATTTCCATCATAGTTGGTAGAAAGAAAGTGATTTAGATCATATAAACTAAGTGTCCAACCAAGTAATGAGACAGTTTAGAAATAAAGGTTAATTTTATTTACCTTGTCGCTTATGTCGCGTCTGTCACAATTACTGCTGGTTTAGCCAAAAACGGGTTTTCTTTCTCTAGTGTGGAATCTGTTGAATTTAGTTCCCCCTGAGAGGAATGGTGAGTTAGGTGTGAGGTGTAAGACAGACCCAGACAGTTAATTATTTTTTCTATTAGGAAAAACAAATTTAGGTGGAACTTTTCTAACCTGATTTTGAAAAAAGGACACAATTTTGCAATATCGGCATTATCATTCGACCATTTCGATGGGAAAACCTAATAATTATAATTTTGTCTGGTCTTTACCATCACAACATGCCTCTACAAGCAAAACAAGAATTATCATTGTAGATTGTTTTGCTAGACACATATATTTATAAAAGTGACAGACGCGACACAAACATGTTTCAAGTGATCTATCTAATCATCCTATATATGTATATATATATATATATATATATATATATATATATATGACTAAGATGATAAGTATAAGATAACATTTTGCCCGGTATATATATATATATATACCGGGCAAAATGTTATCTTATACTTATCATCTTAGTACACCTTCAACCTATACCTGTGGCAGTGACCCAGTGGCTTGTGTGGGTGGTTTTCTCAGCACGCGCCACTTCTTCGATAAAATCCGCTCGGATGCATAATGCTGTCGCGATACCATTTTTGCTACTTGTCTATAGTAGTTTGGTCAAATTCTACAGAGAATCATCCACGATGAAGCTAAATCAATATTTGAAGTGAGAGGTTTAGCAGAAAGACGCTTCCGTCATTGACCTCACACGTGACCTAAATTCCGACGCATGCGCACAATTCAATATGAAATATACACGAACGACACTCTGGATGCGTTAAATTTTAAACAAAACACAAAATACGCAATGTTCTCTGTTTTATTCGCATAACGTTTCAATGATGGTAGCAAACCATGCGATCTACTCTCAAATATACACTCGATTAAAGCTAGCATAACACCATCTTTTTTCAATTCATACACGACGCTAAAATATTATGATTTATATGTTTTATTTATATGTGGTTCAGGGTACGACAAGACACTCTCTTTACGAGTAACTGCGAAAAAAAGTGTGTGTCTTACGTTATTAATGTGTTTATGCATTACTTAATTAAAACCTTTGACCCAAAGTAAGATAATTTAATATCATGTGGTCCACTTAAATAAATTTCGTCTTATCCTGAGTGCATTGTATGCTGCTTAATAATTAATCATTCTTCTATCAAACAAATTATGTACGCGTGATTAGTTCCAAGCATGTATGGACACTGTAAAACGCGTTATATTTCTGTCATCTTACCGTGTCATCCGGGTACACACAACACATCCGGGTACACACAACACATCCGGGTACCTCACAAAATAAATTATGTCAGTACAAATATAACATCGTTATTTGTGCAATGCTTTGTTTGTCCAGGTCACCACAAAATAGGAAGTGTAGATTATGACGGTAACAATCATCGTGTGATCACCCAAACTGTCTATACAGAACACATGGATTTTGAAGATGGCGTGTTCTATTATGCGCTAAACTCTCACAGGTATTGTACATATTTGCGATTTTGTCCTGATGCAATGCTGCAATTACTTATTCCATAGCTACAAAGCATATTCGCAGCAACATGTCATGTTTAACCTGCCTGCATAACTTGCCTGGATCTTATGGTTCAATAAAGAAAATGCAGTTTTGTTAATCAAAGCCATATTTTCATATACAATTTTGGTCCGTTTGTTAAACATGCGGTCGCAAAATAAAGCCAATATACTTTGTCGATCTTGCTCAATGGGCCAATGTAAATCCCGGACTAAGGACTGGTAAATGTCAACAAGCTCACACGTAGTGCTATGCAAAACTTTACGTCTGCCATATGCGATTATCTGCTGACATTTGCTGTCAAATTGAAGCAGTTTACCATCAAAATAAAATCAAGGTAAATATAATGACAAAACATTACGTACACAGACGTTTCATAAAGATACAAAGCTACAGTCAAGGCAACCAATAAGGAATACTCTGAACGGCCATGACTGTTTGATATTCCGCAGTGAATGAACCAATACAAAAAACAGGTCTGACTTCGATACATGTCAGAATGAATAACTGCAAAGGCAACACATCCGACACTGTAACATTCCCGATACAACACATTCAACACTATAAATTGGAAGATGAAGCATTTATTTTAGCAGAAAGAACGACGTGTAATACAAATCCTCTTAATACGATCAGCACATTTCTCAACTACTTCTCCCGCTCGCCGTTTATGCTTCGTCAGGCTCCAGCACAAGACGACTCAGCGAAACGCACATTATATATTTACTTGACCAAAACGTCCCAGCATCACAACCCGCGTACTGAATAGTTACTAATAATATCTAGTAATTGTGCGATTTATTATGTGGATCGGTAAAATTGTTGCTAATAAAAGGAAGGATATCATGTATGTTGTCAATATTTAGAAATAAAATAAGATAACATCATCCTAACAAACATGCTATTTCCCCCTGACAGCGTGCATACTACCCAGGTAGACGGTACCACGGTTACTTACGTGTTGGACTCACAGATAACAATACCACGCGACATTGCGGTTCTGGCAGGAGAGTGCTACTCAGGCATGTATTCATTCACATGTCAACATGTGATGTACACACATTTTGGGTAATAGTGTGCATATATATGGTAACGACACTGCAATAACATGGACGCAATGTGTGCTTGAGTGTTTCCTGTAATTTAATTTCTATGATTCTATATTTATTAAGCTCCTTTATACCTAACAATTATCACATTCAATACATTTGTGTTTGCGTTTTCGTTTACTTTCGACCAAAAGTCGTGTAAACTCATTGACCAAAAATATAGCGCTGCAATGTCGTTCTTGTGGGAACTAACATGCTACACCTACGGCAATTCGAGAAAAACACCATAAGCAAAACCAAATCTGTTACAGACCACGTATGTCTACTATATTTCAAAAACACTCTGCATCAGCCTTAAGTCTATCGTTCAATTAAACAATGAAATCTTTCCGTGATCAGTAAATTATATGTCGATGGCGTTCTTTGCTAGAAGTATAGCCACTGCTACTCATTCACTTTGCCCCATTTATCTTTTGCGTTGAAGTGTTATTATCAGTAAAGTATTTCCTATTACACAACCGTCTTTCATCTTCTGAACTGTAACAAGATTTAACAGTAGCTTCGTTAACTTAAATGTTAACACCTTTTTGTCCGCTTTGCCCAAAGTTCACTGTCGCTGCTAATTTAAACAATTTCCAAAACTACTCCTTGGCAATTATAATAATGACAATGTATTTCAGTCAGATATAATGAATATTTTTATTATTGCGTTTATCTTATCCAACAGACCCGGATACGGTATGTCCGCTGCTTATTGCGACAGACAAGAGGATGTGGAACGTTCCTGTGGACAGAACCAACATACGTCCGACATACGGACAGCCACGTGCAATCTACAATGGTGGAGGTATGATACGTTTAGCGTTTGTTACTAATGCTTGGATATTTCCTGCTTATGAGCCCATTTCTACTACTCCATGGATAGGAATTATTACGCTGTCCAACTCAGAGGAATGCCGTTTTTTTGTCATGCCACAATGGAACACAAGCATCTGATACACAAACTGAATGACCTCATCATTTCAATGAACGCCACATTAAAACCATCAAATTGTTATTTAAGTTATTAAAGCAAAACATATCTGAAAGGAACTGATATATATATATATATATATATATATATATAAAATATTACATAGATACATATAATATTATATGTATATATATATATATATATATATATATATATATGTCAATCATAATACACTGTCGTTCATGAAGTTGTCTCTTTCTGTGCATGAGTTCAACACCACCAATTGTAAATCATTCGATTCACTCATCAGTCGTTATATCAAACTTCGGCTTGGAATGCCCAAACATGGTGCCGCGTCAGCTATACTACATAGTCCAGCAGGCTTAATTATGAAATCAGCTTCACACCTTTATTCTCAATAGGATTCTATTGCTATTGCAAAGGCAGATATGTTGGCAGTGGCAGGCTCTTAACAGCAAGCGTGCTAGATGATCAAATTTCGCCAGAAAAGACCTTGGTAATTCGATGACTCCTCAGTATTACCAGCCTTAATAGCTTCAGTACATTAGTCACAGAACTACATAAACAAATTAACGTAAAAACTCTTATTAACAAGCACCTGTGTATCATGTGAGTAGACCATCTAACAAGTCATGTGTGATACTCTAATTCACGGCCATTTACTACAGTCTGACCTCGCAATGCGTAGGTACATATATTGTCTTTCTCGCCGTGTACAAGCTTCGCAAACAATGCATCCATAGACAATTCCGTTCCTTCGAAAACGTGAACCCATGGGGCAAATTGTAACAAAGCGCAACGTATATGGCAACACACAAATTGTCATTAAACGTGTTAGCATGTTGTACGACGATGCTAGAACAGGACGGCTGTACGTGGATATATATCACTCTTTTCTAAACCGTCTCGGAAATTGCCTCAACGATAACATGCATGGTGCTCGGGTCACTAGTGGTCTTCCGTGGATATATCTTAATGGACTTTCCCACCCTTCCTCATGTGTTAATCACCTCAGTTCGCCGTGACTTCATCGTCTAACATCCGTGTATTAAAAACATTCACATCATGTATATACCATTCGAAATTAACATTGGCCAAGACAATGCATTCAAAACTAAAACGTGCGCCACACTGATCTATATAGCAGGGTTTTTTATTCATGTCATTCTTATGTCGTTTGATAAATCCCAAAATGTTCACCTCATCTGAT
Organism: Escarpia spicata; assembly: GCA_963995525.1. Taxonomy (NCBI): domain Eukaryota; kingdom Metazoa; phylum Annelida; class Polychaeta; order Sabellida; family Siboglinidae; genus Escarpia; species Escarpia spicata. The sequence continues at coordinate 64,082,030 of OZ023207.1, read as the reverse complement.
AATACACAAATGAACATGTATAATTACAATAATAAAATAGTGCCAATGGAGGCTTTGTAGGCCGTATCTACTTTCAAAAAGCATCAGACTCTGCTCTTCGACCGCGCTGAAATGACAATTATTACACATGCTGATACAATCGCAGCGCCACTTGAACCGCTAAATTGCCCTAAAACTGTTCTATATGTACCCCTATATGTCTTAAACAATGTAGTATCATGGATTGAACAATCTGGGAAAGAATAACACTAGGACAGACAGACTACAACATTTAAAGCCGTATTTATAAGGATCCGGTACACGCAATATTGCGGAAGGATCTGATGCTGATGATGTACGATGTCTCTTCCAAAGAAAATAGCAGATTTGAGCAAAATTACCATGTTTTGACACATTAGTACGTGGTCACGAACCACCGAGTTACTTCGCCCCGCTGTGTAATGATATGCATATCAAAGGTCCGTACACACGCACATTTTACGTCATTGTTTACTACTAGTTGCATGCATGCAACGACTATAAAATTGACATAAATGCAAAATAAAACAATATCTGCGATGGATATATGACAACAATATGTTCACATTTAAACTTGATATATTATGCTTAATTTGCATGTGTTTGTGTTCACGAAATAGATGGACATCATCCACAATTGTAATTGTTGTATATTTATTCATATTTAGTGACACATTTTGGTTGTATGACATGTGTAGTTTAATTTAATTGTATATGTGTTATTTAGTATATTTCAACTGTGCTATTATTAGTATTAATACTATTTTGTTATCGTAAATAGTTATTTGTCTATGTCAAATACATTGTATTATTATTAGCCGTATGTGTTTCAACTATGATGTTTTGAATTATATGTATTACGTTGTATATATTTATTGTTAAAAAAACGTGGTGTGTGTTTATTGATAATGTCTGCGTTGCTTTGTAATTAAGTTGGGTTTTTATTCCAGTTACCTGCAATAACTATGTTACTTTATTGTCATAAATACAATTAGTTATTTAATTCACTCATCCGCTGTTTCATTGCTGGCAAAATGGGTCATTTTAACAATGGACATAATTTTAGTGGCGTATACAGGCCAGATGGATGAAGCGTTACAAAGAGATGAGTAGACTTATACACGTAAACTCATAGTGCAACACACTTTAAAGTTGATAATGCGTGTAACGTGCTATTAGTGTTTCGCCAATATAGTATTGTTCTGTTATAACACAGATATAGCATCGATTGCCGTTGACAAGGTCAACCGCCACGTCTATTGGAGCAGGACTACTGGAGACACAAACATCAACCGCATGAGTCAAGACGGGTCTTCACTGCAGTCAGTAATCAACGGTGAGTTCAGCTGATATCATAGTAACTTTCAGTCATACACTTCATGCACCAATCGTGTACAAATACTAACCATATAAAGTTTCAGCTATCAGTGAAATTGCCTACTAGTTGTTACTGTCCTGTTCTGCCATATATGTTCGTCGATATGTAGTATATTTCGTACGACATATTACTTTCTGGTTTTACTGAAATGGCCAATTGATGTCGTTATATATAGAGCAGGCGTTGAGCATTTGTTACAATTCGTAACCACGGGATACATAAAATCACTTTAAACTATAATTAAGTCACTCTACGTATCGTTGGCTTTATAAATGATGCGTACTTACCTAAACAATGTTCATTTATAACACAAACAATAGATTGAGTAGCACACGAATGGTAGAAAGTGATTTTTTTATAACTCCCGTGGTTACGCATTGTAACCAGTGCTCAACGCCTGCGCTGTTACAACTATTATTATATTTAGCGTGTTGTACTTGTTCTATATTTCAGCCGGGGAGCTGGATTCTAAGATATGCCTTGATACAGTCGCAGGCAGGTTGTACTACACAATGTACAGTTCGAAACAAGTGAATTCGTGCAAAGTAGACGGATCAGACCATAAAACGTTCGTTCAACCTACAAACGGAAAACCAACAGCAATTGCCATTGACGTCACAAAAAGGTATTTTCTTTACCAATCGTCTATTTTCAACACTACATTTGGCTATACACACACGCACACACACACGCACATGCGCGCGCGCACACACACATGCACATGCACATGCACATGCACATGCACATGCACATGCACATGCACATGCACATGTATGTATGTATGTATGTATATATATATATATAATAATAATATATATATATAATATAATATATATATATATACAAGTTAGCTTTTAGTTTTAGCAATATTGGCAGTATTGTTGAATTGATAAATGGTTTAGTGGTATTATAAACAATTGTGGATGCATTATAAAATTAGAGCAGCAGATGTTGCTCTATCGTGTAATATGTTGATTATACTGAAATCAAAAGTGACCCTCAACCAATAATTCAGTCGTATTGCAGAATATAAAGTGTCCTTGATGTTGGCACCGTGTAAAAGTGGCGTGTTTAGAATGATACCAATAGTATGGTGCCAGTTAAACAAGTTCACCAGGTACTTGCACTTAGAAAATTAGCTCAGAAATACACATTACCCTACGTATTCGAATGTTCACGTATCTGATTGAAAGTACACGTATGTAGTTACATTTATTGCAATATATCTAATTATTATTATACCGAACTTATAAAGCGCTCCTTTCATACATAAAAGCCTGCTCAAAAGCGCTGTACACAATCAATAGAATAATCATAGACAGTAAAAAACAAAACATAAAAAGGATAACATGATAAAAAAATATATATTTTAGAAGGCTGGATATAATAAAATGAATATATATATATATGCTGTTTTAAAATATAATAAAAAACTAACTAGAAAGAGTTAAGCACCAAAATGGACCAGGAACAAATGTGTTTTTACCAGCTTCTTGAAATTGTTCAGTGTTTGAATTGAAGCAATTCACACAACAATATATTAATGTTGTTAGTTTGGCACGGTGGCGTAGTGGTTATAACGTCAGTATTTCATTATATTGAACGCGGTTGTTAGTTTGGTACGGTGGCGTAGTGGTTATAACATCAGTATTTCATTATATTGAACGAGGATGTTAGTTTGGCACGGTGGCGTAGTGGTTATAACATCAGGATGTCATTCTATTGAACGCGGTTGTTAGCTTGACACGGTGGTATAATGGTTATAACATCAGTATCTCAGTCTAGTGAACGTGACTGTTAGTTTGACACGGTGGCGTAGTGGTTATATCATCAGTATCACATTCTATTGAACGTAGTTTTCTTAGTTCTTAATGCAATTTGGGTCGTTCACAACACGTTCACGCTTCACGCTTCAGTTCACGCAGCTGTATACGTCAATACCTTGCTATGTACACAGATGGAAATAATGTTGCAAATAGTTCGTATGTAGTAATCGATCGTGTTAGTGTTGGATAAGTCATTGTAGTTAAAGAATCATTACGTTTAACAGGTTATTGTTCTTCACCACCGATCGACCGGAGCGCATCTACAAAGCAACTTTGGACGGCAGCTCGGTATCAGTTTTAGTGTCAGACAACACCGACTCTACTCGTGCAATTGCCGTAGACTACGTCAACCAGAGAATATACTGGATTGAAATCGGTAGGGAAAACGCACTGCAAAGTCAATTATTAATTGAATTTAATTGCATTTGTATGTGCTGCAAATGTGTTAACGTGTAATAAACTGCCATCATTTGTATA